>BLKR01000857.1:82500-390421 GCA_011170035.1 Teleogryllus occipitalis | reverse complement strand
CGCATGACATAAAATTTCATGATTTTGTGCATCTCAAGTCCTGAAGCAATTTTACTTTAACGTGCGTGTCATTAAAAGGATATATCTTTCAAATGTGCAGAAATTTCTAAATGTGAACGGTGATTAATTTGATAATTTCTATAGCACTGAGATGATAAAAGTCGTGGGATACCTTCTAATATCGTTTCGGACCTCCTTTTGCCCGGCGAAATGTAGCAACTCGACTTGAAATGGACATAGGTTGTTGGAAATCCCCTAAAGGAATACTGAGCCATGCTGCCTCTATAACCTTTATTAATAGCGAAAGTGTTACAAGAGCAGAATTTTGTGCACGAACTGACCTCTCTATTAGGTCCCATAAGTGTTCAATAGGATTACTGTCGGGTAATCTAGATGGCCAAATAATTCACTCAAATTGTCCAGATTGTTCTCCAAATCAATCACGAAAAAATATGTCCCGATAACATGGCGCATTGCCATCAATAAAACTTCCATAGTGGTTTGGAAACATGAACTCTTTGAATGGCTTCAAATGATGTGCAAGTCACTTAACATTACCATTTCCAGTCATTGAGTGGATCAGTTGTGCCAGAGGACCCAATCCATACCATGCAAAAACATCCTTCACCATTATGGAGTCACCACCAGCTTGCATAGTTCCATGTTGACAACTTGGATCCATGGCTTCGTGGGGTCTGCTCTACACACACACTAACATCAGGTCTTACCAAATGAAATCGGAACTCATCAACCAAGTCGTTCATCCAATCGTCTAGGATCAATCGATAGGTTCACAAAGACCAAAAGAGGCGCTGCATGGGATGCACTGTTGTATAGGCACTCGAGTCGGTCTTCTGCTGCCGTAACCTATTAAACCCACGTTTTGCCGCGCTGACTTGACGGATACGTTCGTTCCATATTGGTTTCTGTAGTTATTTCACGCAGTGTTGCTTGTCTGACAGCACCGACAACTCTACGCACACACCGCTGCTCTGGGTCATTAAGTGAAGGCTGTCCACCTCTGTGTTGTCCGTGGTGAGAGGTAATGCCTGAAATGAGGTATTCTCGGTCACTCGAAACACACCCTCTAGGCACTACCGAAGCTCTGTGTAGGCACTCCTTCATACTTTTGTACGCGATACTACTGCCATCTCTACATTTGCATGTTGCTATCTCATGACTTTTGTCAACTCTAGTATACCCTGTGTCGATAGGCCGAGAAGAAAATTGAACTTATGCTACGTGTATGCAATTACGTGGCGCACGCGAGCAGGTGCTACGTGCTAACCGCGTGTGATAATCCACCAGCACTTCGCCTCTTTGTACGGGCATTTTCTTGCACCCAGCGAAGTCTTCTGGGATAACACGTTCAGCCATTGTAATGAAATATGTGTGTGTTTTCAATATCACTGAAGCTATTGCATTTGCAGTGAAAAAAATATTGTTTTATCCAAGTTTATGTGTGTGACTATCTACCAAGGACCCACATGCCAAATTCCATTCTAATTACCGATAGCGGTAGCTCAGCGCATCAACTGATGTCACTGCTGCGCCTCTAACCGGGAGGTCCTAGGTTCGAGTCCTGACGGCGGCAGGATTTTCGACACTAGCTTTTCAGCTAGGTCGAATTCAGTCACTGTCTGGAGAAGAATTCTAGCGGCCGGCAGCTCTGATCGGTAGTTTTCTGTGGTTTCTCCGATCAACACCAGGCGAATGCCGGAGTAGTACCCTACCAAACGGGCCACGGATCGCGCGCGATCTTCCTTCCTCTTCCTTGTCCTATCCTCTCCCCTTACACACCCACTTACACTAACATGCACTACACTACCACATATTCCGGGAGACCGGTCGGGTGCTTTGAGCTTCTCCCGACTGGGGCGGTGCTCCGTTGGTGGGTGAGTCCTGGTTAGGGCGAAACCTCACTAGCCAACGGTAGGTCGGCGTCGGATCTCGCCATCGACCGGGGAAAGATCACCGTCATCTCCCGAGAAAAACAACATGCACTACACTAACAGTTGACGCGCCTGGAAACACGGAAAAATCAATCAATCAACCATTCTAATTACTCTAGTGTTCTAACTTGCCATGTTGCCTACTTTATATTTCCTAAGCGGGAGGTTAGACAGTATGTATTGACTTCATTATTTTTAATGCATTTTTAACCTTATTTTATTTTAATTTTTTAAATTTACTACATTATTCGACAATTTAATCAATCTGAAAAATGTCATTGTATTCCCTGATGAGTTTTACATAAACCTGGTAAGTTTTAAAATCGAACTCTGAGAGGATTCTGTGAAATTAAATACAATAGAAATTTCTACATTTTTTGGATCTAGAGAGTCACCCCCCCTGCACATATCAGTCAGCAGTAGACGATTACTATCGTTAATCTTTCACAGAGCAATAAAGTCAAATATCCTTTCATATCTTACAATGTCTCGGATATATACTTATTACCAATACCAGTTAAATTCAATATAAAAAGTATCAAACGGATTTAATTTAGTATTAAACGGTCGTAATATTTATGCGAATAAGAGTATATTATACATTGATATTTCTTTTTCTTCACTTTAGAGACAATAACGATTATTAACAGTTTCATTAGTAAATAAAACTGTGCGTGTTTTTTGTGTCTTCTACATGTTTTTTATTTTCACATCACTGTTGCAAACAGTCCTCTGTCTAAGTAGTGCTCAGCAGTGCTAACAATACGAGTATTATACTAGTAATACTACAAAAACATATTTTGTCGCATTATTAGTAACGACTCTACAATATACTATAATATATTACATGAACCTCCAAAAGTGTTTTAAGGAGCTATTTTTTCGCGTCGAGACTCGAACACTCGTCCACAGAGTTACCTTGCCGTGCGCCTTACATTTACACCAGGCAATCACTCTGCCGAACCAACTTGAGCCGACTCTCTAAAATCTAATTGTCTTTCCCATTATTTCTATAAAAGCAATTTTGGAGAAACCATAAAGTTAATAAAAAATGAGAACTTTATCAGTATACAAAATTGAAGGAAACATTTGAAGTGTTCTTTGAGAAAAGTGAATGACTTTTAATTGCATTAATTTCAAACAGAAATTACGTGAAAACTACTCGTTTTCTCAAAAAATTCTACAAGATTTCTCTTGAAGGGCCGAATTTTTAGAAAAGATTTTAGTTACGACAAGAATTTCTATTTTCAATTTTGAAGTTTTGCAATGTTAACTTTTTACAATTTTCGAAAATACAGAGAGTTCACCGGAAATGAGAATTAAAGCAATTTTGTTATATAGAAAGATAAAATTTAAAGAAAAACTTTGGAGCCGTTTTATAGAAAAAATATTTTAAGAAATCGTAAAAAAACATGATCATTTTGCAAAATTATGCAAAAACTACTAATATTTTCGAAAAATATAACGTGACCATATTTCAAGATCTGCAATTAAAGAACAAATTTCATTACATAAAAATTCTTATTTCAGTGTTTTAGTTTTAAGAAGACGCCGAAAAAATGAACTTTTGCAATTTTCTAAAAATCAGAGCTTTCAACGTAAATGAGTTCTGAACCATTCTCTTAAGCGTTTTTTACTCTACACGCGGACAAAGTTTAATAAAAACTTTGAAGTAATTTTTGAGAAAATTTTAAGAATATTGTTGAGACTTGATGTAAACTACCCCTCAAAATACCCATTTCAAAATCAGACGGCCTTGAGTTAATTTAAATCGATAAGGGAATGTCAGTTTCGGAGAAAATTGACAGAACTGTTTGGGTGCTAGCATTGACCAGAGACGGACGGACGATCGGAGAGACGATCGGACGAACTGACTGGCAGACACACACACACACACACACACACACACACACACACACACACACACACACACACGCACACACACAGAGTCGAACAGACGGCCGGTAATGAGAGTTTTGGCCTCAATCATTTAAGTATCAAGGACCCACAAATATGGATCAACGTGTTAGAGGAAGAAATTTACTATATGCAGGAACAAGATGTATCCACTTTATAGTTACCAGGGCCCCAAAATAAGCATTTTTCGTATTCGAAAATTCACCGTTTTCGACGCACGAGTACAAATCTTTCTCTTCTTAAGGGCGAGAAAGTAAAAAGGTAGTATGTTCTTCATATGATCATCTGTCTGCCTGTACTTGGCGCGACAGCCCGCGTACGGGCCATGGCCTACCAGCAGTACCCCGGCCTCACGGCCATGGGTTAAGGGGGTACTACGTGTGGCTAGCACGCCGTATTCTGAACAGACATCCCCACGCCGTATTCTGAACTTCTCAACCTGAGAAGTAGTCACTATCTTCACTGAAAAACGCATGTAAGTCGTGTATCTGTGTTTAAACAACTTACTCAGTATATGTATCTGAGAAAGAAATCTGTTCACTCTTTCAGGGAGATTCTAGCAGTATCAGTTTTCATAAATAAAATTAAGGTTAAAATTTCCCCACAACCCTTCCAATAGCGACCGTGTGTATGGTTTTGCGATTCATAACATGACAAAAATCTCAGGCTGGACCTCGTGTCATCAACGCGCCCTGATGCAAGCAGCCAGTCGACGGACGGGCGGGCGGCCTACGTGCCCCTGCCAACCAATAAATCGTTGAGCCGAATTTCTTCAACATTGGCATTCCCCAGTCGATCTGAATGAACTTGTGACTTTGGGAGTTTGAGTTTTTGGATAATTTGAGTTTTTATGGTACTTTACATGAAGTCCACAAACATTTTCAAAGTCTTCTGAAAAATGACACCAAGTTTCTTTATCAAACTTTGTCCTCGGATACCATAGACAGGTCTCATGTTTGTTGAAATTTCCTATTTTTTTGAAAAATCAGTTTATTATTACCGCGAACGAAAGGTGTCCTTCATTATTGCCTTCTGTTATCAGTGCAGCGTTACAACAATGGATTATAACAACCAACAATGCCCGCCCATCTATTCGTTTTCACATTTAACACAAAGGAAGCAATTTAAAATGAAATAACATAAATAATAATAATAATAAGAAGAAGAAGAAGAAGAAGAAGAAGAAGAAGAAGAAATATGACATAATATACACATTCTAACTAACGTAGCATCCAACTGCGTCAATTGGGAGCGGGCGGCTGAAGGCTAGAAATCTTTATTTCATATTTCTTTCAAATGGGTTTTAAATAATTTCTAAAAGATTAATTTGTAAACGTATAACAAAAGCTCCAATGTAAGAAACGAACAAAGAAATATGAAATAAAATACACATTCTAACTTACGTAGCATCCAACTGCCTCAAAACATCTAAAATTACGATCACGAAGCACAGAATTTTCTAGGCGGGCGACTAAGTATGATGCTCAATTACTCTAAAAAATAATCAATTTTTCGAAAAATTGTACATGACCTTATTTAAAGATGTTTTTGGTAAGCACATTTTATTAATAAAAAATATTATATCTTCATAATTCTAGTTGTAGAAAGATGCGAAATTTTTTTTCAATTTCCGAATAATCAGGGTTTTCAACCAACATGAGACCTGCACCACTCTTAAACGTTCTTCAGACTACCCAACAACAAAATTTAATCATCTTCGATGGCGCCATTTTTTTAATTTGAAAATATCCGAGGGGCTTGTGAAGTACCCCTGCCCTCCAAAAAACATTGAAATAACGGTTTCAAATTCAAGAATCCGCGCCATCAGCCATATAGATTGGGGAATATCAATTTTAGAGAAAATTGGCTGAATGTGTTAGCTGCTTGCGTTGTTTACAGACGGACGAGCAGACAGGCGTTTAGCCGTGAATCGATTTTTCGGTATCAAGGACCCACAAAACACAAATTACACCACGTGTTAGAGGAATTTTTTCTAAATTTATCAACTGGATTTATCCACTTTTTAATTAATAAGTGTTAATAAGAGTTCTTCTGTCGAAAATATCTCGTGCAGCATTACATTACTTTCTTTTTAAAAGTTCTTTCTTAAGCGCAAGAAAGTAAAATGAACGGTAGAAAGTAAAGTGGTAATCCTATTTTCGCCGAAGTCTCCATTTTATCGAAAATTACAAGAAGTTACCGTTTCAAAACTACAAAATTGAAGATAGCTATGTTTGCGTTAAACAAAACCTGTTATAACAAATTCACTCTTTAAATAAAAGTTAGTACAATCATTTGAAAAACGAGTTGATATTTCCTAATTTGTGTGTGAAATTTATGCAATTTCTAAAAATAACTTTTTTCTCAAAACCCACTCCAATTTTTTTCTTTAAATTTTCTCCTCTTATTTAATAAGGGGTAGCAGAATAGCCATGTCCTAGTAACGAAAAAAGTGGGTAAGTCAGGTTGCTACATTCAGAAATAGTAGTGGTGGTATAGAATGGGAAAGACTTTCTCGCAGTTCTTAGTTTTATAATCTCTTTAGTCTGGACTAGATTTTTGGCTATGGCTTATTCTCTTCCCAGCTGTCTTTTTTTCAGTCCATAGGACATTTTTTCACATTCTCTCAATTTTACAGCCACTAATGGTAGAACTGAAATCGTTTCTTTAATAATATAATAGAAGAACGAATCATCTGTCCGACGCAGATGGTCGCGGTGGTTCGGCGCTAAGGGTTAGTGCTTAGAGACTGGCTTGGAACTTAATATTTGTCAGTTATTTCTCATAAATCGCAGAAAACTATTGAGAATTCGAGGAATTTTTTGAAAATCATTCGAAGTACGGTCATGAACAATCAATACATACATCAAATAAATCCGAAGTGTCTATATGATTTTCAACATTTAAACATTTTTATCGACTCTCTTATTCGATTTTTCAAACGTAAGTCACGTCAAATCGATTGTTTGCTCTCTATGCTTCTGTATGAACCAATTTAAGTAAATTAATGAATCTATCAACATGAAATTTAAATATATTACTAGCGTACCGTGCGAGAAATCCCGCATGTTAAACTCCACCCCTTCTCTATCCTTCCATTTCCATATTAAGAGGGAAAGTTGTTAACGAATCGTATTTATTTGTTTAAAAAATGTATAAATGTATCTTCCAAAGTACGTATATATCAAATAAAAGTAACAAACACTAAAATTGATGTTTGAAACTAATTTTGAATAAAGAATTATTCAGTTATTGACAGTTTTTTTTCAATTTGCAGCAATTCCTTAAAAACATTTGAAGTAATTAGACAACCCTGCTTGCCATAACGCTTTTCGCTTTCCTTGACTGTCGCAAAAATATTTGAAAAGCTTTTTCTTCTTAAGAAAACTACGTAAAGATGTCCATACAAAAATACAGGATAGGGGAAGTACATCCCTACTCTTTGGAGTATTATTTAACGTATTATTTATATATTAATTATTATATATAATCTTTCTAGATTTAATTTGGTTGTAATTGTATTTTTCTGAAGAAAAAACTGTTGACGTACCAAAAAACCTTTAAAGATTATCACGCTCACGATTCTTCCGAAAAAATAATTCACAATACTCGTATTTTTGAAAGAAGTGGAGAAAAAAGAGAAACACGTGTCACCCATTTAGCCTAACCTAGTTTGCGGTTACCCAACCCCAGTTTGCTGTTTGACATGGAATGACTCATTAATACTGTACAGCAGTTCTTTGCAAACAAAGAATATCAAAATCGGTGCAGTTCCATAACGTAACCTGGAGCGGTAGCTCAGTGCATCAACTGATGTCACTGCAGCGCCTCTGACCGGGAGGTCCTAGCTCCTATGTTCGAGTCCTGACGGCGCCGAAGGATTTTCGACACTAGCTTTTCAGCTAGGTCAAATTCATTCGCTGTCTGGAGGAGAATTCTAGCGGCCAGCTGTTCTGATCAGTAGTTTTCCGTGGTTTCTCCTATCAACACCAGGCGAATGCCGGAGCAGTACCCTAAAAAACGGGCCATCGACCACGCACGATCTTTCCTTCCTCTTCTTTGTCCTATCCTCTCCCCTTACTCACACACTTAGTATCTTCGTATCACTTACTTTCTCAGCATCTAACGAAACCACAGGCATCTCTCACATGTCCGGAGGCTGCAAACCATTGAAAATTAATATTGTAGACCAGTAGCATAGCGTGATCATTTTTCTTGGATAGGCTCCAAAGCAGATTAACGTATCATTTAACACTCCCCATCTGCCTTTATTAAAGGAAGATTTGGTGTAGGTCTTTTAGTCTTAACTTCTAGTTTCTCCTCACAACTTAAATTAATAAAGTATATTGGGGATAGTAACTAGCAGTCTATGAGATAGTCGTTTGGTAAAACTATATTTCCTACAGTAAACAATAACACTTGTATTATTCATGAGTTATTGATCTGAACTAAACACGATGAAACTAACATTGATTTCTCACCTGTGAAATAGAAAGAAGCGAAATCTTAAATTCTTGAGTTGATTCATTTTATTATAATATATAAGGTCGTCCCACAATAATATAGAATAAGCACAATATTTCAGTGTGTTCGTCAGTACTGCAAGAACTCAACTGAGCTCTTATTCCCTGACCGTGCATGCAGACAGATGTCGCGTACACAGGGGTGCGGGGTCAGTCTATTCATCTGGGCACCATACCAGCGAGTGAGTGTCTTGGCGTGAGAGGGCCCGCTGCTGGCCCCGACTGATCTCCGAGGATTGCCGAAAGGGCCTTTTAGGTGGGCCTTCCGGGGAACCAAGCTGCCCGTATGAACAGAATGTCTGCGGGCACACGTTCTGCGCATGCGTTGAAGGCTCCGAAAGGCCAGAGTCCTCGTTCTCTCTCGCGTAAGTTCGCAATTGAGCGCGAAGTACAAGATGACGAACCTACAAAGCCAGACGAATCATGCGATTGTTCATTCGAAAATTATCAATAAATTCATTATAAAGTTTTTTAATGAAAAGCATTTTTTGCATTTCATAAAATATTTGGGTTGGCTCCGCGTTGCAGCCTAATAGGAAGCTACGCCACTGTTGCAGACATATTCTATTTGCGAGGCGATTTGGGTCGTGAGTGCGAGGAGCTGCGTGGGAGCGGCCCGGCCTGGCTCCTCGGGATCTGCTCCGCCGGGGCTCGAACAACGCGGACTGTGCGACGCGAGGGCTGTCAGATGTCGCGATTTACGCGCTCGGACAGGGACATAAAAGCGTCCCATCAAGTCGCCCTTTATGATCGCCCCCCTCCCCGCCCCTCCCCTCCTCCCCCTCGGCGCGCGCAACCTTAGGAGCGCGGCGATGTCTGCCTGGTGCTGTTCCGGGAGCGGCGGTCAACGCCCCTGGCGGAGGCGAGGAATATCACTCTAATTGCAGCCGCTCCACCTTGCAATATGAAACCATAACGTTATTTTATACTGTTGTAATTATCAAATTTTGATACAGTACTGTGTCTGACTAACCGTATTAGCTGCCGTTGTGGGTTCGTTACCCTCGTAAGCGAGTCTTATGGCGTGTGGAGTAACACTTGACTCCTCGTTGCTCGTTGAAACGTCGGGTTTTAGTATTCCAGCTAGGATTCTTTCTCGCATTGTCTTCATCTTCTGCTTCTACACCATTATTTTTTGTCAGGAATTGTATGTCGTTTTAATACAAGTACTAAGGTCATTACATCATTTATTTCGATCGTGATAAATCTATTGGCTTCATCTATCGAAAACAAAAACGTGAATAACCTATTTATAGCTATGTGTGTCGGATACATGTTCAGATTGAGGAACAGCAGCAACGATTATGAGCAAATATTCTTATGGTCTTGATTTGATTTATTTTTTCAATGAACAGTAAAAATATGTGACGTATGAGGGAGAAGTACAATCTGCACACGTTTTCCTGAGCTCTGGAATCCCTTCCCCACTCTTTAATCCTAAGTAGTTAAATGATGAATAAAAATATCAACAAATTAAGGCTAGCAACATTTGAAAATAGACATTTTCGCTGAGTTATAAAACATCGGTTGTAACTGACCGTCTTACTATGTGACTTCTTGGCTGTCCGGGTGACGCCGCGTAGTGGGCTGAGAGGCCCACTCTTTAATCCTAAGTAGCATTAGTAGGTCTGCACTAAGTAGCATTATGATGAATTCTCATGATTTTTCAAAAATTCCACAAATGTATTTTTTTGAAATATCGTCAAAACTACACAAATTAGTTTTCCAAAACGTAGCACTCACTCTGCTTAAGAACAACACATAAAATACACTCTTATATGCCTCCAATAAATTAAATATTTCAACAAAAATAAATAAGATTAGTGCAATAACGTACAAGTATAGTATACGTATATATAGTAGTACAGTTCATTATATATCACCTATCAAAGTCGTAGCTGTTGCATTATGTAAAACGCAAATAGCAAATATTTAAAGGCGAGCGACCTCTTCCTTGGAGCCTTGCTGTCGTATGATATTAGTTGTGAGCAGTGAAACACTAAATATGACAATTAAGTCGCTACGCGCAGGAGTTAGGGGGAATAACGCAATAAATTATTTGCCTTTTTCTGGCAAAATCGAAACTGTTTCATGGTTTTAGTATTTTCCCGAGTTCGTAGGTAGCCCTTGGAACCACAGATATCTCTCGCATGGTCGAAGGCTGCAGAGTTTCCTTTCAATTTCTACGCGCATTAGTAATATTTAGTAGTATAGTTGATAGTAGATACAGATGAATTTTTAATATAGTAGATAATAGACAATGGGTAGTAATAGCTAGGTGAGAATGGCATATTGAAATTTACATCCTGCCCAATATGAATAAAACCAAACATACCAAGAATATGCAACATCTACCTTCTTCCCTGATGTGCTCCATTTGTGAATAAAAAAGCTCATAGTTGTCAAAGTAAAATCCCTCAGCCCGTCCTTCGTCCATTACGGGAAAAAAACATTGCTGATATTTGCGCAAGAACAAAAAATGTGCCTCTGATATTACGGAGGCAAATCAACTTCCTAACGTTTCGTCAGGGGCCCTGCAGCGTCACGTGAGCGCTGTGTACTCCGGGCCGCGCTGCGTCGCGCCGCGCCGCGCCGCGTCGCGTTGCGGTTATTAATATGTAATGCGCGGCAGGCGACGGCTGAGGGGGCGGGGCTGGGGGGGGGGCTGCGCCCGCCGCCGCCGCCGCGCAATCGATAGCAGCGGCCGCGTATTTGTTATGGAGATAAGTGCGATAGAATCGAATCAAGATGTTAATCCAACGCATCCACACGCACGGACAGTATCGATATCTCGAGAAAACAGCTTGCACACACAACAAACAACAGGCCGGCAGCGGCGGCGGTGGCGGCGTGCCGTCCAATTACAAACTGTTTAATCAAGAAACAACGGGAATAATCCTGCGCGACGCGCGCTTCAATTGTTTAACAAAGCAAACAGGGCGTGCGGCGCCGGCCCGCCTGCGCGTTCGCGAAAAGAGAGATTGCTATCAAATACTCATCACGAGCCCTGCATTTTTTATTTACCTGTATTATTATAATTTTTTTGCGCCGACAGGAAATGAAGAGAAAATATTGATGTTGATCGTGCAAACACTGATACGCGTCCAGGCGCTGTTTTTCGGGTTTTGTTTTCGGTGGTGACACAAATATGCTTACTACACACCGAGGGCGCGCGCCGCCAGTGCAGAGGCGGGCAGGCCGAAAATGAAAACAAAAAGGTTGCGCGGGCGGCTTCTGCTGGCTGCCAGGAAGGAAGGCAATGCATTAGTTTCAAGTTTTGCAGAAAATATTTTTTTATTGATCACATCTGGGGAACCTTGGGGGAAGCGTCAATTCTGTAGTTCATGGAATTTCTACTGAAAACTCACGATTTTTATTTTACTATAATATTGAAAACAGGGTAAATAGTGAATGTGATGGACGTAAAGAAAAAATATAACAATAGTTGCAGTACTAATGAGAGTGTTATGGAAATACATTTTGAATTTATCAGGCAGCAGAACATCCCTACAATTCTTAGGAAGTCGAAAACTCACCCAGCGAATATATTTTAGCAAATGATTTCTTTCGACGAGTGGTTAATTTTCTCATCAATAAACTAGGATGAATAAAAACTAGGATGGATGAAAATATACTAATTCTACATCCTCTTCCGAACATATCCTGATAGAAAATATTTTCGAACAACTTTTAAAATTAAAAAAAGAACTTGGGACTTTCAGAAGGAGTTCCTTGTGGTGGGCCTCTGTTGCTTCAGAGCCGTAAAAGAATTTTGATCTAGAGAATCTGTAGTAGAAGGAGGCAGGTAACCACATAGTCGCTCTCCAAAAGGCGCCAAGAAAAGTCGAGAAGCGAAAAGAAGCATTAATTTTTTCGATGATTAAAAATGTTTGAGGCTGTGTTCACAAAAAAATTGAGAGGCCATAAAACACAAATGATATAATAATAAAATAAACAAATATAAAATATATTTCGCAGCTATTATGTGTATCTTGACCTGTAAATATTAATTCGGCATGTGTGCTTTGAGTTTAAGTCAGTTAAAATTACTCAAATACCTTCTGGCCAACTTTGGGCAGTGTATTATGTCTTCATCAGAGGTACAAAAAATGTCAAGGCTATCTAAGAACAACTCTCGGGCTTGCGATAGTTTGAAGTAATTTTTGCGAATTACTACAGAAATACTAATTTCGAATAACTAAGGTAGTACTACATACGGTTCATATTCGTTAAATGATTTTTCTCGTCTACCCCTATTTAAGTTTAATGTAGAAGGTGCGTTTGCGATTATCACAATCTCGTAACCATCCAATACATTCTGGAAAGAATATAAAAATACAGTAGGCCTCTCATATCCGACCTCGGGATATTCGATTCCCTCCCCACCCCCGAATACTCAGCTACTATTCCATGTTGTCGTTTGCGCGTTGTTGTAGTACTTCGACAAAATATGGTATAGTATGTATTGAATGTATTATGTCCGTATATCAAAATACAGTATACATAATGTAAATAATACTCTATTATAGTATGTACGTACTAATTTATTTGAAGTTGTATTCCTTTTTGTTGTTCCTCTAATTATCCGAGCATCTCGGTCTCGTGGATGACGGTTATGAGAGGCTCCATTAGGGTTACCAACAATGTTCATTTAAAAGGAGGGACACTCAATAAGAACAAAAAACGCTTCAACACACTTGTTTTGTAAATATTTAATTTAGACTAAAAGCCGCTCTATTTCTTTCTTTCTTTTTTCCATTTACAATTCAAGTGAAAATATTCGTTCACAAAATACTGATGAAGATGGTTTGAGCGTCTCTTTTTTTATTTTAGTCGCTAGACAGAGACGCTATCATACATGTGTGTGTGTCATTGCATGTGTCATGTGCATGTGTCAGCGTTTAGAAAAAAGATATTCATGTTTTCTATTCTAAATTAAATTATAAAGGATACAAAGAAGCATAAATTAGTCACGTTATAAAATAAATAACAACAAATGTTAAACATTTACTAAAAGGAGAACGTTTAAAATACAATGGAGGACGATAAAATAATTGACGTTAATAGAGGACTGTCCTCCCAAGTCGAGAACTGTGTGCAACCCTGTACTTGGGTTCTTCTAACGAGGCATATGAGGGCATTACCTTCAAGATGGAACATGGCACGACTTTTCGCGTCTTTCTCGCAATTATGTACCATCTTGCGGTAGGACCTATGAAGACGCAGAAAGTCGTATAATATTCCATCTTAAAGATAATACCCACAGATGCCACGTTAAAAAGAACAAATATAGATTCCACTCCGGCGAGAGGCAGGCGGAGGCCCAGCGCCTGAGCCTTCGGCCCGCTCGCTGCGCGCCCTCCCCTGCACGGCGCGGCGCGATTTGGCCTACAGCGGCGGCGGCGGCGGCGCTGGCCAGGTGCTCGGCGGGCGGCGCGTCATGCCATGAATAGTGCACGCGCCATCAACGAGCGCACACAGTGACCGCCCGCGCCCGCGCCGCTCGCCCTGCCAGGCCCTGCCAAGGGCGCGCATGCCCCCCCCCCCGCCCCCTGCTGCCAAGGACGCGCGCTAGCGGAAGGCCCGTTCACGCATACGTGTTTAGGTATTTATATATCGCGGGACATAAATGCCGAAAATCGAATGCCTAACAAATACTAGTCTTCAAACAACATTTACTCAGAAAAATTATATCGCTAGTGTTCGGAAAAAGAGGGTTAAATTACAAAATTGCGGGAATGAAAAATAATTTCCAGTCTTTATTGTTAAGCGGAAAGTATTTAAAAAATATGAAATTCCCTGAATTTTAATTATAGGTTAGATAATACAGATCAAGCGATATCTTTCTCATGCAATTTCTCCCGGAACAACAAAAATTTCGCCTTCGCCAAAAATGACGAAAATCCTTTTACTGAACATATTTTAAAAAAATGTAGTCTAAATGTTTTGTGACGAGTTATAAGTGTCAACCATGATATGTAAATTGCAAAACATTGTTTTCGTGAAAAGCAATGCACGTACTTTCTTGGTGGAAGGGCGAGGGAGCGTGCCCTTTGGGCCCCAGCAGGGCAAGTGGGATGTGGAGACGGCTGTGATGGGTGATGACCGTGCAACGGTGGAGCGCGAGGTTTGGCCAAGGCGAAAGTACTTCCCTAATAATCAAGAATAATATGGTTAGGGAACCTAAAGGAAATCACTTGATGATGTTCTGTCTCGTATTTAAAGTAGTGTTGCATCATCTATGTATTCGTTTTTCTCCTGTTAACAACAGAAAACAACTTTTCATTATATTAATTGGATAGACGCTTTTCTCCAAATAACTTTTAGCCAATGTCATACAGAAATATTCAGAATGCGACATGGGCAAATGTTTTGAAAGTGCCATTCACGTTAGGAAATCTGATCGCTTCAAAATGTAATACTAGCATAGCCTCACACAAGATTCTGATATTAGCATTACGTGGATTCTACACAATAGAATAAAAATGAGAAAGGTATGATTACTACTTGTGATTACTACTTAGTGACGCTGAAATCGCACATACTTTCTCAAACTACATCTAAATTTGCACTTTTTAAAAATTCAGAGTTTAACAAAAATGATAACTGAGGTATTCTTTTACGCGTCTCTAGTTCTGTTCGTGGAAAAAATTGAAGAGAAAAAATAGAACGCTTTTTAAGAAAATGTTTTTTTATAAGTCGCTTAACTTCAAGCTGGAATTTTGTGAAACTGAGTCATTTCTTCAAGAAAATGTTCTACATGGCGTTTTTTAAAGAATTAATTTTTAAAACATATTTCATTGTAGGCAAAAGCTCTATCTCTATCTTCAGTATTGCACTTTTGCAATTCTAATTTTTGCAATTACTTTTGCAATTTTCGAAAATAGAAAGTTTGCCGAAAATTGGGCCAGCACTAATTTTTATACAGTCATTTTAAAAACGAGGGGAAAAATTAAGAAAAGCTTTTGAGCTGTTTCTGAGAATAAAATACTTAAAAATTGCCTTTGTTTCACGAATCATTTCACGAAAAGTACTCACATTTTCGAATAATTCTACATGACCTTATTTGAAGATTTGACTGTACAAAACAGATTTTATCCAAGATAAACATCTCGATATTCAATACTGTAGTTGTGTTCTGTATCATTCTTATAAGCGTTCTTTTCGTCATTGGAGGACAACGTTTAATTAAAATATTTGGAGCCACTTTTGAGAAAATGTTGAAAATGATCTTGAGGCTTCATGTAACGTACTCCCAAAAATCAAAATATCCGCTTCAAACTCGGATCTCAAGTTCATTTAAATCTATCGAGGAATATCTGTTTTGGAGAAAATCGGCTGAACGGTACAGGTGCCAGTGTTGACCGCAGAGAGACGAGCAGACTGATGGAAGGACACATATGTTTCGCCTTTAACAGATTTTTCGGTATCAAGAACCCACAAAACAAGGAGTTTGTCTACCCAACATCTTAATGAAAATATTTTACTACAAATAGGATCATGATTTATCCACATTTTTATAAACAGGGTCCGACAAAAAGAGCTTTTTTGTCGAAAATGTCTCCATTTTCCCGCACATAATTACAATACTTTCTCTTTTTACAAAGTAAGGCCAGAAACTAAAAATAAATGAAAAAATAAACATTCTTGCTGTAAAACATATTGTACCGTAGATGTCTTCTTACAGAGTCAATACTGTCTGAATCCAATCAAAATAACGACTAAATAATAACCAAGGTAACACGAGAATACCATCACATCACCTTTTCCTACATGAAAATGTAAATACATGTTCATGCAACAATATTCTCTCTTTGCAAGTTTTTTTTTTATTAATTTTATTTCGTGACCTTATTACATTTTGTTAGACGATGAAGGTCTTCTGAGGTCACACAATACGTCAGAGACAAAGGAATTTCGATATAACCTACCAGTCGGTGCTTCAGCGTGATTGACTTGAACACCAAAATTATGTCAATATTTTCTTCTATTTCGGGGTTCACGAGAATATATATATATAAATATTTTCTTCTGACTGTATGCATAGCTGTTGTAGCTAGTTGTTAGAATATCAATTTTTTCTAACCCGTTAGACAGTTGTCCCTTGCCAAAACAATGATATTGATTAGACCACTGCAATTGATGCTGAATAAGAGGAAGTATATAATGTAATTTAATTTTACTTGCTGAGGAATCTAATAACATTGAATTGGTGAAATTGGTACATACAAGAGAAACAATGCTATATTTGCAATTTGAATTGATAAAATCGTAAAGTCTTTTCCAACGAAGTGAATATCGTCACACAATTGACCTGAAGCCTAAATATTTTTCAAGAGAAGTAAAGTTCGTACATGTTTGTTCACGTTCAACACCGATAGCAATATAAAATGGTCCTTGTTTTTAAAAAAATTCGTTGGAATGGATCACCTACATGTCTGTAAGTAACTACGTTACATCTATCGAAAAAAGGAGACGCATTACCATTACTTAGTCTCATACCATTTACGTAATACATAAAAAGTTAGTATGTAATGCTGCAGCAACAACCGATGACTTTTCGCAAGTCAAATTCATATTGTAGGTCCCTGACACCGAAAAAGCGGATAATTCTTGTTCTTACATGTAAATTCTACATAAGTAATCACGTTGTGTACTCAGAATGCACGTTTTGTGGGTCTTTAATACTGATAACAGCAAAGTAGTTTACAGCAAAAGTCTGCCCCTCTCACCGTCCGTCCGTCTATGAACAACGCAAACAACTAAACCCTTGGTGGAATTGTCACCAAAGCTGATATTCTCCAATCAATTTGGTTGATAATGTGGTCCCTTGAATTTTAAACGTATATTCGTATTGATCTTTAAGGGTACTTTAGGTGAAACCTTAACATTGCCCAAATTTTATTATATGACCCCAATTTTTCTCTTTAATTTTTTTCCCTCAAAGAGAGCAAAATATCTTATAAAAACGGCGTAGGTCCATTTTTTTTCGAACTCCCTGAATTTCCGAAAATTGAAAAACTTGGAAATACTGCGGGAAAGCATGTATAATTCCATAACCACTAGATTTAATTTAATTTAATATAATTTTAAGTACTTTTTCAATTAATTGGATTCAACCATGCACCTGCAATAGCAAATGCATTCGTTTCCATTTGACTGTTGTTCACGCCGCGACCGAAGTAATGACCCTAGACAGTTGAATATAATTATTGTCCTTCTGCTAATGAAAGTCCCTTAATTGCACTAAAAGACTGTAAATCATTGCGGTAACACTTTTTCCATCGGGCCCTAAGGATGGAAAAACAATAGGATTTTAAGCGAAGAAAGAATGCTAAGGACAGGTCTTCACTATCCTACATCTATAAAGAAATGATCACTGTTTCTCCACGAAAAGTTGCCGGGGATCTCGATGTATCGCTCTCTTTTTCAACATAGAAAGCTAGAATGTAAGACGTCACCTCAAAAAAGATTATGAACAGGTTTAAGAGCAAAAGAAGATTAGGTTTCTCGAATATTGTGTGTGTTCAATAGTCTATTCACATCGACAGACAAGGCCGAATGAGTGGCATCCTCAACACTCATAGAAGATAGATCTTTTAGCTCCCTTATATGTAATCATTTGTATATTGGAAAAGTTGATGTAAAAAAGGAATTGGAAAAGAATCCTGCTGTATGACACAATTAAAAGACGATCAGAGATAACGACCGGAAAGATAGAAGATTGAAGTTTCAGTAAATTACGACAGTTCTATTTGGCGTAAAAAGCTAGATTGTAAATTTTAGATGTTATAGCTGAGTACTGGCGCATAAAATGAGGTTTGGACTAGTCCAACACTATCTCAGAGTATTACGGAGAATACGCAGACCCAAAACAAAGAAGGGTTTATTGTAACCGGTTTAATGTCTAAGGAGGAAGAAAATATGGTTTCAAAACATAAAATAGATGGCTTCATATTTTGATAAAATCCCGTGAACATTGTGCCTCCGTGAACGGTGTTAGTAGCATAAAGGGAAGGAAGGCGAGCATTGAGATTCCTCTGAAGTCAATGTCCTTCGAGTGAGGGGCCGACCTGTTCAGTTGGTACTCCTGCTGTTGCTGGCGCCACTGAAGGCTGGGGTCGAATCTCGGCCCAAAATCTTAATTGCTTCAGCGCGATGAGCGCCGAGCTGAGGGAGGGGGGAGGCGGCGCAAGACGGGAGCCCCATTGAGTGCCCCCCCCCCAGCTCCATTCACCTGCCGCTAGATAGCATCACTGGCGCCCCCCCCCCCCCCGATGCCCACGCCTCTCGTCGTACAAGGTATAGTGCTATTTGCCAGCACACCCAAGTTTATTATTATTATTATTATTATTATTATTATTATTATTATTATTATTATTATTACTATTTTTAATATTATTATTACTATTATTATGAGTTTGTATACTGTCACACATATTCTCTCTTCCTGTCTTTCCAAAACTCACTTCATTCTTTCACATGGTACTTTCACGCCTTACTTCGTAAGAAGAGAATGTATTGTAATCATGCTCCACATAACGGTAGATTTGCACTCTTATTGCCATTTTGTTCATATGTTAACAATGCGTCCACAATTTTCTTTACTCTATTATTGATAATCCTTGCATGTAACTTATAGGTTGTGATTAGTGGGCTTATTCCCCGATAGTTCTCCCATAAGTTACTTTCTTCTTTTTTAATTTTTTTAAAGGTTTTTTTTAAGTTTAAAGTTTATTAAAATTTCATATAATTCTAGGAACATGATTAATTATGAGAACATTAATGTCCGTGCATACTGGAATCTTCAAATTTGCCTGTTTCCAAGGTGGAGAATAGTGTCAGTTTAAGTCCTACACATGTATAGCTCAATTATGGATATTGGAACGGGAAGTCTAAGGTTAACCATCTAGTTGAGTTTTTTTCTATTTGTGAAGAATTATATTAGGATTACCTGCATATTTTATTCAGCATACATCGCGTATCGATTTTGAACTGAAATATTGATCTGTCGGCACAAGGTGGACATCATGTCATCGACGAATAGGTGTGAAATAAAGAAGTAGATTCTCGCGCCGAAATCCATCCAAGTCGGCCGATGGCACCAGTCTTGTGTACAGCGCACTAAACTTACAACTTGCACTCTACGAGTTGTTTGGTAATTCAACTCTTGATTCGGGAAATAGATCCATTACCTGACGTAATTGATAGCACTGTGCATATATTACTTGTTTTGCAAGGTGTTTATTAGACATTGTACTTCGCTCCGAGATACGGTTGTTTAAAAATACTTAAATTTAGATAGCACATTAAGTTGCCTCAGGAATGTCACTTCTAATGTTTACACTGCACAACGAAACTAGAGGGGACGCAATTTTCGCAGCTCCCTACACGGTAAGTGAACCACTGTACAAGAACAGTTGATTGTTTACAACCACGATTCTGTGCCCCCTTCACTTGAAAACTCCACCGGCAGTTCTTTCTTCTATTACTTCCATCGTAAGCTCAGCAGACGGACATCTCTCATTTATCTCCATAACGCGCATCAAGAGTAATAGATGTTCCTCTTTCTTTCTCTTTCTCTTCTCCATCGGTTTGAATCTCCCACACCTTTTTTCTTAATCCCTCGTTTATACCTCGCAAAATGCACTCTTGATCATTGAAAATAATTCTCATAAAAACTAAATAGAAAATGAACATTTTATCTACTGGGAAACACAAAGTATCCACTACATAAATGGCATTATCACTGTATTTAATTTGTTTCGTTGTTTGATTATGGGTTTCAGCTCTTCCATCATCATAAGAGTGTTTCCTCCCTTGTGAAGTCCAAAACCTCAACATATTCAGACTGCTGGTTCAACAGCACAAACCTGCAACAGGGGTCTGTCGCGAGAATACGTTTGGGAGTGCATTCGCTAATTTTGGAGATGTGAGAAATCTTCGTAGATTAGGTAATGACGATAGCTTGATTTGAGAACGGAATACATATGTTCCTTTAAAGGGGAACGTAGCTGAAAATTTTGAGAACTTAAAATATTTCGGAAGGCGTCCTTTTTCTTTCAGGCATTTGTTGTAGGTATCACAGATAAGCAAGGCACACACATCAATTCTGCAAAAGTTGAATTATTTTTTTCTAACAATTATCGAAACGGAATGCAATGTGACTCCATAAAATCTCCTTGCTAACACACGCGAGTTCATTACGTACGCAGCATTGTTTCGTAGCTTTGTTTCGTACACACTGACTGCTGCTAAAAACGACTGAAGATGGCCGCAAAATAATAAAATTCCCTCTTTCACGGAACTCCTTTAAATATTTCGGCTAAATCCGTTGAACTGAACAAATTGTCAAGTACCTGAGACTAACACTGAAATGGAACTTGAGATGGCCGCGCAGTGAGGCAGTCCATCTCGCCCTAAGGACACTCAGCCGAGCGGGTGATTGAGATGCATAGCTCCTCGCAGCCGAGAAAAAGCGAAGCGTCCTCCGAGGCAGCGAGCGGAGCGGCTCTGGGACTGTCCGTCTTCTTCCACTTGCTCTGGCGTCCGGAGCGGGGCGGGGCGGGGCGTAGCGGGGAAGGGAGGAGTGGGACAGGGGAGGGGCGGGGCGGGGCAGGGTGGACCGGGGCGGGATGGGACGGAAGATGGCGAGGCGGGGCGAGGTGGGGTAGTGTGGTGAGGCGTGGGGTGGGGTGGGTTGGCTAGTTTCGGTCGCGGCGGGGTGGGGCGGAGCAGGGTGGCGTAGGGCGGCGGCGTGGGGCGGTGCGGAGAAGGTTGGAACGGGATGGGGCAGGGTAGGGCGAGGTAGGTGGGGCGGGTCTTGGAAGGGCGGGGTGGTGTGGGTTGGGGCGTGTTGGGTGGTTTGGTGCGCGGCAGGGCGGGTGGGTCGGGGCGGAGCGGACAGTGGGGGAGTGGAGGGCGACCGGGAGCTCCGCGCCTCGGGAATTCGTCTCCGACGGCGGCGGCACCGCGCACAAAGCGGCGCAACAGTAGCCGGGCGGCGGGGGGGAGGGGTGGCAGGCAATTAATGGCGCTGTTTGTGCGCGGCCGCGGCGCTTCGTCACGGGCGCGGCGGCGCCGATCCGCGAGAAATTGATCGTTCTGTTTGCGGCCGCCGCACCTCCCCCTCCCCCCTCGACGATGCCGCGGCCACCCCAATTCCCACTTCGCCACCGAGGGAGCGAGCATTTGGAGATTCCGGGCGCGTCCACTGCTAAGGTCATTCATCCCAATAGTCTATGGCGTGTTTTGCTAGCGGGAGATAGCGATGATCTCCCCCGTTTGGATGGTGAGATGCGGCGCCGACCTACACGTCGGCTTGCTGGAGTTTTCCACCTCCAGGTTCTTCGCCAGATGGTCATCGCTCCAGTGTGGCAGTAGAGTATGTGTAAGAGTGTCTAAGGGGGAGGGGCCAGGAGGAAACAAGAATGAGGAAGGAAAGATTCATGGCTTGTGTGTGAGGGTAGTGCTCCGGCATTCCCCTGGAAGTTAGCGGAGAAACAAAGAAAAACTACTGATCAGACCGGCCAGCCGCTAGAACTGTCCTCCAGTCAGGGTCTAAATTCGACGTACCTATACAGGTATGTAGTGACAAAAATCCGTCATCCGCCACCCTCGGGGCGTAAACCCTACAACCACCCGCTCAAAAACACGATAGCAGCAACTAGAGCAGACGAAACGCACTCTATTATCGATCGTTCTCACTGGCTGGATTCGTGTACACTGAGGGCGAATGCGGTCCTTATCTTCATGTGCGATCCATTCGTAGTCAAGACTTGACAGTTCCGCTCATTCTTGTCTGTTCTCGACAGTATCGGCGGAGCGTTCTCTTTGCGCAGTTTTCTCGTAATTTCGCTTATCAGAAGCTCCATGAGCTCTCTTACAAAGGAGAAAATTATTTAATACATAACTATAATCACTTTTAATAATACAAATATTTCTTCGTAATTAGTAATTACATAACTTCCTTGCTCGTGGAGCTTCAATTGCATAACTTTGCAGAGGTTCTCACCGTGCCTTGAACGATAGAATTGCAATTCAGTTTTCGTCGTGATGCATGCCATACCATTTGGTACGCACAGTTCGGTTATCTGTCAATAAAAATGAAATAAATAATGTGTTGAATATTTTTAATAAGAACGCTGCAGAGATATTCTGAGTGGGGATATCCGCGGACGCCTCCATTTATTTCGTTTTCCATTAGTAACAAATCGTTGCCTTTTCGGCCGTCAACACGAAGGAGGCCCCCAAAATAGACCTCGCGGTGTAATCCCTTCTCGATTAGGTTTTTCGTCTAGTTTCCCTGATCCTTGAGAAAATGCTGAGACGACCCCTTGTTTTGCTTCTGGACATAAATGTAGCTTCATTATCTGTGCATGCTTTCTAGAATTCAGTGGGAAATATAGTTATTTAAAGTATCGTTCTCCATGTCGCGGAAGGAAGTTCCTTCACAAAGGACATTATGAGGGATAAGAGTCCAAATATACAGGTGATTTACCCTTGAAAATAACTTTTATTACATCGGAGCGAATATTTTGTTAACAATCCTTACAAAAAAACGCTCATTTCTTTCTATATTCAAAATTCAACTAGTATACGTCTTAGGGTAGGGATTATGAAAACGTGCACAAAATTCCCTTTTCGCATCACACAGTTTTTAACTGTTTTTGTCGTAAATAAATAAATAAATAAATCATTCATTCTCGATTATGGCAGAACAGGGACTAGTGTTCTCGGACAGCGATCTTATCGCACTGGACTCTTTCGTCGCGAACCACCAGAACTGGATGTCGTAACTGACTTTGGCAGAAACGATTATCACTGACTCATCAGCGCTGGTCGAGGTCTTACGGATTTTAATATGGAAAGACTCATTGCACCTTTTACTCGTTGAATATCTTTCATTTTCTCTCGTGGATTTTCTTTCCACAACGAAATTTGCAACATGTAGACAGGTTTTAAGGGTTCCATCTCTGCGGATCTTCGTTTCGTTCGGCTTGTGGTCTTGTAAGCATGAAATGAAGCACCTCACATTGATTCTACGAACTCGTAGTTCAATCCTGTAAAGATGATAAAATTTAAATCCATAAAGGCAGCGTTGTACCGACAATGAATAGGGGAATTTCAGTCTTTCACAACATTTTGAGCTGAATTAACGTACATTCTATTAATTAAAATTTAAATTGTATACAACCGTACGTGACAAATACCGCTCGTGTGATTACACCTAACTTTGTCACGAATAATTGTGGGCGACCAATATTCAAAAATATTGTTCCGTAGTTGTATTTCCAAACGTTACCCCATAGTATACTTTGATTTTACAAAAAAATAACAAAATTGCTTTCTGGGTATGCATAGTTTATGCATAGTTTACGCTATCTTATCCATTATTAATATCAAAATATTAAACAAGTGAACCAAGAGAAGAGTAACTACGAGACTATATTTTGCGTGGAAACATTTATAAGACGTTTATACATGCGCATGTTTCTTCTCCTTCTGCGTAAAATAGTTCTTGGATTACTTTGGTCATTCGTTTCATGGATTTGTCACTCAGTCACGTTGTCACTTAGTCATCCCAGTCACCAACTAGCCATTGAGCCATTCATCTGTTGCAAGAGCAGTAAAAGCAAGGACTTTGACCGCCAGCTCCCCGCGTCAGTGCTCGCCTGCTCGTCTTCCTGAGGCTGCACCACGAGAGGCGCGAGGCGACCGCCGCGCCGCCTGGCGTCGCCCCGACCAAACACGGGGCCTCGCGCGGAAGACCCAGAGCCCACGTTTCTGCTTCATACAATTTCCCATAAGAAATAACAGTGCTGCAACCCGAAAGTGTCCACTGCCTCTTTCTTACAGAAAATTCTTTTGGGTGATTTGAAATTCCTCACAAACGTGTTAAGGAACAGCGTTGTGCAGGTGAAAAATAAACCTCATTGCATTTAGCCATAAATATCGTCTACAAATACACGAGATGCAACGAAAGAGTTCAATAACAGACCACGATGGCTCCCGGTTGGGTTTTAGAAACTTCCACTGCTGTCAAGAAAATGAACTGTCCAATGCGTGGCTGGGCGATCAGGCGGACTTCGGATGGAGAAATCTCGCTTGATTGATTGATTGATTGACGATTCCATACGCGTCAATTGCTAAGGTCATTTGTAAGTGTAGTTCATGTTTCATCGCGGTAGGTGGCTGTGATCTTTCCCCCACTAGATGACGGTATACGGTGCCGATCAACAATGGCTTGCCGGGTTTTCCCCAACCAGATATCTCACACAAGCGGGTTGAAGCTGTAAGCTCCCGACTGATCTCCTGTCGTGCATGGTCGTGTAGTGTATGTAAATGTTAGTTAATGTAAGGAATGGGGTGTAGATAGGACAAGGAAGAGGAAGGAAAGATCGCGCACGGTCTGTAGCCTGTTTGTTAGGGTACTGCTTCGGCATTCGCCTAGTGTGTATAGGATAAACTACGGAAAATTACTAATCAGAACAGCCGGCCGCTATAATTCTTCTCGCGACAGGGGCTGAATTTTATCTAGATATGTAGCTAGTGTGGAAAATACTGCCACTATCGGGACCCAAACCCTAGGACCTCCCGATCAGAGGCACTGCTATGACCTCAATTGATGCCCTGAACCATCTAAGCCATTTAGAGAGGAAGAGAATCCTCGCCTTTGGAAACCCACGCAAGACTAAATAATTATTTCATTATTATTATTATTATTATTATTATTATTATTATTATTATTATTATTATTTAATTATTTTATTGTGACATTTATTAGAAAATTATTACACATATAAGTTACACAACGTGTGGCTAGGCCGAAGACCTTTAAGCCGTTACGAAACCTACATTCTAAAGAATTCTAACCTTTCGAATTCTGGTATTCACCTCAGATGATCTTTCCACGGCCTCAAACCCGCGGAAAAGAGACCATATGATACGGCTAAGGAAAAATACTTGAAGAGGGCAAATCCTGCTCTGAGAAGACGAGCACATTCTTATATACCAAACTCTTACTTATTTCCAGGCGCGGACGT
Source organism: Teleogryllus occipitalis (assembly GCA_011170035.1). Taxonomy (NCBI): domain Eukaryota; kingdom Metazoa; phylum Arthropoda; class Insecta; order Orthoptera; family Gryllidae; genus Teleogryllus; species Teleogryllus occipitalis. The sequence continues at coordinate 364,984 of BLKR01000857.1, read as the reverse complement.
CATGTATTTTCCTTCCAGTCGTTCGCCCCCTCAGCATCTGATATGAAACATCGCGACAAAAGATCGTCCACACCCTCGCCATTGTGCTTTTTTCTCGCCCCCTCCACTCCCACTTGTCCCCTGTTATATTGTACGAAAGGAGACACGGTTAGGACTCCCCTAGAGAAGGATGAAACTCGGTTTAGGCAACACAGCATTTATTATGATGCAGTCTTAGTCTTGACGACTACGCCTGGAATGAATGGTTTTCGAGAACTGGTAAATCATATATGAACGATGAAACAATGGTGGAACGTGTGGGAGGGGAAGAACCTTCTTTGTCCCCCACGAAGTCCACGTGTCTCGCCTGGGATATGCACCCGGAAGCCAGAGGGCAGCTGAGCGGCTCGGCCATGCCAGCGCGTGTGCCCCGTCCAGAAGCGCCTGCTGGTGCGCTGGTGCGCGCAGAGGAGAACGCTTATCGGGCGCCCGGCAGCCCAGACACGCGCGCGCCGCAATTTCAAATAAGAAGGCGATTAATTAATTGCTCTCTTGATTGGAGATCGCGCGCGGCCGTTTGGCCCTCTCTCGCCGCCCTTCTCCTCTCCTCCCCCACCTCCTGCCCCCCCCCCACGTCCAGGAATTTCCGGCCACCGTTGCCTCCCCGTGCTCCTCTTTTTCTGACGCTAAAATTATATTCCTACGTTATCGTGCGACGTGTAATACATTGGCTTGCACCATGGTATGCTGTGAGGCGGCACGGGCCGTCGGCTACCGGCGGCGGGAGATTCGGCTGCCGATGATTGCTTTTTTACTGGTTGAGTTCCTCCTGGCCTCGGCGTAATGTTTTCTTGCGTTATCGTTATGAGGTGCTGCATATCTACTTTGACAATGGTTCGCTGCACCCGGGGACGAGAGAGTGCTTGCTACCGGGAAGTTACGGAGCCAGTTGCCCGCACGACTGCTGTAAACAACCCAGAGATGGAAATGATAGCACTTAAGAACAACTTTTTGTTGTAATGTTATGTTTCAAATACCTGCTTTGGAGTCCCTTTCAAATTCGACTACGTTTAAGGTTGTTTCTAAATAAAACGAAATTGTCTGTGTTGAGGCATTGTACAGTCGAATGACAATGATTATTATGATGATGAAGACGAAGAAGAAGGAACAGGAGAACGATAGGAAAAGAAAGAGAAGAAAAGTCATTAATAATTCTTTGATTCTCCTCTCAAACATCTTTTGAAACGAATAATTTCAATGCAGACCACTCTAAAATCAAAAGAAGATACAATAATTTATCACCTTCAAGATGCATAGCATTACAATGAGTAAACAAAGCAGTGAACTGCTTAAAATTAGGTTCATGTACATCATCTTGAATGAAGAACTTCTACAACACAAACAATAGATAAAAATGTTGATAGGTATCAATTAGAACACTAAAGTCTTTTACGACTTATAGAAACTGTTACATTACCACGGAAAACTTCCGATCATTGCAAATGATCCCTGGAATCCTTCAGACAACAACTGAATTCGACCTAGCTGACAAGCTAGAGTCGAAAATCCTACCACCATCGAGACTCGAACGGATCTAGGACCTCCCGGTCAGGGGGACTGCATTGACGTCAGTTGATGCCCTGAGCCATCTCTCCCGGTAGGCCGATTGGATGGCAGGAGGTACGTGCGCTTTCTACAAGACATTGCTGGTTTATTACAGCTTGTAGTCCTTGCCCCGCGTGTGCGAATGGGGTACAAGAATGATGGGGCGCGCCAATAATGATGGGGCGCCGTACGCAGCCTATACGTGCAAGCCAAAATGGGCAGCGATGGAGAGGTAGAGGCGGCCTGTGATGTGGCAGCGCGGTCGCCGGATCTCGACACTTTGGTCTTCTCCTCCTGCGGACACTTGAAAAGCACTGGTAAGTTCCTCCAGTGGAGACAGCAGATGAGATGGGTGAGAGTAGCGCACGCATCGGACATCGAAGTACCCCTCATAAGCAGTTGCGCATGCGTGGATCGCTCTTGCAGCGCGCGCAGGGGTACGTAGATTGTGCGAGAGGTCATTTGGAACACCATTTGTAAAGACTAATAAAATAACACTGCTGCCTTGTTACCAAATTTATAATTTAATACATAAAAGTCACGAAGCTTCTGTAATAATAAAAGAAGAAAAATTTCAGTAATCTTACCTCTATTTTTATTTCTTTTATCACCAACAAAGATTGACAATATTTAGTATGCTGCTGGATTTGCTACGCCAAGGCTTTTTTATATTCGGAATGTACGTTTAAATTTATGTTCTGAAATTTGCCTTTACCAACGTAAACATTCATTTTTTTCTAGGGCTTTTATGCAGCCAACAAACGGTTACCCTTTACGTCCCGATGGAACGCATATTTCACCATACACTAGACACCAACACACTTGCGGGCTCCTCGGGTCAGCAGAACGCGATGCTCCGCGACAACACATACACGAGAGGCAAAGGACACACACATATGCCCAAGGCGGGACAGAAACCCGCAATCCTCAGACCGAAGCACTGAGTCGATACACGGTCTTAACCCTCTCGGCCATCCAGGTCGGCTTAAACATTCATAATTTCACGAATATTCAAGTAAATATCAAATTTCAGAGCCGAAACCTAAACATACATTGAAAAGTGCAAAAGGCTTTGAATCAGCGAAGGCATATACTACTGCCAACTATACGTTCGTAAATCTGGAATAGTACAATGTTCTTGTGCAATTAGTTATTACCTGAGCTTTGTATCAAGGTGAAATGCAAAAGGTGGCGGCGGAATGTTTCACAGGTCTTTCACAATTCAGGTGCCGTTTGAACTGCAAATTGTTGACCACAATTAGGAACGTAGCAGCAAACGCAATTAATATTTTTCACCACAGTCAGCGTAGATACATTCAGAAACCACGTTTTTAGTGCATTCAGAGTGTGCTGGATGATTGCTATTGGCCTGTAAGGGTCACTGGACATCAACAATGTTTCGCTAATAGACATAACGAAAGAGGAATTTTCTTTTTAAAATAACCTTATATAACTGCCCATTCAAGGAAGTAGAGCAATGAACAAACGTGATAATAAATGAGACGTCCTTTTCCGCTGATCTAAAAACTCCAAAAAAATACTTACTGTTCTATCGGTCAACTACTGACTTCATCGAAAAGAAATGGAAAAAGCAGAGCCTCCACCAAAACTTTTCAACGTCCTCCGAGCATTTCTTGTGATGAGATTCCAAAGTGCAGTGAATTACCAAAGAACGCCATAAATCCATTTGACTAAACATTTACACGCTGTGTTGCAGGTCTCATATAGATCTAAACTAATCATTAGAACTTAATTCAAGAGACCTAAGAAATGATGGCCTTTTTAAAAACGTTCCTCCGTGAGCAGTACGTAAGCCTGGAATGGCTCGGAGCAGGCAGTCGGGGTGGGAGTGGCAGGCGCGGAGCCAAGGCCTGGCGCTGTCTCGTCGCCGCTCGGGAGCACGCGGCGCGGCGCGAGGCCGGTCCAGGGCGGATGGCGGCGCGGGCACGGGCGGCGGGGGCGGGGGCAGGCGCCGCGGGCCACAGACGGCCATTGGTCGGCGGCGCGAACGGCCGCACTCGCCCCATCCATCTTGGGCGGCGGGCGGAGCCTCTTCGGCCCGCCCACCGCCCACCACCCATCGCCCACTGCCCGCCCGCCGCCCGCCGCAGCACCTCCTGCGCCAGGTGACCACTGGCCACGACCTCCGTGCGGGCGATCGAGGAGCCGTCACCCACCCCCACCCGCACACACACACACACACACAGTCCGTATCTTTTGTAATGTTGCCCAATGCAATCGAAACGAATGTCGCATTCTGGTCTCTAGCGGGCTAATATTGATGGCCTAAAACGTCGCAAAAAGTGATCAATAAAATACTCTTGAAATGTTTTAAAAATGCCCCAAAACCAATGAAAAATTACGTTAAAAAATTGATCTAAAACAAGTCAGATGAACAACTCAAGCTGTAAGATATGTTTTCGATGTAATCGAGGCTTCTTCCTTTCGTTTAAGTGAACTCAGCCTGCAAACTTTTGGTGTGGTCTGCTCTTTACCAGGAAATGTCTGTCTTTAGTTGTCGCGAAATCTGCCGAACAGATAATAGCGCTGTTAGGTGCCAAAGAAACCTGCCATTACATACAACGACTGTCATTACAATTTCTGAACGAAGAACTGAATAGGTTACTCAGGGATTCTGTGGAGAACATTTGTTACTACTCCTAAATATTATATTTGAAGCAAGTACCTTTAAAATGTAATTAAAATAGATTAAATCAGTGAAAATGCTTGATAAATTGACGAGAAAAGGTGCAAAATGACTTATTAGTCGAAATCGACGAAAAGTGCAAAACAAAAGTCGTATACAAATGGTCATTTCCTTCTTTCGTGACATAAAATTAATGTCTACGCCAAAAATCTTTGTTCTAAAGTGAAAAGAAAAAATGACATTTCATTAAAATCCGTCCCGTATTGATCACATTACATTGCAAAGAATATTCACCGAGATTAAAGACCGAGAGGACATTATTTCCACAAAGAATTTACAGTCTAAAAAATTCTCACTTTTCTTCACGAGAGATCCAAACTACAATAATTGTCCTTATTCCCCCCTATCTGGAAAATGACCCCCTCCCCATACTTTCTAGAGAATGATTACGTGGATACATAATGATCATTTATATTTTACTTTCCATCACGATAAAATACAAAAAAGTTTGGAAACTGGAATTTTATATTCAAATATTTCAGAAACTTAAACATGCATGTTTTCGCATTGAAGTGCCTTGAAAAACTACCATCATCAACATGGCACTCTAAAAGGTACAAACCTAACGACATCAACAAGATTAAAAAGTTGTTTACCTATTTACCCGCACATCCAGGTTTATTCTAAATGTTCCTTCTATATTCTGCTATCATTAATTTGCAATATTTTCGTTCAAAATCATCTCATCTCGCAGTAATTGAAGAAAAATTGCTCTCAAACTTCCAGTATATAGGCTACCATTATATGCAAACTCCAATGAGTATTTTAGTAATGACAGCAGAAGAAAAAATTGTTCAATAATTTTTCCGTGTACCAAGTCCGTTTTTGTGCTGTGATGAGTATTTTACATTTGTGAAGATCCCCATTATATTTGTTACACTAGCTATAGCTTGACCGAATTCTGCCGCAGTCTGGAGGAGAGTTCAAGCGGTCTGCTGCTCTGATTGAGATTTTCCGTGGATTCTCCGATCAACTCCAGGCGAATGCCCTAACAAACGGGCCACAGACACGTGATCTTTCCTTCCTCTTCCTTGCCCTGACTTCTCCCCTTGTTCATACATAATTTATATGCACTACGTTAGCCCACAGACCGAGAGACTAGTTGGGAACTTAGAGCTTGTCCCGGACGGGCCAATACCCTGCAGTAGGAGACACCTGGAGGAAGAAATCACCCGCAAGCCGAGTGTAAGTCAGCGCCGGATCTTACCATCCAGCTGGGGAAGAACACTGCCACCTCCCAAAAAACACGCACTACGCTTACGGAACTATCAACTGAAGTGCTCGAAATCATCATTTGATCAACAATTAGATTGATTCCAATTAAAAGTTTTTCATGCTTGCACAACTTACGCATTTTTTATGCAGGTGCAAAATAAAATGTGGAATTCAACTCTTTAATAACTAGTATAATAACTTCAATAATTTAACAAGGAATTCATTATAAAGAAAATAGTTGACATGAATAACATAATGGAGATGCCCTATATAAAATGCAACGTGGCAAATTCATATCATGCAATATCATGCAAGAAAAAAGTAGGAATTGTATTACAAAAAATGTGAAAATGTGCCTACAGGTACATAGAAACTCCATACAGGATTTGAAACCATTATGCTTCACTCATAGTCAAATTCATTGATTTCTATAAACTTGATTTTTTAATTTTTTAAAACAATTTTTTTATTCTCAGTCAAGTGCCACCTGCACTCGGCCGTTGGCGATGTTCGACTTGGAGAGGGCGCTCGGAGCGCGTGTGGAGGGATGGTCCAATGAGCCAACGCATGCGCGGTCGACGCCTCCAGCAGTCGCGCTAGGGGGTGGAGGCGGGGGTGGAGTAGTGTGGTGGCGACACCCAAAAGGCACTATCGACACGAAAAATAAGATTGCAAATCAATTCATTAGAGTCGCGCATTGGTGTCGCTGGCATGCAGGAGACGGAAATGCCAACGACTCGGCTGTCGTGCTGCGACAGTTATTCCCTCGCTTTCTTCAGGGTGTCACCGCGACAGGCGAGAGGACGGATACACCACGCTCCTACTCCCCTCTGAGTGTTCACACCGCACAGCCTTTTTGGGGATGTTTTCGAGTAGAAAGAAGTACACTTGCAGAAGCCAACGACAATATTTATTAGTTTTTTATGAAAGATAATTTTAACATGTTTTAAAATGTGTTGTTCGAAAATGAGTTTTCACATGAAAAGCATTTAAAATAATATGAAAGTGTATTAAATGTTTCGTAAATTGTATGTACGTTTCTGAGTTTCAAATCAGAAATCGATTGCAATTGACATTACACGAATCGATTCTTCACATAAGATGATAATGTTGTCACAGCAATACTTAACAAACGCTCTTTCTTTTGGAATTTCCAACCAGCGTTTTGCGAAGACCCACTAACCGAATTCTTAGGTGGTTCCTGTCGTTTTCTTCTGAGCAGTAAAATCAAATCTTCGAAACTTCACGTTGTTGCTGTTCTTACCGCAAATAAAAGATGAGTGGTTTGTGCAGATAGTAGCAATGACGGCGAGGGATGAACGCGCTCCTAACGGCCGCCCCCACCCGCCCCCTCGCGCCCCCGCGCGCCAGCGGCCAACGCAGGGCGGAGGCGGAGGCGGCGGCGGCGCTACAAAGCTGTCGTTGGGAGACGGATGGCGCTCACTTATCATTAAGACAAGTGCGGAGGGGGCGGCGCGGCGGAAACAAAAGGCGGCCGAATTCCTGGTGGGCGCGGGGCGGCGCGGGCCGGGCGCTGCCAGGGCCAGATGGCGCAGGAGGGGGCGGGGCGGGGCGGTCCGGCTCCTCGCATTCACCGCCCGCGCCGCATCACCCACAGCACTGGGCGCGCGCTGGGCAGGCGGAGCATCCGGCGTGGGAATGGCCCACTTGCTCTCTGCAATTACTGTAAGTGCAAATTTCGAGTGCCGATCGCGAGAGATGGCTCAGGGCATCAACTGTTGTCACTGCAGTCTCTCTGACCAGGTGATCTTAGGTTCGAGTCCCGATAGCAGCAGGATTTTCGACACTAGCTTGTCAGCTAGGTCGAATTCAGTTGCTGTCTGGAAGGAGAATTCTAGCGGCCGGCTGCTCTGATCTGTAGTTTTCCGTGGTGTCTCCCTTCAACACCTGGCGAATGCCGGAGCAGTATCCTACCAAACGAGCAACGGACCGCGCGCAATCTTTCCTTCCTCTTCCTTCTCATATCCTCTCCCCTTACACACACACACTTACACTAACATGCACTACACTACCACATATTCCGGGAGACCTGTCGGGGCTTAGAGTTTGTCCCGGCTGGGGCGGTGTCCCGTTGGTGGGAGAGTCCTGGTTAGGGAGAAACCCTACTAGCTGACGGTACGTCGGCGCCGGATCTCGCCGTCCAGCGAGAGAAGATCACCACTAGGCCCGCGGGCTACATGCGACCCGCGAAATGTTTAGCCAAAGAGTAAGTCACTCCCATCTATGTCGGGCCCTGCCTAGCGCTTGTGCCCTGCCGAAGTCAACATCTCTTTAATTTAAAAGTAGGTTAACTTTAGAATTATGTGATTGCTTTCCTAGTAAATTTGGAAATGCTCGGCACGGCCTGACATGACGCATGATTTCATCCCACACACACACACACCGTGTCAGAGCATCCAGGAAAACTGCCGAGATCAACATTGCGGGGAAGTCAGGTGTTGATCGGCCGAGTAATGAAAGTGTGGCCCGCATTTTAATGCCTTTAGGTTTTAGTTGTGGCCCTTGAGGTCTTTCAAGTTGCACACCCCTGGTTTAGAGTGTGAGTTATTTTGAAGCACGTTAACAATACGTCAGTATTTTCGATAAGTTGGGTACGTGATATTCTATACACAAAAAATAAATATAGTCTTCACAGACTGTTTTTGCTTGCTGTTTGGAAATCGTCATTGGATTACGGCGTGAAAATGTAGAATCCTCAACGTCAAAGAACGCAGATAATAATGCATAAGTCATCGAATGCTAAATTATAAAAGAAGAATTGCTAAATATCGCCTGTCATTCTTCGGTAAATTTGTTTTGATACAGAATTTGTCCTCAAAATTTGCATTAACCAAACATTTGCTTACGCAATATAAAGAAAGTATTGTAATGCTGCGGGATAAATAGACGTATTTTCTACAGAAAAAATCTTATTGCCGAGCCATGGTAACGAAAAAAATGGATATATGTTCCTTTTTGTAGTAAATTACTTCATCTAACACGTTGTTTAGTCAGAATCTATGTTTTGTGGTTGACTTCGAAACATCGATTGAAAACATTGTCTGCCTTTCGTTTGTCGAACTAATGACGGAGAACAAATTTTATTTAAAGAAAAAAACCGCTCTCTTAAATGTTATACTTACAGGAAGACGCGGGAAAACTGTGTACTTTTGCTAATTCCGAAAATTCAGGAACTTCAACGAAAATTAAACTCGCCATTTTTGTATGTGTTAATTGTACCATTCGAGAAAAAATTAAACCAAAAATTATGGACTATTTTTGAGAAATTCAAAATATAGTCTGATCGATCGGGGAATATCAATAGGGATGAAAATCTTGCGTACGATTGGGCCGCAAATGATGTTTACAGATGAATGAACAGACGAACGGACGATCAGACGTTATGATGTAAACCAATTTTTCGGAATCAAGGATCCACAAAATGTAAATTCAGACTTCACAGAGAGTTAGATGAAGGAGTTTACTAAATACAGGGAGATAATTGATCCGCCTTTTCGGTATCAGAAATCCAAACTAGGAGTTTTTCAATCGAAAACTCGCTATCTTTTGCTACAGCAATATATACTTTCTCGATACGACGTGAATAGTAGGCGGGAAAGTAAAACACTGCGGTGAGTCTGTCGTTGAGTCTCCCCTCACACACACACACACACACACACACACACACACACACACACACCATTGAAGATATGTTCAAATAAGAAAAGGTCTGATGGGCAAAGAAACAAATGAGGGACTCTCTCTCCCTTCTCCTGCGGCTGATGCAGCAGCGAGAGGAAGCGCCGCACAGATGTCGCCAAGGACCGGCTCAGGTGGCTGAGGGCACCAACTGACGTCACTAAGTGCTTCTGACCGGAAGGTGTTACGTTCGAGTCACGACGGTAGCAGGATTTTCGACTCTGGCGTATCAGATAGGTCGAATTTAGAAGCTGACTGGCTTCTAGAGGCCGTATGCTCTGACCGGTAGTTTTCCGTGGTTTCTTGTGTTTTCCTCAGTCCTTACACTCTTACATTCACATGATCACAAGTAGGGCTACAGCGCGCGCGTTCATTGTCCTGTCCTCAAAAGAAAAATAAATTAATGCCTCGCCAGGAATACTGGTGAGGGAACAAGAGAAAAAGGCGATTCCACGCAGGGTGAAGTTACCCTTGCTCTCGCCCTCTCTCTCGCCCTGGCCTTTGCCCCCCGACTTCACCCTCGCCTTCACCCTCGCCTTCACCCTCGCCTTCGCTCTCGACCTCGCCTTCGCCCACACTCTCGCTCTTGCCCTCATTCTCGCTCTCACCCTCACCTGCGCCCTCACCTGCGCCCTCACCTGCGCCCTCGCCTGCGCCCTCGCCTGCGCCCTCGCCTGCGCCCTCGCCTACGCCCTCGCCTGCGCCCTCGCCTGCGCCCTCGCCTGCGCCCTCGCCTGCGCCCTCGCCTGCGCTCTCGCCTGCGCCCTCGCCTGCGCCCTCGCCTGCGCCCTCGCCTGCGCCCTCGCCTGCGCCCTCGCCTGCGCCCTCGCCTGCGCCCTCCCCTTCGCCTTCGCTCTCGCCCTTACCCTTGGTGTCGCTTTCGCCCTCGCCCTCGCCCTCGCCCACGCCCTCACCCTAGCCCTCGCCTTCGCTCTCAACTTCGCCCTCGCCCTCGCCCTCGCCCTCGCCCTCGCCCTCGCCCTCGCCCTCGCCCTCGCCCTCGCCCTCGCCCTCGCCCTCGCCCTCACCCTCGCCCTCGCCCTCGCCCTCGCCGTCGCCCTCGCCCTCGCCCTCGCCCTCGCACTCGCCCTCGCACTCGCCCTCGCCCTCGCACTCGTCCTCGCACTCGCACTCGCACTCGCATTCGCACTCGCATTCGCACTCGCACTCGCACACGCACTCGCTCTCGACTTCGTCCTCGCACTCGCAGTCGCACTCGCACTCGCCCTAGCTTTCACCCTCGTCCTCGCTTTCCCTGTCGCCCTCGCTCTCGGCTTCGTTCTCGCCCTCGCAGCAAGCGAGACGATGGAGCGCGGGGGGCGGTGGCCTCTCGCTTATCAGAGCGCACGTGGAATCGCGGCGCCTCCTCCGAAATGGTTGTGCTAACGAGGCTCCCGCGGTGGCGCGCGATTCGCTTCTGGCGCAGAGCGCGTGGGCGCCTCCGCGGGCGGCGGCAGGTGCGTCGCCCCCCGCCCCCCGCCCCCCTTCGGGCGGGCAAACGACCTAATTACCCAACAAGACGCGGAATAAATGGCGGCAGTTGTACCGGCATTACGCTGACATACGCAGCGGGGGGCGGGAAGAGGGAAGAGGCGGAAAAAACCAACAACAAACGCACGCGCGGAAAGGAGAAAAAAGAGAACAGCGAGCAGACAGACGTTCACAACTCGGCGGACAAAAGCGCCGCGTGAGGCGCACGGCGCACCGGGGGGAGGGGGCGAGCTCCGGTCCCTCGCTCCCTCCTTCCTCCCCCTCCCTCCACCGCACCCGCTGCTTTCACAAGCAGTAATGGCAGTTTTGCGTAGAAAAGTTATAGATGTTGCCAACGTTTGGAATGCCAATGCTGACATGCAATGTTCTTTCACAATAAATGACGCGGATGTGGCTGTTGTGTCAGTTTTCAGGTTGTCTGCACACGGTTCAACGGAACGTCCGTCTTCCTAAGGACTGATTTTTTCCAAAATTGTGTCCAAAACAATTTTCTGAAGGAGATAATATTTTTCCACTAAAAAGGACTGCAAAACAAGTTCTGATCATGGTCATTACCGTATCAAGAAATTGTTGCAGCCGTTTACATTGATACTTCTACATATTTCAATTATTGAATTGTAAGGAGCCACATTATTAACCATTTCACGGTGTATATTCTATAAATGATATTTTTCGGATGTAGAACAAGACTTTCGCCAAGGAAGAATAGAAGAGCAATAAACTTGTTTCAGCCTTCTCCCAAGCCTTTTTTTTACTGTACCTACAGCTTAGTAACGTACTTAGGATACTGACCGGGTGTCTAGAGTCTGGGGTTCGAATTTAAAAATGATTTTAAGTAAATAATAGATGAATGGTAATAAGAAAATTTAGGGACAAGAATTAGTATGCAGTTTTCAATTTTAAACTGATACTGGCGTCGAAAAAATTCATAAGTAATTTTTTACTTTCTCACATGTTATATACGTAGTATAGGAAAAATTGGCTAATAGAAACACACGTTCTGGGGCTCCTTGATACTGAACAAGTGTTTTTTTCAATATGTCCGTCCGTCTCTCTGTACGTCCCTCTGTGAACACCACTAGCGCCTAAACCATACGTAGGAATTTCTCCAAAATATTCCCCTGTCTCGAAGCGTTACGAGTTTGAAAACTCTCTTTAAAATTTGGGGGTACTTAACATGAAACCAAGGGATATTTTCAAAATTTTCTCAAAAATGGCTCTGAATATTTCCTTTCAAATTGTTGAAAGTATAGAATAGTATTCAAATTGTAGAAAGTAATACACTTATGAAGATGACGTAGGTCCATTTTTTACTGTTAATTAACGTTTTACTACAGGACTGTGTTTTACTCTTCTGTTATATTCGTAAAGGAATATTTCAATTCTACTATTCGGGGATAGAAAATTGACAAAATGTGAAAAAAATATTTTGGTGTCGCTAGGTAGCAGCTGGAAAGAGGGTGAGGTAATACTGAAAAGCTAGCGTAGACTAATGAAATTAGCAAAGTTACTAGTGCTAGAAAGTTCGTGACAATCTGTAGCACACAATTTCTTTTTAGTTAGAACGTATAAGTAATAAAATTAATAAATCAAATGACCAAAGCTCCGGTCGGCGGCATGTAAGATTGGAAAGTGACATAGTCATGACTGCAACGCATCGTTTCGCGCATATAATTAATTAAACAGCTATTTATCTCGAACTTAGTCTGGATTTGTGCAATGATTTGTACACGACGTTGGCCCGGGAACGGGAATCTCTCGACCTATGAAAGTGCAGTGAATGGTGGCGACGTTTTGCAGCTGATGGAGCGCCCGACCTGCGCGCGATAATGGTCTGGAGCGCAGTTGAAAGTAGTGCGATTCTGGGGTAGAACGCGGATTTACGAAGTTACGGTTTGAAGGGGGTTCCGTTAGTCATTTTTTAGTTGTTTTAGTTCTTTTTAGTAATTATAGTTATTTTTATATTCATATTGATGCTTAGAATTAAAATTCTCTAAAAAATAATTTTACATATTTCATTAAAGTATATATTTATGGTAATACGAGTAATTACAATACATTAAAATACAGCTTTTACGATAATATTTTAGTTGTTAGTATTTTTCGTAAGTTCGCAGTAGTTTTGGCATTTTTTCGTCCTCAAATGAAAACCAAAAACTTAACAGAGCAGCGTAGCTAGAAGTTCAATGGTTTCGGCAACTGTTTCTTGAAGTACTCTTTTTTGCCACCGTAGTATCATAGTTCTATTCCCCTTTCTGTTGACGTTTATTTTGAGGCGCTCGTATCTCGCGTTCCCGTTCCGTCCTCGTCTTCGCGTGGTCGTTCCCGTCCGTGGGCTGTTGTGGAGCGGCCTTATCGTGGGGCTTCGCCCGGCCCCGACCGCGCCCCGCCCCTTCCGCGGCATCTTTCTCCCTCTGCGCCCGCCGCGACGCCCGCTGTCTCCGCGCGCTTTGTGCCGGGAGCGCCTAATGTTGGGAATTGTCGCAGTCTCCGCAGGCCGCGCGCGGGGACACTTTTTTGTTTTGATGCTCTTTTTTGCCAAGGCGAGGGCGTGCGGACGTGAGCGCCCACGCGTGCGGGCTGCTAATGCGTGCGCTTTGCGCGGCGGCGGGGGCGGCGGCGGGGGCGTCCGCGTGCGCGCGTGCAGCCGGCCGGCGTGAAATTGTCGTGTTGTACTCTTAACGGCAGCGTCCGCCCGCCACCCCCCACAAAAGTTGGCCGCGTTGCGTTACGTTACGTTGCGTCACGACGCTTCAGTCACGGAATGCCTCAGGTAGGGGAGGTCCAAATAAAATGTGTTGGGAGATTTTTATCGTGATTCAGAACACTGTGGTTAATATTTTTTTCTAAAAGAGACGAAACTGTCTAGAGTAAACATAAAGTCGGCTCAAAATTTGTTATTTACTTCCAAACTCTCTGCATTTCGTTTAACGGTTTAATTTTAATTGACGTACTTTTATTACCTTTACAGGTGGTTATTAGTTCAAATTACATTTAAACACGCATTTTATTGGCGCAATACATTTTATAACGATCCACTTTTAAAACAAAAGACTTTGTATAACTCTCAGAAACCTTTTCTCTATAAAACAGTCCTAAGGTGACCTAGCATGCGTCGGAAAATCCACTTATTTAAAAAAGAGCAAGCACATGGATGGAAACGCAACTTATTGGTGCATCCAGTACTAAGAAACACACGCATGACCTCGTGAAGTATCCAAGTTCACTTGTGCGCCCTCTGGGTTCCTCCTGCCGCCAGCATCCGCGCCCTCAGAGAGAGTCCTTTATTATCACTAGAGCTAGGAAGTTCATGCAATTTTATATGTTTTGTAAAATGTCATATTCCTGAAACTTCAAATATGTATTTTTCATAGCAAAGTATTGAAAATAGGATAAGAAACGTTTTGCATATAATGCAAATTTTGCATTCTAGGGCTTTTTGGCATACACACGAATGTTCTGCGTGTTTCGTCTTTTTGTCTAAAATAACACAAAAATTTTAATTTCCTCGTAAAAATATTTATTAATGCAAAGCTTGAACTTTCTTGTTGCTTTAAATAAAGAGTTTCAGACTACTGGCAGCCGACGCTGACGAAGTAATAGTATGTGCTCCCATCGATTGATCGTGATCACTTCCCATTCTTTCAGCTTCCTCAGACAGACCTTGGATAGCGAGACATCCTCTCTCCCATCCCTTCCTCCGACACAAAGCGAGTCGCGACTCCGAATTTTGTGGCCAAATTTTGTTTTATGGGGGATGAGAGGGTGCTCCTCATGGGAACTAAAGTGGAAGCACCCATCATTAAAGCGTTCACAACATTAAAAACCTTGTTTCCTTATACGGTACATGTGGCATGCTGTGCACAAGCATTGCACATGGGGGAAGTAATTAGAAAGAAAATAAATGAAGTTTTTGAAAAATAATATAAGACTTCATACTTAACTGACAATGGGTAAATTTTTGAAAGGAAAGAGTGTTCCTCTTCCGGATAATATACTGAGTATAAAATATAAGTTCGAACTCATAGCTTCATGTGATGTGGAAAGATCATTTTCTGCGTACAAAATTATATTGTCTGATAAGAGACACTCCCTAACAACAGGTAACCTGAATAAAATTCTTGTGGTTTTCTGTGCTCTCAATACAAAATAAAAAGAGCAGAAGATGCTAATCTGTTTTTAAATTTCATACTCCGTTTCTCTAGGTGGTAAAATATGTAATAATATTGTAAAATATGTTTTTGTGAGCAAACGCTGCATAACTTAATTTCTGTTCATATTTCAACGTTTTTGTGGCATATTTGCATGCATATTTTAGGAATAAACGCTTGCATAAATGTTCCAACTCTAATTATGACCCTCAACTCTAGGAAATGGCAATGAGATATTTGCGATGTGTTTTAAGTTTAGTTCATGGTGTAATTGTTTGGAGATGAACTTGTGATTGTTCTGAGGTAATAGTTCGGGATTAGTTATATTTCATTGATTTATTTAGCTGCGTTTCTTCAGAATGTGCAAGCGTACAGGATAATATAGAATGCATTTTATGGTATAATAAAACATATTCGAGTCTGTCCAATTGCAAATATACTGATATAAATTTGTATTTTTAAATAGAGCATTTGCTGTTCATATTCGTTTTCAAAGACTACTTACGACAGTACTCCCCTTAGTTCCAAATTAGTAATTCTTCTACAGTGAAGTTGTAATTCATGTATTTAGCAATGAGTATTCACAAATATAAACATATATGTAACATTTGTTTTACTGTTAACAATAAGTAAGGACATAAAAGTCGTGTATAAAAATATTTTCAATAAGCTGCTAAAAAACGTAAGTATTTTTGAGGTTCATTCCAGGCACTTTCGTATAAACCTTGTAATTAGTAACTCGCAATGTGTACGGATCGTACTTTAGCAAATTCTAGTTATCCAATTTCTAGGTTATTTCAAAAAGAATTATAATTCGACAATGGTCTAGTTAACATCTCTGACTTTATTTCCTCTTGCACTTTATTGTCATGAACTGAATAAACAATAATATATATAATTCATCATTAGAAAGCAAACTTTATATCTATATCTCAAAATATCAAACAATAAAAAGAAACAATGGTAAAATATTAAGTGAAATTAGAAATAAATATATAAATATATTGTCACATCAATATTTTTCCTCGAGATGTTACAGAAAAAATATAAATTTTTGGAAAACTAGGGATTTTAATATTTTGGAAATATAGATGATAAATTGACTAATTGAATGAATAGTGAGTGTGTGTATGTGTGCGCGCGCGCATGTGTGTGGTGAAGATGCCGATACCAGAGAAAACATTCCGCTTAACAAATCAATTCAGGTTATGGCGTTGCTACCACAGAGTGGAAACTTTGTGCCATACCCCACAAGCAGCGGATATGCCAAAAATATTTCTTTCAAGGGTAGTATGTATTCGTGTCATGACAGATCTTAGAGCTGACTTGCATGGTGATATTTCCGAAGAACGCGACCCTTGACTCACGATCCAGGGCGAAACGGGCCGGGGATGATCCTAAGGGATTTTTAATCAGTCACCTTCTCCACAGCAAGCCAATTTTATCAAGTTTTATAAAATAGTAACGTTAGGAACTTAACATAATTTCCGGAAAAGTTGGTGATGTATGAACAATTTGCTGCTTTCAAAATATGTGTGCCGGAGCCACACGTTGTTTGGGGGATTCCCCCCTCATGTCTCCCCTCGGGACACCACCCCACTCGGGACAAGCTCTAAGGTTCCTACAGGGCTCCCGACATGTGTGGTAATGTAGTGTCTGTAAACGTAAGTGTGTGTGAATAAGGGGAGAGGATGGAACAAGCAAGAGGAAGGAAAGATCACATGCGGTTTGTAGACCATTTATGAGGATGTTGTCCGGATATTAGCATGGTTTTTATCGGGAGAACCTACAAAATGTACCAATTAGAGCACCCAGCCGCTAGAATTCGACCTAGTGCTGAAAATCCGAACCCCAGTGACTCGTACCCTAGGATCTCCTGATTAAAGCCGGTGCAGATACAGTGGCAAAGCTGGCTAAGAGCGAACGCAACCACGGCGGTTTTGAGGCCGCGTTGTTTAAAAGACGCCCTCGCGTCAAGAAGAAGGGAGGCGCTGTTGAGCGTTGGCGGGGCGCGTGGGGGCGGGGGCGGGCGGAGGCGGGGCCGGGGTGGGGGCGGCAGCTGCGCGCGACAGGAGATCGATTCCGGGTCGCCCCCCCCCCGCCCCCCCCTCACCGCCACTCTTGCCCCCGCCCCCGCTCAATGGGAACACATGTTCTGGAGCCCCTGGGGGCGCAGTGGCCGCCCCCCGAGATGTCGCCGCGCCGCCCACACCCGACCCGACTCGACCCGACCCGACCCGACCCGACACACCCCTCCTCGCACGCGTCACACAAGCGCGGCACTCGGCAGCAATTGGGGAAATGAAAGCGACGTTTAGTTTTGCTGTATCACAGTATGCTTTATGCTAAGTGATATCGATCAGTAAATGCTGGACAAAGTCAATTTCCATCGTTTTTTATTTTAGATTTGGTCGGCTTTCATGAATTATTTCCTTTCAGCATCCTTACTTTATATTTGTTTTAGAACTGGTTACTGCCGCTGCCACACATAATTCCAATCCAGACACTACGAGTACACAAAGCCACACGACTCGTACACAGAGCCCCAAAATGTTTCTTCATCACTCCCCCACTACTTTCGTCATTTATGTCGTATGAAGTCTTTCTTTTGTAGTGCACCAAATTTTGAAATATTCAATAAGTTTAATATTCAATTAATTCAATAAACACAAGTAACTGCAATGCGAAAGAAAATATGTTACGTTGATATGCAATGATAATATTTAATTAAAAAAGGTAAATTAAAATGTGGTAAAATTCCAAGAAACTTTGTGTCCTTGGGCTGTTGATTTAAGGATCATGTACGTTAAGGGATCCACACTACTATGTTGCTTTACGGCAAGACGTCTGTTCGCACGGCTGTCAGAATCCGACTGTCACTGTCCGTCCACCTGACTGCCTGTCCGGGATAACCTCGGGGACGATTAAACTTTGTTATCAATGTTATGGAGTAAATTTTCGGATCTAACGCCACCCCCTCCCCACCAAACCCGCAGACACCTAATTGGGAGTAGCAGACGAATACTCAAGAAGAGCTTTGTATTTTTCCCAGGGCAGCAGGATCTTTCGGGTGGGAGAAAGGAAATCCAAACACACAAATCAAAAAACTTTGCTTAGGTATTCAAATGTCAACTAAAATACAATTTCACAAGCAAAATAAAGAAATAAGTTTGCATCTACACAAATGTTTGCTTAATGAACGACTCTCCCAATTTTGTATTTACTCTCAAATAAATACCCCCTTTGTATTAAAAATTTTTTATTAAAATTATTCGGGGCAAGATAAATACCTTCTAATACTAGCATCAAGTTTTCTTTTAATCACATTAGGACAAAATTAGCACAAACAAATAATATTTTCACTCATGAACCCTTAGGTGGATTTAAATGAAAGGAATTTGATTAGCTTCGTAAATACAATGCAATGAACTATTGTCTCTCCCAAAATGGCTGAGATTTAAATGTAAAATCTTATTAAAATACTTAAAATAAACAGGAAAAAATGTTAAAAAGTTCTCGAGGCATTCGACTACAGTTTGATACGACTAATGAATGACCACAGTTTGATATCAGTCCTATTCATTCTTTCTAAAAGCAGCTGTAATAATCATTCTACTACTTCCCCCTGGCTATTTACGTCGTTTCTAATTGATTCAGTTGGGAGCGTCTTAAAACCACGTCTTAAACATCAAAGCTGGTCGTCGACTTCCAGCCTCCTGCCGCAGTCCGCAGTCCCGTTAACAAATTTCTATTTTTTTACCTTGGATGAAGTTGGATACCGCAGCCTGCGGTGTGATGCATTGGACCTTCGCAGCCTTCGTGGCGTCGCCTTTCCGCTTCGGCAGCGCGTCGCCTTTGCAGATCGCGGCGGCCTCCAATGATGCTATCGGCGCACTTCACAGCAGTAATGCCTGCTCCCGTCTTCCGTCTTCTTCTTTCTTCCTTCGTCTTCCGGAACGCTCGACCACTCCGGTCTTCTTTCTTCTCGTCTACTCCTTATACCTCGTACTCAAACACGGTGTCTCTTAACGACCAGCTACTCACACGGCGACTCGAACAAAAAGGGATTCTGGTCTTCACGTTACGCGAGGGGTGACATCACGCCCTTTCCAGGACTGTCCTGGCATGCGTACCTGCCCCTGAAAACTATTCGCACTGTCGCGGTCAGCGGATACCAGATCGCGCTTCTGCTGACCACCGCGGCATGCGTACTATGAATTCCGCATTCTGGCGACGTGGAAGGTGCGTGGGCGGCTGGGACGTTTGTGGACATTACCAAACTCACAACAGGCGCTTTTCACGTAATTATTTTCTGTTATTTGAATAAAAAATTGTTTTTGAAAGCAAATCTTTGGTTTTATTCCAATCTTAATGAAATGTTATACAATGAAAAATGAGAAAAGCTATTGTATACATGATATTGTATAAAACTACCCTAATTCTCCTTCCTACTCTTTGAAACAATATTTAAATGTGCATTGAGTTCCATAAATATTTCGCTACATTTTCAATCACTTATTACAATTGTTTACGTGACAAATGTAACCTAATAAAATACACTACTCGTTCCCGTGTGATTCACATACATCTCTGCGCTTACGCTGGCCCTCTTTTCCGAAACGTTCTAGAATTGGCGTTTAGAACCCAACGAAGTGCGATAGTCGAAAAATTATAAAATATCTAGTGGAGTGTCGCAGTGACATTAAATGTTATCGCATTATCTCGCACTATTGTATGTTTTGTTTCCAGTTGTCAGTAACAACTCTGCGACAAATTTGATTGTTTGTTCGGGTGTCTGAATTTGTTCGTTTGAACAAATGGAGAATTATTAAAACTTAGCCTGTCTCCCTTTCCTAACCCTTAAAATAAAATGTTAATATATCTCACATTAGTGAGAATATTAGTGAGTAATTCCACCTATGTTGATCACACATTTATAAAAGACAATACAATTTGCTTTTTAATGCAATTTGATTCATTTTTATAATGCAATATTGTAATTTATTTGCAGTAATTGATGGTGAAAATTGTGATAGCAATTTTTCGGGAGTATGGAACAATAAATAATTTTACAACTTCAAAGCTACGAAACTAGCTACGAGGTTGGTAAGACGGGGTAGGGCGCAGGCGATGGTCAGGATGGTCCAGTTGAGGTAGAGCTGGGAAGGATGAGAAGGGGCAGGGATGAGTTGGGCACGCAGGACAGTCCAGGTGAGACAGGGCGAAGTGGGGCTGGGAAGGATAAAGAGGGGCAAGGATGAACTGGGCGGTCGGAACACAGGGTGAAGGCGACATGAAGCCGGGAAGAATGAAGAGGGGCAAGAATGAGCTGAGCTGGCAGGACAGCCTAGGTGAATCAAGGCGAGATGGGGCTGGAAAGAATATGGAGGAGCAAGGATCAGCTGGGCTGGAAGGACATTCCACGTGAGGCAGGGTGAGGTTGGGCTAAGAAGGATGAGGAGGGGCAAGGATTAACTAGGCGGTCAGGACTGTCCAAGTGAGGCAGGGCGAGGTTGGAGTGGGAAGGAAGAGGAAGGGCAGGGATGAGCTGGGCGGGCAGGGAACTCCAGGCAAGGATGGGGGAATTGGGCCTGCGAAAAATGAGGAGAGGAAAGGATGTGCTGGGCCTGCAGGACAGTCCAAGTCAGGGTCCGGTTCGAGTGGGAAGAATGAGGAGGGGCAAGGATGAGATGGGCTGGCAGGACAGTCCACGTGAGGCAGGGTGCGGTTGAAGAAGGAAGGATGAGGAAGGGGAGAGATGAGCTGGGGGGCTGGGAACTCTAGGTGAGGAAGGGAACTCCAGGGAATTGGGCCTGCAAAAAATGAGGAGGGGCAAGGATGAGCTTGGCCTGCAGGACAGTCCACGTGAGGCAGGGTGATGTTGGAGTGGGAAGAATAAGGAGGGACCAGGATGAGCTGGGCGGGCAGGACAGTCGAGGTGAGACATGGCGAGACGGCGCTACATTGTTACGCATTAACGTAACATTACTTAAGAAAAGAGCTTTAGTGGATTACGCTAGACAGACTTCAGTGTCACTGAACGTAGAATGTGAAATTTTATAATTAATGGATTCAATAAAATAATAATAATAATAATAATAATAATAATAATAATAATGTTAATAAACAATGTAATATTAACTTCCAACAATTATTTTTCCCACCTGTATATTAAATGAAATTGCGTTTCAAATTGAAAATTTATTTCGTTCTAAAATTTCGGTGTGGGTGATAACCCCATCCACATTCTACGTCACGAACGCTGTTCGTCTAGAAGCAACGAGTCGATTATCCAAATAATTGGAAAACCTGCCTTGTGTTACAGACGAAATTGCCGTATGAGTTTAAACAACCCGAATTGACCCTAGACACATTCGTTTCGTGCACGTTCTTAGTGCCAAAGCAACATTTGGCAGCCGATCGATCCACTGCAGCTTGCCCCCCGCTGGCACGTTGCTCCTTGCGGACCACTCCTTTCCCAGGCGAATGCTCATCGCGTGTGGAGGTGGGGAAGGGGGCGCGGGTTCAAAGATTAAAAATCATTGTGCCCCCGTTTCCCCGCGCGCCAGTGGAACCGTCAGCGCCAGCAGACGCGACCTGCCACTGCCAGCCGCTCGCCCCCTCCCCCGCCCCCCTCACACGCACGCGCCAACGCTCACGCACCGCCGCCCGCGCCCTCAAACGCTGCCCCCGCTCCCCCGCGCCGGCCCCCCTCCGCCTTAACACGTTAACATCTTCCGCGGGTAGGCACGGCGGAAAACGGTCTCGAGTTCGGACCCCAGTGCTGTGCAGGAAATCATAAGGAAAAGTAATCGATAGCAGACGACAAGGAGAATCATTTTTTAAGGTTTTTGTTGTTGGTCTTTACCTCGTCGGGAGCTACATTGATCTGGCCTCTCTTAGAAACAAACGTTTTAATACTTTTTCAGCGAGCAACGAGTGAGGAAAGAAAATTTCGGAGGCCCCAAGAGCGCAGTTCTCTGCCCAGGTTCCTTCGTCATCGTTAGAGGGATGGTATCTAATCATTCATTAGTGGCTGTCTGCTGAGCGGTCCCATGGCTCACATGGCCGAAGGACTTGAATGTATTTGCCGAGAACTGACACCAGGCTGCGGGCGGTTCCAGAGCGTCGGTTGATTGATTTATTACTGATTCCGGACACGTCAACTGAAAAAAAGTTCAGTGTGTACCGTAAGTGTAGTGTATGTTTATGTTGCGGAAGGTTGTGGTGGTGATCTTCCCTACTGGGAGGGGGAATACCTATAGCTACTACAGCTAATCTTACAGAAGCAGCACCTAAGAACGCCTTAACCAGCCTAAACACAATATTACCCTGGGTTTGAGAAATGCTTTGTTGTGCGGGTTTGCATTTTTACCCATTCACTCCCCAGTTCACTCTCGCATTTGCACTTATTTACACTGATCACTTACGTCTCCGTAGGAGTTGACGCGCACGGAAACACTAATACGTCAATCAATATTATTTGTAATTAACAAACCAAGATTTTTTATTTTATTTTAATACTTACGTACTACTCTATCAATACAACGCAGTACAAAAGCTAAGTTCAACTGCATAACCTTGCACTGATTTCGAACAAATCCAAGAGTCGTCAACATAAATAGCAGGCAAGTGTGAACATGTGTCAATAGCTTCGGTGTTACAGGTGATAATTAAACTGGATTGAAATTATATTTCCTGCTCTGATATGAAATTGGGAAATTGTTGCATACACCGCTTCTGATACAAGATAATTATGATTCATACAACAGAATGAACAGAACCTTCTTTACATATAAACCACATTCCGTACGTGATAAGCGAAAAATTAAACTGTAGTTCGCATACAAATAATTGGTGAAGGGGCCCTTTACCAACTTCCCCTGAATAGCCGCTCCCAGAAAACAGACAGAAATGATGAAAATATCTTATATACAAATTCTATATAAATTTGATATATTCTATTCATATTTGTGTGCGTAGAATTTTTCTAAAACATTAATAGTTTTCCTTTAATATTGCGTGAAAAATAGGTAGTTTTAAACAATATATTTTTTATAAAGCGATGGCCTAGGTCCCATTTTCGGCAAACTTCGTATTTTCTAGAATATCAAACACAAAATTAACAGTGCAAAATTAGAATATTGATCATAGAAATTGTTTTCCTTAATGATATTTCTTTAAACCTAGATCTTGAAATAATGTAAATTAAAATCTCCTTCATAGACTGGTAATAATCTATTTACGTTCACTTAAAATCATTCCGTTTTCGCGTTAGACATGTTTTTGGCTTATGGAGGGCATTTTTACGAATAAAATTGTGAAGACGTTCAGCATTTCTTGGGTATTTATTTCAATCATCTATTAGCTGGCCTAGTTTTGCATGATGATGCTTCAAACAAACACCAATAACCGCACTTTCTTCGCGTGTTTAAGTGTAAAAACATGAAGCATATTAAATTTACAATTTTTATTAAAGATGTATGTCAATTTGTTAATTATATTTAATCTGGTCATATTAACCTACTTCTAATTATTGCCCGTCGCACTGTTCCTCCCCTAAACCCTCGATCTACTTCATTCAGTGTCTAACTAAAATAATTAAGAAATTTCTACTAAAAGAAAAAGGTACCTTTACTCATGTCAACGCTTTTTGTGGAATTTTATTTATCATCCCAACACAATAAAGCACACTTCCCTGCAAAAATCATTTAAATCTGTCACAGTGTCAGCATCATCGTAAGTTTTCACATGTTCTTGATTCATGACTTCCTTTTATTAAATTGGTGTATCTCGTACATTTAACACATTCACATCTAGATACTAGGAGTATTAAAGTTCCAACTTATCCAACTTATCTTTATCAATAACGTATATTTGAAGAGAAACTGGCAAACTTTATTCTCAAGTAGAAACAGTTCACACAATGTAATTTAATGTAAAATAAACGACCTCTTACTCGGATTAAAATACAATTTCACTAGCTGTATCATTTTGTAGTATTATTCTTCATTAATTAATTCTTCTAATACGCGTAATACTTGTACAAAATTGCCTGAGGAAACACGTACAATGGTTATTCTCACTTCGCTGTTTAGATATTTTGATTTTAACAATGCGTAAGTTACTAGGACTTACAATCCTCAGCTAGTTCGCTATCTTTTTTGTAACAAAAATCATGTTTTGGGGTAACATTTTGAAGTGCAACTACGCTATTTGATTCCTGGTCGCACCAAACTATTTATGTCAAATTAGAGAGCAATCATTACAGCGGAACCATATTTTTACAAATACCATTTCAAACAACTTCATTTTTATATAAAAGAAGAAGTGCAATATCAAAAAGTCAAACCACTGAAAATTACTAGATAAACTAGTGAGAATCCGCGGATTCCAAAGCTTCTCCTCTTTGTGTACTTCCTCAACAACTACTCATGTTATTTTATAAAATTCTTAACAATATTTAAAGATCTAAAAATGAGGAATAAATTGCATTGAGAATGAAATCTCTGGCTTTGATATTGGAAAGTGTGAGACGAAAAAACATTTCAAATTTTTGCAATATTCAAAATATCAGAAACTTTAATGAAAATCTGAACTATATAATATTTATTGGAGCAAAAATTTTAAGGGAATAATTTGGACTATTTTCCAGAAAATTTTGAAGTCATAGGAACTGCAAATAGTACATCTGAAATTTTATAAATGTTCATGATCTTCCGTACGGCGCAACTAGATATTACTGCTGACGTATTTACAAAGTTTGAGCTGTAAAGCGTCTAATCTTTGAGTTACACATGAAACATTCATACGTACAGTCAGACACAGAACCAGATTATCGAGTACAAAACTGCGCATATTTCCTTGCCACCTGCATCAATCTTATCCATGTTTGAATCAGCACTAATGTATCTTAATCCTGACGCGTGAGCGAAGTGATAGCTCAAAAGAATGTTAAACACGTATTTCAGGACAGAAAATTTGAAATCGAATTTTGAAGTGATTCCAATATTTTTCTGAAGTAAAAACAATATTAATACTTTTGCTTTGACTTGAAAACTGTCCATTTATTAACATTAACACTTCAAATAACAGATCATCAAAATGTGGTTATACAATGAAGGGAAATCTTACATGAAACGTTTGCCTAATATCGTGAGTCGTCACCGATAGCATGATAATAACAGACGTAACAAGCTCACAAAATACTCGTACGTGGAAACGAGAAAACTCCTATGAGTAAAAATACATTTCCTCGTGAAATCCTTGTGTAGTACTTCCATGCGTCTGTCTACCCGCCCGTACGTCATTCACGGAAAGACCCCTTCCGGTCCACTAAACAAGACAAGAGAAGTGTCATTGAATGTATCCTGGTGGGGGGAGATGATCACTGTTTGGCGGATATATCACGAAGATTCTAAGACTGTTCTTTAAACGAGTTTTTAAGCAATAAAAATCTGTTTGAGACGACTTACAGCAACTACAGAGGTGATCATTACCTCAAGTTATTTCTTGCAATAAGATATGTCGACAGGAAAAATTTTCAGGGCGGTTGCTTCTGGGATATTCCGGAATAACTTTACAAAAGAAGTTTTTTATGATTTTAATACACCTAGTAGTGTATTGGTGTAACGTTGTGAATTATTATTCTCTCTTCCCGGCTTCGCGAATCTTTACAAATTGATTCATCAGATTGACGATAATTAAACCTCATTTTGTAATAAAATAAACTAATTGCACAAGGAATGTATTTTGATCAATACTCTTTCGTTTAACTTTCCCACCTGTGGCCGAAAATATACGAGACGGGCAACTGACCCGTTTAAAATTTACTTTTATTATGAACTTGCAAAACTCAAATACAACTTTTTAAGGTAAATATATTTGCCGGATGCCCCATAGTAGACGATATCATAAAATCTTTATCATGTAAACACTAAATGATTCGTTCAGAAAAACAAATTTCAGCTTTCTACTAAATCAAATTTCGTTTTGTTTTTGTTTTAATGGTAGACAGTGGGACACAAGTGTGTCATAGCTTGCTATTATTAACCATTTTAACGCATGAAAAGCCAATTATAATAAAAACATAAAATTAATAGAAAGAATGGTTTTCTACAGTCATTAGTTCATTACGACGTTTGGTTGTTTCAAGACTTCCTCAAGACGTTGAGCGAACAAGCGTATGTAAGTGTGAGGATATAGTTTCAGAAGCAAAGATTGCGATTTTTTTTAAATGAAAAGTTCAGTGAGTCTGTATATGCTGCTCTGCCTTTTCTGCAAGGGTCAGCTAGTAAATTCTACTTCCACAGCGATGAATGTATTGAATGAATAGTGTGAAATTTGGAAGTTGTAACATGAAGCAGCAGCGTCTATCGCTGGTAGGAGCAAGTGTGTGCGGGGCGGGCGGTTCCTTCCGGCCGCCCCACCCTTCGCCCTGACCGCCCCCCGACTGTCAGTTGCAGGCCGCCCGCCCGCCCGCCCGCACGGCCGCACGGCCGCGAGGGGGCGCCCGACCCGTGATGCATTGTGGGAACTAATCTGAGCCGCGCTCCGGACACGCGACTTCTATTACTCACACGCGCGGGCGCCCGTGCGCGGCGGCGGCGGCGGCGGGGGGGGGGGATGGGCGGGAGGTGGCTGTGGAGGCGGGGGATGTGCGAGCTTCGTCTGACTACTTCTCGGCCACTTTCAGGTCCCGATTTATGGGCCCATGCCGCCCAATTTGAGGAGGATGCAAAGGGTGCTAAAGGAAACACTAACTTGTTCACGTCAACTTGGGGCACAAGATATCAAGTCATTTTTGTTCTCTTGAATTGGTCGCTCGTCTGCCTTAAAATATTGGATGCCGAAATACTGGAATAGAAGCCGTTTCTCCGATCATTACTAAGTAAGCACCTGAGATGTAAGATGCGTACGATATAATCTGAGAAATATTTCTGGCGGACCTAGATTGTCCACTCGCGAGGTGTTCTAAGTGGAAGGGCAGTATGATGCATGGGGCCAGGCAGGAACGTGCAGTTCTGTGCACACGTCTCACTTTAGTATCTTAGCTTCCTGCAATACATTCGCCGTATGTATCGGTGATGTGAGGTCCGTACTTTCCGCAACGATGTTCTCTTCCACACGTTAAATGATTGTCCAGTGATCGAGTAGACAAAATGCAAAAACTTGTTTGTTCTTCACAATTTCAAATTAATTTAAAATCAGGTTTAAGTTAGAGTTATCTGTAGTTGTCTAACTGTGAAAGAAAAAGTCACTTTTTCATACTCATAACTTGAAGACGTAAAAGAAGATACTTTATATGAAGTAAAACCTTCACATCAGCACCCGTGAATGCGGTAGAAATAAAAATGAAATCACTGAGGAGGCGAGAAATAAAAAAGGCCTATCGGTAACGAATGGTGCTCTCGCAGGACATAATTTCTCGCATTATTTGTAACGGCGACGCTATGCAATAATACTGCATTAACAAGCAATCGTGTTTCCAACGAGAAAAACATATTTGCTTGGCTTCAATTTAAAGGTCTTAGAGTTAACACGCCAGTCATATTACAAGCAAGATAACTCTTAGAAATAACTACAAACAACAAGTTGGCTCACTTTTATTTGCAATAAACGTCAGATTACACTGTCGTAACACATTGATGAAACATAGCAACAAATTATTCTTAGCTCTTCCATGGAAACTAATACTTCAGTTATTTGTTCATTGATTGGAAAGTGATTTGCCTGACTCGTACCAAAAAGTAACAGAAAGTAAATAGAATATTGGGACAACATGAACCATCATGGCTAACGACTCGCGTATTCACTAGAATAATCCCAAATGTATACACTTGAAAGAGTTCATGAACTTGCACTAAAAAAAGCAATGCACGCAACTCGAACAAAAGTTTGGCACACTCATTTTAGAATTTCGATTGGGCACCTATCGTTGCCTAGGCGAACATTCCAATCGTACGTTGGTTGGTTGGCTAGTGATTCCGGGCTCGTCAACAACTTAGGTAATTATTCCCGTAAGTGTAGTGCATATTTTTTCCTTGGGAGCTGCCGGTCATCATTCCCCGCTGGATGGCGAGACCCGGAACTGGCCTACAACCGGCTACCGGGGTTTCCCCCTTACCAGGACTCTCCCACCAGTGGGGCACCCCCCCCAGCCGGGACAAGCTCTAAGCTTCCGACCGGTCTCTCTGTGTGTAAGGGGAGATGATAGGACGAGAAAGAGGAAGGAAAGCTCGCGAGCGGTCCGTGGCCCGTTTGGTAGGGTACTCCACCGGCATTTGCCTCGTGCTGATCGGAGAAACCACGGAAAACTACCGATCACAGCAGCCGGCCGCTAGAATTCACCTGGAATCGAACGCTAAAGACTCAGTTTCCGTGGTCGCTCATTCCTTCACCAGCACGTTCGATGCGTCGGGTCCCTGCAGTGATCTCGTGGTTGGCGCAGCGCGGCGCGAGCGAAGGCAGCGCGCTCGCACGCTCACATGCGCAATGCAAGGGGGGGGGGGGAGGGGAGGGGAGGGGGGACAATCGCCGGCCGCCCGCGGTCTCCATTTGTATGGGATATTAGCTGCATGCAAATGCGCGCACCCGCCGGGGGGCGCGGCGTGGCGGGGCGGGGTCGCGACCCGTCGTCAATCTCAGCCGCCCCACCCCCTCCCGCGCCCCCACACAGCACACATCGAGGAGCTCACAACCACTCCCTCACTCGGCCACCTCCGCCGCCCACGCCGCACGAGGTCGCGCGCGGAGCAGAGGAAAGAAGCCAGCGCCGGCGGTCCGAATACGCCTGAAATTCGACGAAGTTCGTAAGGAGGGGAGGCTAAGAAAGCGCTGGGCCTCCCCTGGAGGGGGAGGGGGAGGGGGAGGGAGAAGAGGGGAGCGCCGAAGAGTTGGCGCGGCTCATGTTGCCAAGGAGCGAGAGTGCTTGGCGCCACGGCACTGCGAAGGGCAACGGACGGCTTTCTCCGCAGGGGCGAAGGACAGTCAGCTCCTTCGCGCCCTTGCTATTATTAGTCGGTTTCAAAATATAAACACTAAATTTGTTTAAAAAACCGAACAATTAATAGAATGAACGCTTGTCTGACGTCATTTGTTCATGACGTCGTTTGTTTGTTTCGACATTTGACACATCTTAGACACACGACAGCTCTTTGTACATTAAGAATATCTTGGTCTAGCACGAGAAAGTGTGTCAGGTTATAGTTAAATGATGATAGTGAGTTTGAGTTCGAAATCGAGCGTTTTAAATCCAACGACTAGTGAGTGTGTGTAACCGCAATATTCAACAGTGTTTGAAAACTGTCTCCTTACGAAAAATGTCAGCGATTATAATTATGATGTGACACATTACCTTTTTAAATTAATTTGGATAGCAGTATTTTCCTGCTTTAGTTCGCTACAACATACATGTACAGTTCTGGGTAAATATAGAACACTAGAGGCCTGCAGCAGCATAAATGCTCGAAAAGGTAGCACACGAATTCTAATCAAAATTTTCGAACAGGTAGCACTCACACTCCTCAATATCTAAACACATATAAACACAGTTCATTACATATCAAAAGTATCAGAAATGTTGCTGTTCCATTAACCAACACGAGAACAGAAATGCAGTACTTTTCTATTTTTTATACAGTTCTTCCTTTTGTGCGATATGATCGCAAAAGTTCAGCTAGTAATAATAATACCAACACCGGCAAAAGAAAAAAAGCAACGGGGGAAGTTTAGCGACACATCCTGAGAAGAGTTCAAATCGATGTAGCAATATCAATAATAATGCAGATGATGGATTCCAAAGGTTTCGACTTAGAAGAAAATCGAACTTAAAAAGTCCGAAACATATTTGAGAATATTTTACAATTCGTTTCGTCTTTTCTACCTTTAAAATACATCGTTTTAAACAGTTTGATAATTGGTAGCAACTTCATAAAGATGTGGACTGAATTATTAAGACGAAAAATGAAAAATGTTTAGAAACGGTTTAGAAAAATGAAATACTTAATAGCCGGCCTTAAGGACTCCAGTCTAAGAGATGGTGAATAAAATTTATGATTTGTCCAATTATTGTTCGTTAGTTGAATCCCTTAGGAATCCACAACAAACACACGCTTATCTCTCCCAAAGACGCTCTCAAAATTCAATAATTACGACAGATTAACACAGATTTTAAGAATATTACATTTTTGAAGCAAGAGCATTATTATTTTTTTTGTTATATAATATTTAGTACATAATATTTAATACTTCACTATTTTATAATAAATATTCAAAATAAAAAGGGGAAATAAAATTCTAGTTTTATACATTCGAATAAATCCAAATAAAAAAGTACAGGAGGTAGTGTAATTAGGAGCTGTCTCAGGAGCTGAAAAGACTGAGCCGGTGCGTTTTGGGTTGACCCCCGCCTCGAACCTGGCCCGCGGGCGCCACTTTCCGGATGGATTCTACAGGCCGGCTGCACCAGCTGGATGCTTACGTGCTTTCCTTAGATAAATTGCCGGCGGATGCCGGAGCAGTGCCTGAGAAACGGGCCGTGGCCACCCGGGAGTGCCCTTCGCCTCCTGGATTTCCAATCAGTTTATTCCGCCTTGGACTGACAGATCCGTGAGATCAGCAAAACTCCACCCAGTAAGACAGTACTTTAAGTAAGACAAAGAATAAAAAATATCCAATATAATACACAATAAATATGCAAAGAATTTTGCTGTTTATAAATGTAATTTTAGAGTACTGTAGGAATGATTTGCTAGTAATAGAATCACCTCAATACATAATTTTCAATCAAAGCAGAGTGCAAATCTTTCCGATTGTCATTTAAAAACATTTTTTATTTATTCAATGTAAAATTTAATCCTACACAGGACAGAGAAAATTATAAGAATGAGATTATTATTTACGTTGAAGGTGTGTTATCTTCTTATAAACCAGACGATACACAAACTAGCTTAGGTGTCTTAGGCATCAACTGATGTCACTGCAGTATCTCTGACCGGGAGGTCCTAGGGTTTGGGTCCCGACTGTTGGAAGGATTTTACGAGAATAGCTAGTGTCGTGAAATCAGTTCAGCCACTATCTGGCGGAGAATTCCAGCGGCCGGCTGCTCTGATCGGTACTTTTCTGTGGTTTCTTCGATCAGCATCGGGCGAAGTACCCTATTAACTGCTCACGGACAGTTCAAGGTCTTTCCTTCCCCTTCCTTTTCCCATCCTCACCCTTACGTACACACAAACTTGCACGCACTACACTACCATACATGCCAGGAGACTAGTCGGGAGCTTAAGGATTACCTGCCCGGGGCTGTGCCCCGCTGGTGGGGGATATCTGATTAAGGAAAAGCACCGTAAGCCGACGGATACAAGGTCGGCTCTGGATCTCGCCATCCAGCGGAAAACATCACCGCCACCTCCCCCGTTAAAATCATGTACTATACTTATTGGACTAATGACCGTAGCAGTTGACGAGCCCAGAATCACTAACCATTGTACCAAACATCTCAACTCTGTGACGGACGCGAATCAAGTGACATCTCTCTTCCCACGTCCACAAATTTCTTCATTCACGCGACCACTGGGATATTTGACAAAGATTTAATCCTCATTAATGTCCTCGCGACACCACAGCAACGCGCGTGGCCGCCCCGAAGCGGCCGCGGCCGCGGGCGCAGCCCAGTGGGCCCAATGGCGAAAGCACTTGATGATGATTGCCAGAGCACACACGAAAAAAGATGTCAAACCTCAAGACTCGACACATGTTTCTCTGTGTATTTCGACGCGTGGGTCCGAATCTGAAGCTAGAATTGCACCACCACCGTACAACGTTTTTAAATCGCGAAAAAACACCGTGAATTTTCTTTTCGGGGGTTGTTGTCCGACCCAAAGATTTGAGACATGTTTATCAATGAAAATCGACACCCTGAATTCGAATCTTAGGCCTGCATTTCGCCTCCACTTTCAGGTTGTTTTTTTAAATCGCGAAAATCTATCGTGATTTTCGTAGTGGCGTAATTTGGAGTTAGACGCCGAGGAGTTAGTTGCAGTGAGTTTGGAGTCGGACCCGGTCTCCTACAATACTTGTAGGATATCTGAGGTTATATCTTTAGTCATGGAAATTAAGTTTTCAAAATACAGCATCACCATGTAAACTTTCCCATGTTGGATTATAATGTAATTTTGAAAAATTCTTTGAATCCTACTTTCATTGAATTGTTTATTTTACCAATGTGTTGATTTATGTTAAAAAGAAAGTAATAAGTATTGAATATCCTTTCTGTGGTTCAGTGTTTTAGTAAGGTGGTATGAATATAAATTATTACATTGTAGAGTGAATAAAATAATGTTTGTCTCGAATGAGTTTGAATAGTACATGCTGAAATTGCTTTCATCAAGGCAACAAGGGATTCAAGAGACACAAACAATAATTAAATACATATTAATTAATAAATACAAATTATTACAATAATTAAAAATAATTCAATAACTAATAAAAACACCAATCTATCAATAGGCCAACAAATCGTCCCAAAAGCATCATTGGCAAGGTAGGTGTGTTTTTAGAGGAGCCCTGCTTTACCTATAGCTTTATGTTGCTATCTGTCAAAGCAAAAAGGTGGAAAACATAAAATTTTATGTGAAGGAGATTATGGTTCAAGTCAATATACCGAAAGGTGTCAGAATATAATGTAGTACACCCTTGTTAGCAGGATCTCGCTTAATACGAAAATGCTGTAACACGAAAAAAAGTTGGACCTCCCCTATTAGGAAACAGTAATGCGGATATGTACAACAATATTCATATAAATGAAAGTATGGATAATATAAATTTTAAAACCCGAACACTAATTATTTTGAAACCTTGGAATTCGTGTCAACGAGTTTATACTGTGCAAATAATTTGATAATAAAGAACTTTTTAATTTAAAAACTGCTAAATTAGTATTAAAGAAATTAAATTGTTCTACTATTCATTATAATGAATTATTAATATGTAATTTTAATTTCAACCTGTCCTTTTGTGACGAGTTACCCCTAGTATATAAATAAAAAAGAAAGTTTGTACGTAGTACATTCCTCACAAAAATTCAGCTACAGGAGTAATTGCTCCTAAATTTTACACGAATGCTTCTGACCTTCCGAGAAAAAGGAGACCGGGTTCGTGATTTCAAAACGTTCCCCCAAATTTGCTTGTAACCCAAACGTTTTCTTTGGGGAATGAGTGCGCAGGCCGCAATGCATTTAGGTATGTCAGGACTTGGTGGAAGCAGGGCAGAGCAGGGCACAGTCGTAGGGGTGAGTGCACTAACGTTCAAAAGGAGTATTTTCATTGAATCATCAGTACTGTCACTCACAAAACAACTAATATATTCTCTTTTGCCTATGAAAGTATTTCTTTCTAGGAAATGTTATTTTTTTCTTTTCTTTAATTTTCTTCAGAGATATAATGGTAGTTGTCACCAGTAGTTTTTAGAAGCTCACATAATTAGCAAAAGTGTTACATGACTTGGCATGAGCTCTAGGTTCCATGATGCATGAACTTTACATTTTACAACTCTCATAGTTGCGACATCTGGAGTATTTTTATTACCTCACAAAACGAAGAGATGTTTGGAAGATTACATTATTTTTGCAGTCGTTACCACTTACGAAGTTTAACAAAGATTTTTGGACACCATTTTTTGTTGTTTTCGTTATTTTATCAGTCGGAAAGATGCACATAATTACTTTAATGAGAAATAAATAAAATGATACAATTTACACACTTAGCAATCACACTTTAAACTCCGCGAATATTCACTGCTTTGCTCCAAAAGGTGTTTTTCTGGATGGAAGAGAACGTTCTCCACAGGCTTTTGGGAGTTATTTTGTCTCCCATTTTATTCACCATTGCACCATTGCCAACATTCCGCAATCATTACCATCTATTCGTCATTACATTCATCGTTATTGATGTGAGTCGTAACACTTCTAAGAAAAAGAATCATGACAATCGCTGTAGAAGCTCAGAATAACAGAGAGGGCCTCTTGCATTCGAAGTCAGTCATCGCTGGGGAGAGCTTGACGCGGAAGACATCAGTGCAGGGGAAGTGCAGCGGCTAACATGCATCACATATGCGACAAATTACGAGCGTGGATTGATTATTAGATGACTGCTCGGTATTTATTTGAGTGTCATGTTAAGTAGCCCCTCCCTCTCCTCCCTCGCGTTGCCTGGCAACTTTGCCACCTTCATTGCCTAATTTCATTTTGGAACGATATTTTGAATCGCGATTCCACCAGGTTCCCTCTCACGGGAAAGGTGTGCCAGGGTGTCAACTGATGTCACTGATGTGCCTCTGATCGGGAAACGTAGGGTTTCACTCCTGTCTTTCGATACTAACTACATAGCTAGGTAGAATTCATACGCGCCGTCTGGAAGAGAATTCTAGCGGCCGGCTGCTCTGATCGTCAGTTTTCCGGGGCTTCTCCGATCAACACTCGGCGAATGCCGGAGCAATACCCAAAGAAAAGAGGCCACGGACCACGCGTGATCTTCCTTTTCTTATCCTTCTCCTTTCCTCACTCCTTACATACACACACTTATACTCACATGCACCACACTACCGCACATGTCGGGAGACCAGTCGGGCGATTAAAGCTTGCCCCGCTGTGACGGTGACATGTTGGTGGGAGATATCTGATTTGGAAAATAACCCACATGCCAAGGTAGATCAGCGCGGGATCTCGCCATCTAGAGGGGCACGATTACCGACAGCTACCGCGATATGAACATGCGCTACACTTATGGGACTAGTAACTTTAGCAGTTGACGCGCCCGGATTCACTAATCAATTAATCAACCAATCAGGATCCTTCTCTGTTTCTCGTATTCCTGAAAGATTCTGAAGCAATTCTGAAAGATTCTGTTTGCGTGGTTCAAGTGGTTCTTTGAAATACACATACGTACTTATATTCATTTTTATAAAGAGAAATGTTAGGTTAGAAAAACTTTTATTAGATTTTATTGAATGGTTCACAGCCATCGTGTTTAGGCTCGTAAGTGTTGTGCATGTTACATCCCGAGAGGTGGTGATGTACATCTCCCGCTAGACCGCGAGATCCGTCGCCAGCTCACGCGTTTGCTTGTTGGGAGCATCGCACCTGTTTTCTTGTTGGGAGCATGGGCTCCTGATGTGTGTGGTAGTGTAGTGCATGTTCCTATGTGTGTAAGGAGTGACAATGAGACAAGGAAAAGGAAGGAAATATCGCGCGCAATCCTTGGCCTGTTTGTTACGGTAATGGTCCGGCATTTGCTTGGTATTTTCGGAGATACCAGGGAAAACGAGCCACCACTAGAATTCTTCGCCGAATCTTAGAGCCTTCCTGTCAGAGACGTGACAGTGGGAACGGCTGTTTGATGCATTTGAAGACGAGGCGAGGTGATGCGAGTAGTGTTGAGTCTGCCTATCGCTTGGGCCCACTGCGAGGGGGGGGCGGTGCGCGAGTGATCGATTACCGTCCGAGGGCCCTCAACCCTTGCGCGAGCCACGCCCCCTCCCCGTCTCACCCCGCCCCCCCGCCGGCGCTCTGAATGCGCGCACGCGGCGGACGACACGCCCCCATCCGCACAGCGTGCGAAAGCATCGGCCACGGCTCAGCACCCGGCGCCGCTCCGGCCTCTCGCAAGGCACCCCTCGCCCCCACCCCCGCACCCCTCAATACTCAGTCGGCAGTCACGTTCATTTTTTAAATTTTCAGAAAATAGTCTCGTTTTATTTAAGAAAAACTCTTCGCCAAACAGCCGATATATACACGGAGTAAAACACTTTTTTTCAGCAAAATAAACGACTCTGCAGAGATTAAAATCGTTCTCTTGCAAAATGACCATTTTTGCGGTGTGACTTTATTTGTGCTCCAATAATATACTTTTTTTTAGTGAAAGCTATTTATTTCCTATACTCATGGTCGATTCGAAAATTTTTAATCTTCGACCTAACCACAAGTATTGTCTAAAACGTATACTTGGTGATGCGGATACCATTGACGTTGTAAAGGATGCAAAGAGAATGATATTTTCCTTCCACGAAGAGGTTCTACGTTGTAGGGATAAGAACTGGTCCAAGCGCACTTGCATTTTCGTGTCTTTTCTTCTCAGAAAAGTATTTATTTACCAACTCAACAAAAAGTATCTACTTTACGAAGGAAGCGGCAGCAAGCTGCGGCATAGACACAAGTCCGTGAGCGGTTGTTCCAACTTGCGTGCCTACGTCGCTTACAATACGTCATTGTTCATTCAACGCAATTCGTTACATGTCATTAAATAAAAGTAAATTTAAAAAAAGGTTCTTATTCATTTGATCTTATAAATCTATTAAATAATAATAATAATAATAATAATAACAATAATAATAATTAACAACAAAATGTTTAAATAAGTCACCTTCTTAATTTATCAAACACAATAGTTTTAACAGTTTGATTTAATCAAATAACAGGCATGATTCCATTCACAAGTTATAAATTCTATATTTAACGATAGACGTTTCGATCTTATTTGCGAGATCCTCTTCAGTATCTGAAACAATATTGTTACAAAGTATTTTACAAACTACAATTTTATACAATATTTATGAGACAGATTTATATGTTTACATTTCTCAAAATGCAAGTCCTATGTTAACAATAAATATGTTAATAACGGATTACCTCTATTTCAGAACATGTTATCCATGTTGAATATTAATTATAGATTGATAATCAGTGATTAATTCAATGAATGATTAATGAAATCATTGATTAATCATTGACATTCAGGAAAACGGTATATTATACCAGTATGATTACCCTTGTTGACTCATTTCAAGTTCGAAACATTGTTTATGTTTAAAAGTAATTGAGTAATATAAAAATAAATTGAACATGATCTGTCATTAGAATACAGATTTCATTAAGGAGAAAAATGATATATTGTAGTTGTACCAAGTCGCCAAAGAGAATTTGTGCTCTTTTTCGAAAATCCGGGGTTTCAACAAACAAGATACCTGCATCAATTTTTCAATGCGTCCTTTGCGCTTGTTGGGTTGTTGGTAAACAATCTACGTGTTTTTCATGGGGAATGTTTTTATGCTACTCACTTTGTTGTAACTTCACTAGATGTCTTTGCAGCACAAGACGGCGCTTCAGTTAAATGCAGTTGCCAATCCACCTGGGCCTTATGGTTGCTGGGCGTTGCTGTGTGACGCCGCCCGAGGCCGAGGAGGACAGGTGGAGCGGGCGGCACGGGATGCAGAGGCGAGAGAGGAGAGAGAGGGGAAAGAGCGAGAGGACACAGTGAGAGGGGAAAGAGAGAGAGGGAAGAGAGAAGAAGGGGAAGAGAAGGAAGGGAAAGAGAGAGAGATAAAGAGAGAGCAGGGGAAAGGAAGAGAGTGAAAAGAGAGGGAAAATGGGGGAAAGAGAGATGTAAAATGTGGGTGAAGGAAAAATAGGGAAAGAGAGAAGGAAAAATAGGGAAAGAGAGAAGGAAAAAGAAAGTGTAAAGGAGGGGAGAAAGAGAGAGAGATAAGAAAGAGAGAGGTGGAAAGGGAAAGCGAGAGGGAAGAGAGAGAACAGGGCAACGTCTGACGTGTTTTGCTTGATTACTATATAAAGGCACAATATTCATCCATTTTTTCGTTTACAGGGTACAACAATAGAAGTTTTTCTGTCGAATACTCGCCATGTTCCGGCGGACAATTACAATACGATGTGTTCTTAGAGGGCGAGAATGTAAGGGCGATATATTAAAAATTCACTTTCCCAGTATTGGGGACATACAAAATATGTTTTTCAGTAAAAGTCGTCACTTCTTACTACATAACGCACTACCTTTCTCTCTACTAAATATATAATACTGTTACGGCTTCTTTTACAGGATATGGAAGCATTTTACCTATAAAATTACATCTTTCATTTTCAACGTAAAATAACTTTTTATAATAACAGCCAATTTATGAAAAGTACCTTTGAGTTTTAATTGTTCCTCTCTGTTTTCAGTATTACTCTTTACATGACGGTACGTTTGTAGAGCAGGCTTCAAAATCAATTACAAAACACGAAGAGAATTCCACCAGCAATATTATTAAAACCATTTTCAATATTCTGAACGAAAAGGGAACATATAACATGCGATTTTCAAATGTTTGTGTAGTATTTAATGATTATTTCACTTATGTTTTACTTTATGAAAGTTGAATTGAAAATTTACTGAAGTCCAGGAAATGTAATACAAAATTATTGTACATGTTTAACATCTACTCCTTTTTACTTTCACTCATAGTTCATCCTTAGGGTACAGTAAGTTATGTAATTCTGCAGTGAAAAACGGAGATTTTTTTGCTAACCATCGTATTAAAGGTTCCCGTTACCCCAAAAGTGGATTCTTTTTTAGACATAGCAAATTACTTTCTGAACCACTTTGTCAGAATCCACGTGCTGTGGGTCCTTGTTTGTTTCATGGCAAAATGTCTTTCCGTCACGTCCATCTGCCCGTCCGTCCGTGAACAACGCTAGAGTCTAAATCGTAAGCAGGATTTTCACTAAAATTGATATTTCCCTATTCATATGGCTGATGACGCGGCCCTTGAATTTGAAATGGGTTTTAAATTTTGGGGGGTACTTATCATGAAGCTTCAAAGAATTTCAAAAATAACTTGTTCTCAAAAATGACTCCAACTTATTTTCTTTAAAGTTTCTCTTCGTACAGACGGTAAAAACATTTGGTGCTAGGCTCATTTCCGACAAATTCTGTATTTTCGAAAATAGCAAAAAGTTAACAATTCAAAACTACAAAGTTGAAAGATATAGATGTTTACCGTAAACAAAATCTGTTTTAAAAACTAAGTTCTTTAAAAAAGATAATGTAGTACAATTATTTTTAAAAGCGAGTTGTTTTCGGGAAATTTGTGCATAAAATTAATTCAATTTATAAAAAACAAAATTTCTCAAAAACTGCTCCAAATTTTTACTTCAATTATTTTTTACGCTGATAGAACAAGGAACGCTTAAACTTAGGCGCATGTCTAATTTTCGTTGAACTCCCTAAATAATGAATCAATCATCACCATCAACATCATCATCATCATCATCATCAGTCATTCCCCTCAATGAAACCGAAGGTGCAGGGGCAGCGGATCGCTATGCGACTGTGTTGCGCGGAGGCGGCGGCGGGGGGGGGGGAGCCCCGCTGCTTCGCCATTTTGCCGTCGCGCCGTCGTCGCAGCCGCGGGGGCGCAATTTGCATG
The DNA here is from genome assembly GCA_011170035.1 of Teleogryllus occipitalis. Taxonomy (NCBI): domain Eukaryota; kingdom Metazoa; phylum Arthropoda; class Insecta; order Orthoptera; family Gryllidae; genus Teleogryllus; species Teleogryllus occipitalis. The sequence goes on along the minus strand of BLKR01000857.1, from coordinate 325,881 downwards.
TGACAGCTCCCTCCCGCTCCGCCTCCCCCCCATTGGGCGCGCGTAGGCGGCGGGGAGCGCGGGCAGGGATGGGGCAATAACTTGGCGGCACGAACAAAGATAAAAGGAGTCTGCCTCTCCCGGTATGTGGTCTATCAGGTCTCCGCCGAAGGGAATTCTGCACAAGATTTAACTTCCGTCTCCGTATACATTTACATCAAGCGAGATGAAATGTGTTTCCTAACGCTTCTTTCTAACATCTATGAGTTAGCGAGATAAATAATGTAATTTCTTTCGTCGTTGTTTCTTCGGTGGGTTGGCTACAGACTATGCTTTATTGCATCCTTTTATTGTGAAAGAACTGGGATTTCATGATCTTGTTCATGACTCTTCTCGACATGACCGTCTGTTTAAATCACACAGTAATGCGTTCAATAAAGACACTTGGGGAGATCTTCAGAATATATTTTGTGTCAATGGGTTGGGCACCAAAAAATTGCCATTTAATAAGATCGAGAAAACACTGATGAGTACGCCTTATCCTTTTAGGGGAAAGCCGCAAGTTTGACTTTCATTGTCTCCATCTGTACATGCTGTATTTGGATCATTCAAACTTCTTGTTGCATTCCTTCCTTATATTTTACTATAGGGGCGAAATGTATTGGAATGACCTCAAAAACACAACCTCGCATTTTCGGTAGTAACTTTGGTATTTAATTTTTTTTGGGCCAATGATGTTGGTAGCAAACAAATTGCTGGGAAGCAATTGAAAGGGATAACACTTAAAGTATCTGTTATAATTGTGGCGAGCATGGAGCTATGAATACATGGAGGTGCCGTTACCAACCACTTCCGTGTTCATAAAGTGAAGACAGTCGGCCGTATTCGTGAGCTCAAAACACGTCTGTCAAACACGAGAATAAATGGGTAATGGCCATGTTTTCAACCGTTACCTTACTTTTTGCAGGCGTGGTGGAAAAGATGGAAAATTTGAAGGGACTACGAATTCCCGCCACCGTACACACGATAAAAAAAGTTCTATCAAAATCATGTTCTTAGAAATGAGCTAAACATAACCTGCTACAATTGCTAGGCTGGCAATTGTCTCTTCGAACAGCTCTGATCCTCAATGTTCTCCGTTTTGGATCTCCAGGAAATCTTTAAGAAAACAATCATGAAAATTAACGAATAACTTACAAAGTTACTAAATGTTCCAAATTGCATGGAGTAGCTACTTAATTGTGGAAAGTAATTTCCGGTTTTCCCGTACGATTTGTATAGCCGTTAGTCACACAAGTAACCATAAGAAACTGTTACAAAAAAAGCTAGATATTCTGAACAAGTCTTTTAAATAAACGATGCTAAACAACACAACTGAACACGAACACAGCTACAAGCCACTGAACACTCACACGCAAGATTGTCTACGCAACAAGCTTTCTGGACTCGTCAATATGGAGATGGCTTCAAGTGTGTGACATCATGCCATCTCCCTATATTCATGGCTACATGGTGGTGAGTGCGGTATTTACGTTTTCTTTTGTTACACGCTACTAACACCATAATTTTTGTTGCAAGCACCAAGGGGCCTCTGCATAGACACTTTCCTGGCGCGCTGTATTAGTGCTGTTCCAAGATTCATACAGGTGTCGAGGAGAGGCGCAATTTTACATCCAAATATCTGGACGTCTAGATGGATGGCGAATGTATATGCCATGCATCTCTCTGTTAGATTAGAAGCTTTTGAGATCACACTGTAAATACATCAGAAGTTTATCTAGTTGCGCCATACTGGAGACCGTTAAGATATTTTGATTCTGAGGGTTAATTTACATAAAGCACATAATATACATACAATTTACATAATATCACATTTTCAAAATTTTCTGAAAAATGTTTGCTATTTTTTCTTTTAATTGTTCGAAAGAAAAAATTGTATTTCTAAAAATCGTATAGTTCCTATTTTCATTAAAAGTATAAAATGTTTGAAAATTTCAAAAGTTAAAATTTATTTTCCGAATGGTCATATACAACTCTTCACCAGAGATCGTGTCCACCTACGCAGACACGACACCCCCCCCCTACGTTTTGCCATCAATCGGTTTTTTGGCATCAGGGACCCACAAAACGGATTCTGACAAGACGTGTTAGAGGTAGCAATTTAGTACTACATACAGAAACAAGATTTATTAATTTTTTCTTTACCAGGGCCCGCCAATAAAAGTTTTTTCTATCAATTGAACCCCCGTTTTGTCGGACCGGTGGCCGAGATTGCTAAGGCAGTGGTGTCGTAGTGATTTCGGGCCGAAGGGTCGCGGGTTCGTGTCCCGCCTCGGGCATGGTTGTATTTGTGTTCGTTCTTTCACCCCTTATTTTAACCATTTCGTTTCATCTTCATAGTTACCGTAACGTTAACTCCAAAAGTGGTTGCTAATGACTTAGATGTTTATGCGACCTTAAATAACCAATAAAAAACCGTTTTCTGGCGTACGATTACAATACGTTCTCTTCTTACGGTCTGACACAAAAATCTAAAACTTTAGAGGCATTTTTGAGAGCATTTTGATAATGTTTCAGGAAGGTCATTTGAAGAACCCCGTAAATTTAAAGAATTCTTTTCAAAATCGCATATCTTGGAATCGGGCAAGATCGATCGGGGGGGGGGGGATTGGGAAAAACACTACGAATAGTTTAGGCAGAATTGTTGTTCACAGACGGACACACAGAAGGAGGGAAGTGAATTTCCGCGTTAGGTTAAATTAATATATTTACCTTCAAGGATTTTTATGTCTGTTTCTTATCTTAAAATCTCGAAATCTATTTTCGAAATGATTATATAATTTTCTCTATAGTAAGTGTAGTACCCGTATATACGTTATTAAACGAGAAAGTAAAAAGGAAGCTCAAAATTACCTTAAAAAGGAGGAGTATCAGTTGTTACTCACTCAACAAGCCTCGTGGTTCGCACGTCGACACCTGCAGCGAAACGGAGGTCAGGAGAAAGCCAGGGCCCTGTGACCATCGCGATAACAAATCTCGTTATTTACCCAGGCGTCACTCGCGCGGGGGCGCCCCGCCGGATTAGCATATGAACCCACGTGGCGAGAGCCAACCCAAAGGGTGGTCATGGACCAACCCTGTCACCTTCCCCGCCCAGTAACCTCCAACACCCCGCACGCCCCGCACGCTCCGCGCTCTTTCTCCTAATGCGGCAAAATCTGCGTGCATGGTAGTTACGGCACACGTTCGCACCGCTCCTGGTTTGGCGTTGCCATGCAAAGGAAGGCCCCCACGATTAGATACCAAGGGCAAACTATTCCGATTGTCAAGACACACGCTTACCTAGGAGTGGTACTTGACCCTGGACTGACCTTTACACAGCATGTAAAAGTTTCGTGCAGCAAAGCCAGGGAATTATTCCAGAAACTGCGCATTGTCGCCGGGGCCCACGGGCATGTTCACCTGCTGGCCCTTCGCACAATATACAAGGGTGCATTTACACCCATTATTGTGTATTGTGCGTCGGTGTGGGCAGATAGGGTCCACATCACGTACATCCAAAGAGAACTGCAAAAGACTCAAAGGGCCGCGCTGGTATGCATTACGAGGGCGTACCCAATAGCAGCTTCATTTGGCCTTCAAGTTATCTCGGGGCACATGCCCCTTGATCTCATGGCAGTCAGGGCTGCAGGCAGATATAAACTGAGAAAAGGTGACACTGAATTAAAAATTGAAGGCGAGTTGTTCCAAATGGAGGAGGGCTGTCCAGGACTCACAGTCGAGCTGTTCCGCAGGTGGCAGGCGCAATGGGACTCTTCGTCTCAAGCAGCGACTGTAAAGCTTTTCTCCCAAATGTAAAGTCCTATCGCACACATACACATTTTCGTCCTGGGCCACAACTCACGGGGCATGGACCGTTCAGAGCGAAGTTCTCTCAGCTGGGCCTGGTGAATACCTCCCGCTGCTTTTGTGGTGAGGAAGAGACCTCGATTCACCTCATCTGTGAATGCCCGCAACGGGCTTCGCGGCGGAGGCTAATCGAATCGTACATTGGTCGACATCTACACGCAGACACTGACACTCTTTCTCGTACGATACAACATAAACGCTCCTTCACACTTCTTGAAAATTTAGCCTGCACTATCGTTAACCACAAAAACACTTTACACGCAGTTAATTCGATGGCACGGATATAAATTTGCAGTGATTTCGTCATAAAGTAGATCCTACTTGGGTCCATAGCCCAAGGGATGGTAACGGGCCTGGGGGATCACTCCCAGGACAGGATAAGAGGTGGACTAGGCCAGCTTGTCCTTATATCATTGACTTCCCCATCTAGCTAGACTTGTATGTAGATTAACTTAAAAGATACGTCAGGGGGGAAGAGGGTAGAGGTGACGCCCAGGTGCTTTTGACCCTCACCCATCCCGGCTGCCGCTAGCATGCCACTTGTATTTCGTGACTGCAAAATAAACAATTTATATATACCTCCTATGACGCCCCGCCTCCTCCCCGTCCAACTACCTCGACTCCGGCAACTTCCCCGCCTCCTCCCGCTCCATAATTTCCATCGCTCTGCCCTGGCAACACACGGGTGCGGCAATTGCCCCTCCCCTCCGCGCCCCCACCTCCCAACACCGCTACCTCTCCTGCCCGCAAAACTCCACACTTACCCCGCCATCTCTACCAATCCGTCACCTCCGCTTCTGCTCCCCCCACAAGTCTTCTCCCAATGACTTATCCTTAACCACCTTCTCGATCCCCCTGAAATCTCTCCTGCCCATCACTCGCCACTTGCCCCGCCACCGCCAACAGCCCCGCCACGTCTCCTCCCAGCTTCTTACCGGGCCCCGCTTCGTCCTGGCAAATGCACAGCTCCACCAAATGTTCCTTTCTCTCTTCTTCCACCCAGCTTTCTCGCTCCGCCACCTACCCCGCCCAACAACCTCCCCGACTCTATCACTTCCCCCGCTCAGTCCCCCAACCCCTGCTCTCACTCCCAGTCCCCACCTCATCACCTCGCTATCTCACCCTCCAAAATCTCACCACTTTTTTCGCCACCTCCCCTAACCCGCCCCGTCCTTCACCACCTTCCCACCACGCCTTCTCCCAACCACCTCACCCTCTCCGACTCCTCCCCCTCCCTGACACCTCTCCCGCCCAACAGTCGCCTCTTTCTCTGCCACTTCGCTCCACATCCCCACGTGAAGCAACCTCCGCGCCCCAGCAGCACCCCCCTCTCCCTTCTCTGCGCCGCCACCCGTCACTTCCCAACCATCGCCTCCGCCCCCCACAAACCGGCGACCTGCACCGCCCCTCTCCTTCCTTCTTGCATCCATCGGTGCTTGGTGCTGCCTTCAAAGGCAGAGGGGTCACCGGCGCATTCCACGCGTCTTCCGTGGAAGGCGAAGGTCAGTTCAATCGCAGAGTTGATGCGGAAGGGTGGTGGACAAAACACGTTTGCGAAAGTTCAGTGGCGCGAGCTCTCATCATGAGCCCTGGCCTAAAGGCGCCGCTCGTTGGGTAGACCAGGGCTGCGGTGGGCTTCGTTGCCGCAACGCAATGTCGACTTAGGTGGCTCAGGACATCAACGTATGTCACAGTATGACTATGATTCGGAGGTCGTAGGGTTCCACTCTGACGGCTGCAGGATTTTCGACAGCAGCTACACGCCTAGGTCAATTCAGCCGCTGGCTTGAGGAGAATTCTAGAGACCGGCTGCTCTGATCGCTAGTTTTACATTGCTTCTTTGATCAACTCCAGGAAAATGCCGGTGCAATCTTTCCTTCCTCATCCTTGTCCTTTCCTCACCCCTTACTCACACACTCACATTCATAGGCACTACACTGCCACTCATGTCGGGCGACCATTGCTTGTCCAGTCTGGTGCAGTGCCCCGATGGTAGGAGATACCTGCCTGGGCGAACCCCGCTATCCGACGTGTAGCGTCTCACTATCCTGGGGGATCACCGCCACATCACGGGAAAAACACAAGCAATACATTTACGGTATTTTTATTAATGACCTCAGTAGCTGACGCGACCGGAATGATAAATCAATCGAAGCCCTCAATGGGACGTCTTGCCGTGCCGCGGTGGCTTTTAACTGTCGCCCTCCAATGAAATTGAATCACCGCACCTTAGTGTCAGAAACAGACAACGTCGAAGGGTCCCAGAATTAACTGCAAAATAATTAAGAACATTTTACATATTTAGGAACTAATGATAGTCATTTACTGGAAGTTTATGTTTATATATATATATATATATATATATATATATATATATATATATATATATATATATATATATATATATATATATATAATTTTTGAGGTTGTACCAAAGCCAAAGCTTGTATTTTTGAACACTTTCTGCATTTGCGTTACTTTACGCCTTCTCCTTTTTTTCAATAACTAGTTCAAGTTTTACAATGATCATCCGATTTCACAGTTGTTTTTCTACATCGCCTGATACTAAAATGCGACTGCTACATGTTTGTGGGCTGTAAGAAAACGCCGGGGTTTCCACGAAGGGATTACGCATGACGATGCTATCCAACCTTTTTCTAAACATCCGATAATCTCTGAAAGACTCTCATATCATCTAGGGTAGTTAATAAATGCTATAATAATAAAAGCCCTAAACGATGAAAGAATAACTCCTTGCGCTAAACAAAGATAAACGAAAAAACCTACGGTGGGGTACGTCGTTCCCCCCTGCATTGGTATGTGAATCATTTTGTGAAACGACGCCCGGGGCTATCTGAAGCGAAGATTCTCCCCCCCCCCCGGAGGGGTGTACAAATCCATTACGTACGTTCACAGGATGCGGCCTTTGGGCGGGCGACGTCACAGGCGGCTCGCGGTCACCCGCAGCTCGGAGCAAAGGAGGATCTCCGACCCCCTCCCACATGGAAGAATAAGGGTGGCGATTACTATTAGCAATGATAATGACTATGCTGCACTTCGTTAATTATGGGTACAAAAGTGAAATAAGCTTCATAGTGGAACTGTAGTAAGTTTTATTGTTTCTCATAGACCCAGCTTCGAATGAGGACACCAGCAAAATTCTTAATAGAACGTTCGAAAAGGTCTAAATTTTTAGATTACGGAGAAAAAATCGTAACCCGTATCACTCCAGCGACATGAAGTGTTTTTAAGGTCTGAAACGCTTCGTTACCGTATGGTAAGTGTTGTAGCGTAATGCGTATTGCGGGTTGCATGGGCGGATAATCCAAAATGCCATAATTACGAACTTAAATGTCTTAAATCTCTTTGATGTAGAGTTCGGAGGTTGAGGGAGGGAAGACCTATGCAGCAGTAACACAGTAAAGCCACTTTGTCTGGAGGGTTTCCTAAAACAGGGAGTAATCCGTCATCTTCCCACAGCTTATTATAGAGAGAAAGAAAAAGAGACATTTGGAAGAAATGACGGAATTACCAAAATGTAGAAAAGGTATAGGAACCTTTAAAGAAAAAGATATTATTTGTCTTCGGAATTTTATATAAAATGTTTAATAATAGACTGTAAATAATAAATTTTCAATTATGTATGAGTAAAGAAGTCACCATCAGCTTGGATTAAAGAGATTAAAAAGTTTTGGAAGTGTAATGTAAGATGTTAAAGAATGGATATATTATAAACCAATTTTTTGGATAATCAGGAGTAAAATGGGTGAATATTTTCTATTCTTATACACATAAAACACAGATATATTTCGTATTCAGTTTTTGCCATACTCATTTGTCACGTTTGATTTTGTATACATCTTGAGGGAAGCTTGCACCTCCCCCTTCACGTACTGTGAAATAACAAAATAAATAAATCTATAATAAATTCTAATTAAATCTCTCATATAAGTAGACAAATTTAGGATGGGGTACAAATTATGGGCGATGTAATACAAAATGTGGGATGGGGTACATAGTGGGAGAATAGCTGAAGTGTCACAGAACGATGTAGAGAAGAAAGGGAAGGAAGAGAACTGATGGGATGAGGAGGAGAAGGAAGACGAATGAGACGATTTCCGAGAGGGTAATAAGCTGTCAGATAACAGTGAACAAGTTGTTTGCAATTATAGAAATAATTATTTCATTTAACTTGATATTTACAAAATATTTCTTATTTTGACGGTCTATTACTTTGATATTTGTAAAATCCATCAGTATTATGTTTATAGTTAAGTCTTTGGTTAGTCAGGGAATTTTTCCAGTGTGGATAATCTAGAATGTTTTTTGTATGTCTTATGATTTAATTTAATTTTGCTTGTTCTACTTATAAATAATACATAAAAGAGCAAACATACATGATAACGTAAGCAGCAAACTATACTTTTAATGCAGTAAACCACACTTCCTAGCACCTGTGATTCTAATTTGTCTTTTTTACGGATAATTATGGGCTTAGATAGAAACCTTGAATAGTAAGTTTAAGTGTGTGTTGTCTTTACAACGTTCTGTAAATATGAGTGCCTCTGAATTGAAAGGCGGCGGGCAACAGGGGGTGAGGGTGGGGAGTCAGGACGGGGCGTGGCAGGACCAGGAGGGGGGGCGCCCACGCGTTTTGAATGCAAACGAGACCCCCCCTTCCGGGGTCTCGGGGGCGGCGCTGGCCCTTCGCCCCACCGCAGCCAATTCGACGACAGAATTAAATTTTATGGCGCGCGCCCCGTCTCCATGAATATTATATAAAAAGATGCCCTCTTTACTCGCCCGAGAAGATTTTCTCACGTGACAGATGAAAATGCGGGCGACTACGTCCTGGGTACGAGGACGACGCAGTCAGTGGACAAGAAACTCCTTCCGAGAGCTTGTGGGAGTAATGTTTCCGGTGGATTTCAATAATTTCGAGTTTTGGGAATTCTCACGTGGTGTTGTTGACGTTCTTATGAGAAGAAATAAAAGAGGTCATCTACGTCAACATATTATATTTATTAAGATAGCTGACTTTCGAGGGCTTTGCCGTCATCGTCAATCTACAATGTACAAGGTACAAAATTATTTCTTCTAATAATTTTGAGGACGAATGGGGACCCACAATTGATATTCATTTCAAATATTTGGCAAAGAATGCATTGTTTGTAGCAACGGGTATATAGTTTTGCTTCTTCTCAAAGAGCAATATTGTAATCATGGCCATTATTTTTATGAAATTACATATTTGTTTCTTCCTGGGTGAAAATGAAACGTTTGTCGTAAGTACACGGCGAAGTAGATAGGTACTTTTGTCGAAATTTTATTTACAATTTGTTTCAAATTCTTTCAAAATCATGTGTGGAACATTATTTTAACGTAAGTTCAATATTAGGTGGTGAGTCCGATTTGGTAGAAGATCTGGATTTAACTTAGGTTAACTTAGATCTGGATTGCTTAGTTAAAGAGAGTCTCCATTATTATTCAGTTGTTAAGTAAGTTTAGCTAGCACTAAGCAATATTGAGAAAAAAGTTTGACAATTGAACATATCAAGCCTTGTATCCGAGTATTTCGTAAATGAAGAATTAAAAGAAAAAGATTACGGAACATGCTTTTAGCAACAAAAACACAAACAAACGTTTAGTTCATTTTAGTACAAGAAATTATTAAATATTGTCATATATATATATATATATATATATATATATATATATATATATATAAGACAATATTTAATATATATATATATATATATATATATATATATATATATATATATATATGCATGTGTGTGTGTGTGGTACATGTGTGTTCATGTAGTAGATTTGCTTAGGAGTATGTTATATCACATAAATGCGATCCCTGATTATAATAAATCAAGCTGTTGCAAAAGCTGGGCAATGCCAAATTAACTATTAACGGAGAATAAATTGAGGAAAATACGAAAAATGAGCAGGGAAGAAGGAAAAAACGGGGAACTATAAAGCCTGTTGAGTAGGGTGAGAGAAATGGAAAAAGAATGGTGAGTCAAGAAATAGATAGTTTTTAGATGACAGCAAAACAATAGTCGAAAAAGTAATAAACTTGAAGTGGAAGAAAGAAGATACGAAGAAAGGAAAGATGAGAAAATAACAATTCTAATGCTTCTTAAACCAAAATATTTTTCACAAACGGTACGAATGAGTAAAACGACAAATCGAGGGAGAGAGAGAGAGAGAGAGAGAGAGAGAGAGAGAGAGAGAGACAGACAGACAGACAGACAGACAGAGACAGACAGAGTCAGAGAGAGGCAAGAGACAGACAGAGACGCACATAGTGACAGGGACAGAAAGGGAGGGAGATACATAGAGACAGAGACAAACAGAGACTCAGACATAGAGAGACGGAGATACAGAGACGCAGAGAGAGAGAAACAGAGACAGGGAGAAACAGAGAGACACAGACACGGAGAGGTGGAGACAGAGAGATTCTGGGACAGAGATAGACAGAGACAGGGACCGATAGTCAGAGACAGTGTCAGACAGACTGAGACAGGGTCAGAGAAAGACGGAGAGAGAAAGGGAGAGGGAAGGAGAAAGAGTGGGATGGAAGGCAGGACAACGTCTACCGGATTCCACTCGTCACTTATAAACAGAGATCTACGGTCAGATTCATAACTGGTGATGACTAGCAATTCACCCCGTGGATTCGCCAGGCAGTGCTTCGTGCCCCAGTTCGGCTCGTAACGTGTCCGCCCTGGAAGAACGTCCGCCTTGAAGGCCGCGTAATCAGATCCCGCTGAGGAGGGGGGCGAGATGTCACCAGCAGCGGCGACGCGATCGGGCGTCGCGACGGGCAGGCGGCGGCCGCGCATCAGATAGCGCCGCGCGCGCCGGGGGCGGGGCGGGGGCGGGGCGGGCGGCCGTGAGTCAACGGGGCGACTGGGCCGCCCCCAAGGGCTTTGCCGGGCGCGCGCCGCGAGCGGAGATAGCCCGGCGGCGGCGCTATCTAAGCTCCGCTGTTTTATGGAGCGAGGGGCGCCACCGCCGCCGCCGCTGGCGCGCGCATTGTTTGGGCAAGTCTCCGCGAGGGGGCGCGTCGATCGGCCTCCGTCCTCCCCCACCCCGCCCCCTGGGGGCCCGGGGCACAGTGCTCCCGCGCGCCGCGGCTTCTGGAGGTGGCAGATGCGATCGCCCACGCGAAAACTAATTACGTCTTCAACGGCGCTGTTCAGGTCACAGGGCGCATGCAACTGTCACTCACATTACGCACACCTATAACCTCTCTATATAAAAATGGATCCGATATGTCCGTGATACATAAACTCCGACACTGAGCGATCTCAATGAAACTTAACATATCTTAGAGTTGTTTTCATGGACAAGGTTTTTATGCTCTTCACTTTGTTGTAACTCTCTACTAGGTGGTGCCTCAATTAAATGCAATTCCCAAATTACTTGGGCTTCATTGTTGTTGGGCGTGGCCGGGTGTCGTGGAGCCGAGAAGGAGATGACGAGCGAGTGCCGTAAGATGTAGACGGAACGAAACTGATGCTGGACCACGAGACGATAGCTAGAGGACAATTGCGGCACAAGAACAACAGAACACGGCGGAAGGGCGTTATTATCATAGTGTAATTTAAACCTGTCAACATGAACGCTCAATCCTGTCGAAGACATAAACTTAGTATTTTCCACACTAAGAACTCTATAAAATAACTTTCTTGAATAACAAAACATTTTTTGGATATTTATTTTTCTGAAGACGCAGCTCTGTGACGGCTTGCCTCAGCCTAATTCGGAATGTTTAATGTATTTAAAATGACATTTAAATTGCGTCACAGGCCCAGAGCCCTTCGCACAGGGGCTGTGAGTGGAAGATGTGCCTAGCTGAAGCCAGGCGCGTTGGATCTCGCGTGCGCGTGCGCTAGCGAAAGGGGGAGGGGGCGTGGGGGGGGGGGACTTGCGCGCGCGCGCGCGGGGCGCAAACACGCGCAGTTATCTCGGGAACCAGTTGCCCCGCGGGGCGAGGGGGGCGACGTGACCCTCATTCACCGCCGCGACGCGAAGGGGCGCCGCTGCCGGCGACGCTGCTGGACGGGGCTGCAGGGGGCGGCTCTCCGAGGGAGAAGCTGGCTGGAGAGCGCTTCAACATTTTTTTACCACGTCCCAGATCAATATATTGCTGTACCGATACATCGCTTTTTATGAAAATTACCATCCTCATTCTAACACCACTTGAAGAGACGGTTTTCCTTGTACGCGAACATATCGGTTCTAAGTCACACACACCCTATTACATTTATTGTAAATTTTTGAAAGGGGTTAAATTTTATACTACTTTTGAAGATGGATCATATTTTGAAATGGTATCACATCTTTGAGGAATACTCATCGAAAAATAGATATGTTAGCGCGAAAATGCGAAAGAAATTGATTTCATTGACCCACAGACCGAAATCGTATTCATCATGAAACTAAATGAATAGAGCCAAGATTTCAGAAAAAGGCCAAAGTCGGAGAAAAAGTGTTTCCTCCTTTTCAAATTTTCGAAAGAGAAGAATTTGTGTTGTAGCCAACGAGTTAATTTAATGTGATGTTTGAAATACCGCAGCCTAAATACTTTAACTATTGTGAAATAAGTATTAACAACTTTTTAAATGAATTCTTCTTGTTAAATGAATTCTTGTTTGTCTACCGTATTTCAAGGTAAGTTATTTGGTATTTCAGTAGACGCGAAGATCGCAAAGACCAGCACCATTCACAGACATTCAAATTCGTACTCAATGGATACACATCGATAACTTCCATAACGGTACACATAGAGGAAACTTTGTTCTACTCCACCATTCATGTATACATCATTGTTTTAGAATGAGTAAAATATTAACAAACACAATACTTTACAAATGAATATATTTTTTTCTTGATATTGCAATTAACCCTTTAAATCTGTTTTCTTGCTACAAAGACCGAACAGGTGTGCTTGTTTTCATGAGCACAGTATTAAAAAGTCATAGCACAAACGGCATTTATTGTTTATTCTGCACTCGCAAAGAATCTACTTTCAAGAGACGGAATTCACATTTTTCTTCGCAGCTTCCCCTACAAGTCGCGTCATTCTGCGAATGTGACAGTGCCCTCATGCGCTTCAGAAAGAGGGAGGGAGTGATCGAGGGTGAGAGTGAGCGAACAAAGGAGAGAGCGAGGGACAGAGTGAGGGAGAGAGAGGATGAGGGAAAGAGTGACGAAGAGAGCGAGCGAGACAAAGCGAGCGAGGGAGAGATAGAGAGCGAGGGAGAGAGTGCCAGAGAGCGAATGAGAGAAAGAGAGCGAGGGAGAGAAAGAGAGTGACAGAGAGCGAATGAGAGAGAGTGAGGGAGAGATAGAGAGCGATGGAGAGAGAGTGAGGGAGAGAAAGAGAGTGAGGGAGAGAAAGAGAGTGAGGGAGAGAACGAGAGTGATGGAGAGAAAGAGAGTGAGGGAGAGAAAGAGAGTGATGGAGAGAAAGAGAGTGAGGGAGAGAAAGAGAGTGATGGAGAGAAAGAGAGTGAGGGAGAGAAAGAGAGTGATGGAGAGAGAGTGAGGGAGAGTGAGCCAGGAAGAGAGGGCCAGGGAGAGAGAGCCGGAGAGAGAGCCAAGGAGAGAGAGAGCGAGGGGAAGAGGGAGCGCAGGCGTGACTGGTTATCTAAAGTGAAAACTCTCCGATAGTGCATAAACTCATTAACGCGTATTTAAATTTGTAAGAAGCGCACGACAGAAAGCAAAGACGATGGTGAATCACACGGCCTTAAATCTCGAATGTGTGTGTGTGTGCTGCATCTCTGGAAAAATCGGAGATGCCTTAGGCCGTTTCGTCTCCGCTTGATCGGCCGTCAAGCTTCCCCCGTCGTAACGAGAGCTGGCGGCTGCTGAGCCCTTTGCAGCGGGGGGGGGCGAGGGGGCAGGCGAAGGGCATCTCGCACTCGCACTTGAAACGCGAGTCGCTTATCGCGCGGCCGCCGCCGTTCGCACGCGACTCCGCTCCCCCACCACCCCTCCCCCACCCCCGGCGTCCTTATCTCATTAGCGGCCTTTCACGCGGCACCAGCGCCAGCAAATCAGGAGGACCGTTCCACGCGGGCGCGGCTGGCCGGGGGTGCGATTTAGTACCCATAGATTAATTCTAGTTTATTTTTTTCTTGACGACAGTTTCAGTATAACTCGCATTAAAACGATCGCTATTCCTCTCAAGACACTTCAGCCAATAACATGCAAGAATTAGGACCTTCCCAACCAATCGGAGATTATTTACTCTTGTAAAATCATCAGTCATTTTCTCACCTAGGGCAGGGGTCTTTAACCTTTTACACTTTTAGGAACCCTTCAAGCTCTTTTGGTTCAAACTCAAGTGGTTTTCTTTAGTGAACCTCATATTTAAGTAGTGGATAAAATAATTTATCTGAGCTTATTTCTAATGGAATTGGCAAAATAATTTTTTGCATTTTTACTCAATCTTAATAGAAACATCTTCATAAAAGAATAAATATTGAGGTAACGAATCAGGTTTCATTTTATTTATTTTCTAGAATACTTTTTATGAATAATTAACAAGAGAAACAATTTTTAAATGATAATAAATTAATTAAAACCAAATTTCATATCTAATTTATATTAATATCGAAAATTTTATTGAAATATTATATTAATCTAATATTTTAATAAGACAGTCCATTACCTCGCTCCTACATGAAAAATTCCTTGTGTAGATAATTTCCATTTTACTTAAGTTTTGGCTGAGCAAATAATAATTAGTTGTGGAATCTCTGTCAACATTCCAGGGAATCCTAGTGCTCCGCTGAACCCAGGTTGAGGACCCCTATCCTAAGGGATAATGTTTGCCCTTCACTGAACACAGAACTACTCCCGTACGCCCGAGTCATACGTAACGAAGAGTCAATAAGCACAATGCTGACTACCACCACTACTACTGCCTACTGCCACCACTACGACCACCACTAATGCCTGAAATATGGCATAATATTCTGGGGAAGTACATCTTATAGCTCCCAGACTTTAAGATTACAAAAAAGAATTGTACGAATAATAACCAAATTCCACCCACGTGATTCTTGTAAGCCTCTCTTCGTTAATCTAGGAAATTTACCATTACCTTGTCTGTTGATTTACGAATCAGTGGTTTTTGTCAAAAATGACTTGCTTAATAGCGGGAATAAATTTTCAGAAAACGCCCATATCTATTACTATAACACTCGACGAAGAAATCACATTCATCAGGTGACAGTATTAACAGCTTATTACAAAAAATTCTCATACAATACATGTACATTATGTTACAACACTTTGCGAGATGACACTAAACGATTAAAATCGATAGAAAAGTTTAAATTCTAAGAACGATTGAAAACTTTAAAATAAATAAAAAATATTCTAGCTACCCGCCGCCGCCCCGCCGTCTTCTCCGTCTTCGCCGCCTTTCACGAATATCATCTTCCAAAGTCGTTAAAACATGTTTTAAAGCATTACTAATGTCTTGTATCCAAATAATTTTCAACTTCCAATATTACTTCAACTACTCTTTAAAATTACTGAAAATCCTATTTTAAATTTCGGGGAATCCAGAAATTAGGCAAGCACCGAACTCATTATGACCCACTGAATGAACAATTTACTTTGCTTTCATGTTTGCAATCATGAATGCAATTTTTTTCACACATAATAATTGTGTGATCAAGGTTTACTGACTTATTTTCAATTTTGCATTTACTAATTAGTTACAAATGTAGAACAAAATCAATTACATGAATAATTACTACTTTGCTACATCGAAACATGTTGACAAGGCACATTTCGAGCTAATCGAAAAAATGTAAGTAAATTAATAGAAAACGTAATTGATCAACGCAGACGAAGTTTCTCTTCTCATTTGATGTGAAGGTTATAGAGTCACTCATGGCTGAGGCGTCAGCCACATTGCGGCCTTAAGACTGAACAATAGACAGGCATATAGAAAAGTGGATTAATTTTGCAAACTCATTGTTGAAATGTAATCCAAAAGAAGAAAATAGCATTAACATTTCAAAATACGTTGCCGGGTGAGATGGTTCAGTAGCAATACCCCTTGCCACTGCAACGTCTGTAACTAGGAGGTCCTAGGTTCGAGTACGGACGGTGACGGATTTTCGGCACTAGCTCCTTAGCTAGAAGGTCGAATTCAGTAGCTGTCTGGAGCAGTATTCTAACAGCCGCCTGCTGTGATCGGTAGTTAAACTTGGTTTCTTTATTTAATGCCAAGCAAATGTCGCACCTAATAAATGGGTCACTGAAAGCATATAATTTCTCCTTATTCATCTTTTCCTCCTTATTTACGTACTTATACCAACCTTCACTACTCTAGTGTCCATATCAGGAGACCAATGAGGAGCCTAGAGATTGTTTCAGCAGTAGAAGTGACCGGTTGAGATTCCTGGAAGAGGGAAATACCACCACTCACCGTGTAGGTCGGCACCGGAATGTCACTGCAGTGCCTCTGTCCGGGAAATCTGATATGAGTTCGAGTCCCGACGGGGACAGGATTTTGGATACTGGCAAGTTAGCTAGGTCGAATTCAGCCGCTATCTAGGGGAGAAGCCAGAAGCCGGCTGCTCTGAACGGTAGATTTCCGTCATTTCTAAAATCAATATCAGGCGAATGTCGGAGCCTACCAAACGACCCACGTACCGCGCGCGTTCTTTCCTTCCTCTTCCTTGTCTTATCCTCTCCCCTTTCTTACTCCTACAATTACATGCACCATAAGTGTTGGGAGATCAATCGGAACCTTCGAGCTCGTTTCGTCTTAGATGGCACCCCACTGGTGGGAGGCACGTGTTGGGAAAACCCCGCTAGCAGACGTGTAGGTCGGCACCTTATCTCGCCATTCATCGGGGGAAGGTCAGCGCCACCTCCCGCGACAAAAACATGCACTACTCTTACGAGCATAAAGACCTTAACTGGTGAAGCGCTTGGAAACACTAATCAATCGATAGGCACCGAATCTCACGTCCCAGCAGAGGAGGAACGCTACCACCTACCATCTCCGTGTTATACTATGAACTGTGAACCGGGACTATTGACCAGGGAAGTAGACCGTCCGCGACCACGAAGTATGATCATCCTCATTCAACATATACCTTGAGATATGAGCCCGGAAGCGCCAGCAGGTGGCACATATCTCCTCGACCGGTGAATGAAGCGAACAGCAGTTCTTTGCACACTGCACTTCAATTATTCCGTGCGTCCGTTCGGCCGCATTTGGATTCGGGATAAAAACATCACCCGGCTAAAATGCCTCCCTCCGCTTCCGGGTCGAATGCTCGGCTCGAATAATGAAGTAGGAAGCAAAAGTTCAATTGAAGCAATAGGCAACCACGGGCTTAACATGTTTCCAGTTTCGCTTCATAAAAGATTTGAAGAACGAGGTTTCACAGAATTTTACTCTCCAGTTCACAGGTACATTCGTACAGAAAAAACAACATTGAGTCTGGAAAAGATCAAATGGCATGCACTGTGAAAAGAATATGAATTCTCACCGATTGCATACAATAGAGCATTTTAAATTTTTTACTGTCACTTTGATCTTTGGAACTTTGAGGATTACAAGTGTCTACACAGCTCCGATACCCTTGCACTCATTAATATGCGAAAGCAGAAAGGAAGCGCTAAAGTTAAACTGCAAATACATTGTGCTTCTCTCAATTCTTCGCTCTTCGCTTTTGCTCAATGTCACAAACTTTTGCAAACCATTGACCTGGAGACATATAACATTTTTAAAAATTCTGATTCACTCGCCTTTCATTTCCTCCTCTCTATACATTCTTCCATAATTCTTTCCTAACAATATACCCTTTCCAACTCATTTCCTCCAGCTTCTTACTCACTCCCAGAGCCGTAATACGTGTGCACCCACTACAACGCACGTTCACACACGTAGTTCTAGAAAAGGACAGAGAAATGTTTGAAAGTCATGAAAAGGTTCTAAAATGTTCTTGTGCTTCATAATTTTATTTTTGATTTATTTTCCTCTATTGCCGCCCTCTCACCACCTTGCACGAATGTCGATTGTTCTAACGGTCACCTGGGGAGCCAGATCCATTATAGAAAAAGAATATAAAATTAGCTTACTTTGCCTTAGAATAACGAAATTATTTCCCTAAAATTATTTTATGCTTTTTTGGGAGGGGGAGTATTTCGTTTCTCTAATTAAACCAAAACTTTCGCGCACGCAAGAGAAACAGCAGATAGGAATTTTTCTGCCGAGGCCAAAAGTTAAAAATCGAAGCGGAGCGTAGTAGAGCCGAGATTTTGAATTTAGACGAGGCAGTAATAACACTGTAACATTTCGTGGTATGTTCAGCATATTATCAGTTACCATAAAACCTCTCGAATTATGCGTAAATTTACGTCATTACTGCGAAAGTAAACACATGAATTCTATTGCTGCAGCACGTTAGTACGATATTGTGGGGTGAAGTTTGCGATATATTTTTATAAACAATATTCGTATACCGTGGTTCGAGAAAGATGGTTGCAAATAATTCATCTGAACCTAAAGAAATGACGTTCGGTTATGAAATTGGCACGTTGACGTCCAGTGGCGACACCTTCACATCGTCAGTAAGTATGATTACCGGAGAAGAGTTTCATTTGGTGGAATGTGAGGAAAATGAGGTTAGTTTACGTAATATACATTTTTCTTATTGTACTATGAATATTACAATTAAGAATAATTATTCCCCAAACCAATGTGAATTACTTCTGAATTGTTTGAACCTGACTTGTTTTGTACATCGCCCTGTTTTTGTTAACAAACATTTGACTTGCGATGAATCAATGGTTGTTTACATGGATAAGGATGTTGAAACCCGTTGCTGAGGATGTTAAATTTTTTAACATACAGGTTAAGGTACAAGTGCACTTAACAAACTTGCAGGGCTGCATGTTAACCGGGGTTAAAGACGCATGTGACCGATAAAATAATTTAAGTGAAGAATCCACTTATGAACGAAGAGGTCGCGAGCTGGTCAACTAGCAATGGAAACCCACTTGAGGCGTCATCGCATCTCCTCCGAGGGCCTCCACCAGAGCGCAGCACCGGTGAGGGGCGCACAGATGTGGAAAATATTCCCTCTCGCCAGTGGTTCATCCCTCGCCGCCACCAAGGGCAGGGGTGGGGGCTTACCACTATCCCATTTCGCGCATGAGGGAAACTCTCAGATGCAAATCGCTTAAGCCTGCGGCGCAAACTCTTCGCTGACGCCCCACGTGGTTCGGCGGCGCGGCTGCCGAGCACGAAGCGCCGCCTGCGCACTCGATGCAAAGCCACAAGCACGTTGCTCCATTAGCATCAATCAAGCGCACTGCGAACCCTTAATAGCTCCAATCAGTGAATTAATATCAAAATTGTACCATTCATTTTACACCAAAATAGTATCTGCATTGAACCGCCACTTAAACATTGGTAAATCTGCCAAGTAAAAAATCAGTATCCGTTCATGCAAGCCTCAAGGCAATTGTAGGACCTCTTGGATCTTTTATATTTAGAACTAACAATAAAAAAATAAAAATTCTCTTTCACAATTCAAAGCTTCTCAAGACAAAAAACTCGTGCAACAGAACGGTACAGATCATCCCTTTTTACTATTTAGTTCTCTATCTTTAGCGCCTGGGCTAGAATTTCGGTTTTAACTTACCCTCTTCCCAGATGCCATTTATGGGCGCCGAAAAGATATTTCCTCAATTTTTCGGCCCCCTTAGAGTAGAACTGAAATATGACTAAGAACATTAGAGCATAGTAAAATCTGAACCTAATTTTTATTGAACATTGCCGAGCCAGTTTTCACGGAATGTCGAAGTAGCGTTTCAAAAAATGCGCTATTTTAATCTCATGTTCAAATAAAACTCTTAGGTTTTCCAGAAGAGTTAGCAGAAGTAATTTAACCGGGAGAGATGTCACTACCCATCAACTGATGTCGCTGCAGTGCCTCTGAGTACTAGATTCGAGTTCGGACAGCGGCAGAATTTTCGACACTAACTATTCAGGTAGACTGAATTCAATCGCTGTTTGGAGGAGAATTCTAGCGGCCGGCTGCTCTGATCGGTAGTGTTCCGTGGTTTCCCCGATCAACACCAGGCGAATGCTGGAGCAGTACCTTAACAAACTGGCCACGGACTGCGCGCAATCTTTCCGTCCTCATCCTTGTCCTTTCCTCACCCTTTAAACACACACATACACTAACATGCACTACACTACCACACATGCCGGGAGATCCCCCGGGGGCTTAGAGGTTGTCCCGGCTTGGGCGGTGCCCTGCTGGTGGGAGATACCTGATTAGGGAAACCCCTCTAGTCGACGGTAGGCCAGAGCCGGATCTCGCCATCCAACAGGGGAAGATCACCACCGTTTCCCGATGAAAAAACATGCACTATTCATACGGAACTGTAGTAGTTGACGCGCCGGAAATCACTAGCAATTAATCAATCAATCATAAGTATTTTGAAGTAAAGGTACTCACGACTGCAGTAATGTGTAATAAACGATCATAATGTACTAACGACGTAGGAAATATTTAAAAAAACAAGGACTTCTTTCATTTTTGAAAAATCAAAATAATACATCAAAATAATGTTTATTCCATGTTATTCAGTGCATTTAACACTGTCTGTACGAAATGTTTTAAAAAATTGAGCCGATTTTGAGAAACTATTTATTTTCGTATTGTCCATACTTCACTCAAATTTGCATGCAAACTACTAATATTTTCATTTCTGTAATATTTTTGGACATAATATTTATTATAAAACTAATTGTGAAGAACAAATTTCATTTAAAGAAAAGTCTCTATATTCAATATTGTAGTTTAGGGTCTAGTGCTGTTCACAGACGGACGAACGGACAGAAAGAGGATGTTTTAAAAATCGAGTGGTGCTTAAGCAAAAACGAACCGACTTGCCTGCATTATTTAGTTTTCTAATTTCTTTAGCCTAGGCTAGCTTTTCAGTATTACCCAGCAAATTTTCCAGCTGATATGGACGCCAAAAGGACATGTTTTTTCATTTTGTCAGTTTTTGGATCCCTAACAGTATAATTGATTAGTAATATGATATTTAAAATAATACAGAAGAGTAAAATATAGTCCCTGATGCAAATTTTCATTAAAAAAATTAGAGACGATCTTGAGAAAATGTCGTTGAAGTGTCACCGAAAATTAGCAATTTTAACCCTATTTTCACTTAAAACTATCGTGTTTTCGAGAAACTTGATGAGAAATCAATTGAAGAACTTGTGTTCATAAAGGCAATAATGTATAAAAATGCCCATAATATAAATATAAAGACATACACAAAAAATATTTGCGAATCTTTTGAAAAATGAAAACTGTATCTGAAAATTGTGCTTAAGCTATTCAGTGGAGTAATTTAAGTCAATTCATCATTCGCTATCCGTAAAAAAAGGTTCAAAGAATTGGAGGAGCTTTTGAGAATAAAACTATGTTTTATGAGTAATTTACTACACACGGGAGTAAGATTTTCGATTCTTCGGTTTCAGTACACCACAAAACAGTTTTTCTGTCGAAAATTTGTCGTCTTTCTCGGAGCTTAGCAATAGTTTCTCTATACTACGTAACTTATATTCAAGATACTAAAATAAACTTCAAATTTCTAAATTTAAAAGGAATTAATGAAAATAGGACTCTTTCCAAATTGACATACTTTGATACATTTGAGCAATTTTTTTTTTTTTTTTTGAAAATTAATTGGATGCCATTTATGAGAAAATTTTGAAAATATCAAATCGGCTTCAAATGAAGTACCTCAAAATTCAAAACCCCAATTTTAAATTCTCAAGGTTTCAAGATGTATCGGAGAATATACATTTTGAGAAAGAACTTATCTAGCACTGTTGAGGCACTAATGTTATTTTCATACGCACAGACGGACGAATAAGGACAGGCATGCGTTTTTGGTATTATATACCGCTTAAACATATATTTCCATCTACAACATTACATAACTTTCACTTCGTTGGACTCGCGCGAAGTGACTTTACAGTACGGTGACGTTACAGAGGAGGAAGATGGCTAAACTGAATGTCCTCTGAAAAATATCGACGTCGTAGTTTTCGATAGGCAGCCTCGGCACAAAAAAATTACGATCACATTTTGTGTAAGAAAACACACAAGGAAACCAATGCTACAAATTATTAACGCAAGCATAGCAACTTTTTGGGCGATTACAATCCCTCGCTGGCACTGGGCTATTCGATCTTTTGGGAGCAGCGGCAGTACGTGTGGACGGCTTGCCGTGCGAAGTGTATGAGGGGAAAAGCGGCCTCTGCCTTCGCCCTGAGTTCATCGTTGCGGCGCCGTGGTGCGGGGCGAAGCAGGCCCGTTGACGACCAAGCGCCTCTCCCGGCCGCGTACACCCAGACAGGATTTGAGCCACCACCCACACACCCTGCCACGCCCCCGACTAAGCCTAAGCGGCCACCCAGCTCGCCACGGCCACAGGCACCAGGGGAGCGGGTTGGACGCCACCTAACCCGTACCTACTAACGGACCGGATTTAATGCTAACATTTTGCAGCATGTATTATAAGGCCAATGTCCCGTACATTTTAGAAAACTGTAGGAGTTATCATGTTTCAATGATTAGCGTCTGAGTAGGCTACCCAGAGCTATACGATTATAGATATATCGTATATAAGTATGTATATACTTCAAATATACACTGCGTTTCTATTATAAGATTTCATGAAATGCACTTATATTCCAAAAAAGTATCAGGGTAAGTAAAAAATGAACCTATGACGATATCTGTAAATATGAACATGACATATATAGAATTAAACACAACCATCGCATCTGATTCTGAAATTTGCTTTCAGCAGCAAGATAAAATTTAAAATGCACTTGAGAGAAAAACATGTTTTTATTGGCTATTTGACTGAATGAACTAATCCCAAAACTAAATTTACATTTTAAATGGACAAACAAAATATTAATAATAATTAAAAAGTGTAATACCTAATTATTGCGTTTAAATTACTTAAGGTAATGTTCCTTGTATTTGTGAAATGCTATAATGTAGCGAAGTTGTAGCGAAGGGGAAGCCATAGTTGTAGCGAAGGCATCTCTAGTGCAAACAGATGACTCGATGCGGTGGGGAAGATTGAGAACGATCTTTTTTTAAATTTATTACTGCCTTTGGTTCTTTCCACACAAACACGCGCCCCCAGCACGATGCACGATAGGGGAACTTGTAAGAATGAAATGTATTCAGCCCCTGATTTCGATGTTTAAATATAGGCGCCACACAAAAAATATAGATGAAATCACCTTGTGGGATGATCATAATCAAGGCATCAAACAGAAATGAAACTTAAATAGATTTTTTCAATCAAAATATTTCAATAATCACAATCAAATGAAACTTTTTGGTTCCGGATTAGGTTTAAAATGACCTTCATAATTTCATGTAATATGTCATTATGTGGTTTGTGTCTTTTTCAAAGCAATAAGCGGTTCTACTCATCGTTGCGATCTGAGCCAATCGCCGTTTCCCGGCATGCCTGGCGAAAGGCGTCACTCTGTTACTACGAAATTGCTTTGAAAGGATGCGTTGGTTCTGAATGTGCCCTGATTCTTGGGAGCCTTTACTGAAATTTAGTTGCGTTATCAAGTTTCTTTTAATTACCATGCATTATGGTGAAACTTTTAAGAAAATATCGTAGTTCGGTGAAAATAAAATTGATTTTAGGCGAACCGTGTACAGGCTGTTGCATGGCTTGGAAAACCTCTTTCCCAAATGCAAAAAATTCTCCCCAAATTGACAAGTTAAAAAAAAGAAAAATCAGGGTTGAAACATACAATTTATGAAAATAAAATGTTTTATTACTTAAGGCAAACTTGTGCATATTTCGCCGAATTTTCGTGTTGTGCATACTATTTGTGTAATTATAGGCACTTATTTTGCATATTTCGTTAAAATATAGCCTCATCTACCAAAAATGCAAAAGTGCAGCTCTGCGTGTGTAACAATGATCAGTATAAACGTGGATGCAGTCTGTAAACGTTGTAACGCAAGAAGGAGGGGTAGTGTTTCAAAAAGCTTCTCTTTGTAGGTGTCTGTTGATGTGGGCTTATGGTGGCTGCGGGGGGTCTGATTGAGGGGATCGCGGCCCCGGGGGGGGGGCGGTGAGGGGCGATGCGTGAAAGTGAGCCGGGTCGGCGCATCGCATCACAACACGCGCGCTCCCCCACCCCCACTCCCTGCGCCACAGATCCTCTTAGCGGCTCCCCAGACCGTGCCTTAGCGGCTCCGCCAGGCCGTGCAACTGGGGCTGGCCACGACTTAGTACTTCCTCCCTTACGTAGTATACCGTGACGAGCCGAGGCGCGGCGAGGCGGGGCATTTTTGCGCAGTCATCGCAACATATATCGAATTTGCGGGACTATCTGAAGCTACTGAGCGAAGGTGTATGCACACGCGAAGGATGGTGAGTGGTTCCCGTATAAGGTTTGAAAGAGGCCCCGTTGCCTACTTCATTTGCAATTTGGAAATTTCGAAAATGCAGAGAGATTGCTCAAAATGGGACCTCTGCCATTTTCTGTACAATTTTTTGCTATATACGACAAAAAATAAGAAAAAATTAGATCCGTTTTTGAGACTTCGTATAAAATACCCCCTCATAAATCCAAATATCCATTTCAAATTCAATACCTCGTGACATCAGACTGATCAACCTCATAACATTAGTTTTAGGAAAATTACTGTGTGCAGTTTAGCCGCTAGTGTTGTTCATTGAGGAACGCATGGATGGACGGACAGGTGTTTTGCCTTCAATCGATTTTTCGGTACCCCGGACCCTCCAAATTAGGATTCTGCCTTCACAACGTATTAGTAGTAGTCATTTACTACATATAGAGACAAGATTTACCCACTTTATCGTTATCACATCCCCGTAATAAGAGTTTTTCTGTCTAAAAATCCCTGTTTTCCCGTAGCATTACACTTTCTCTTTATTGCGCAACTATATGTCAGAAAGTAAATTTTTAAAATTTTTATTTCTACCTGTTCAATTTTGACAATGTTTTAGGGTCTTCAATAAAAGATATATTACATAAATTTTTGGCTAGATGCCAACGATTTGCCTGTTAGATATTCATCTATAGTTGAATAAATATGATTTTCATTATATTAAGTTTTTAATTAAATAATATGTTGAAAATAAGAAATATGTGTTAGAAAATATTTGGAATACGTGCGTATTGTGTGCGACCGTTTGAATTTAAGGGTGTGGAAAATATGTTGGGAAAAACATGATTTAATGGGGGAAGTACTATATTTAAACCTAGTTCATAGTATTGGGAAACAGGAGCAGAAGGTGAAATTTAAAAAACAATTATCGATTTGAAGATTGATACAGTTTTTAATTTTGTCTATTTGAAGTTCACGGTGTATTTGTTTGTTTGAAATAAACCATTCAGCTTTTAGTAGTTTTCGTAAAAAATTGTTGTTTTTTATTTTTTTTATTTTATTTGTGTGTTGTAGAAGCATTGCAACGAATGGGGCGTGCATATGTGAGGGATGGACGAATTATTGAGTTGTATAATAAGCCGCGTAATTTAGAGAGATGATTTAATAAAGGATATAACTTAGAAATTTTGTGATTAGTCAAATAGGATATGTTTGGGATACGGCGTTTCCATGTCAATCTTTTATCTATACATTAACCTAAATATTTATCTGGAAGGTTACTTTCCATCCACGGTACATTTGTGTTACTTATTATTCACGGAGGATTTATTGGTCTACAAAGTGTAATAATTTTGGCTTGAATTTTAGAGCAGTTTACCACAATTCTCCAAATTTGTGTCCATTTCACAAATTTTTGTATTGCAGCTTGTAAAGCATTTCTAGCAATTAGAATGTTTTGTGAGTTGAGAATAAAGCAGTGTGATCCGTATAAAGGGCAAGTGTAGAAAAAGGAGAAGAAGGAATGTCAAACGTATAAATGTTAAAAAGCAGAGGAGAGAGAGTGGATCCTTGAAGAATCCCTGATATTATCGGTCGTTGTGAAGAAATAAATCTATGAATTTTAACATCGAAATGGCGGTTTGTAAGAAACTTTTTTAAAAGCTGAATAGATATAATAGGGTGACAATATCTTCTAGCTTGAAGACCTTGATTCCAAACTCTATCAAATGCGTTATAAATGTCAAGAAATAGACCAATAATGTTTTCTTTAATATGAAAACCATTTGCAATTAGTTCCGTAACCCGTAACCGGTGAGTTTTTGAGTAGTGAGTTCGAAAGCTAAATTAATAATGTGGAAGATCGTGTATTGATAGAATATACTCATTTAAACGTTTCAATAACAATTTTTCTAATATTTTCAATAATGAAGATAATAAGCTAATTGGACGATAGTAAATAAGAGAGTGAGTGTCTTTTCCAGGTTTGCAAATGGGAAGTATATAAGTTAATTTCCAAAAAACCTAAATTTTAGTACAGTTAACGCTTTTCTACCATAACTGGTTCATTATTTCATTGTGTGAATTGCAATCGATCTTTTAAAATACCTCGACATTTCCTCTTCCAGAAAATAAGTGTGAGGTTATTGCTGGCAAAGCGAAAATAGTGTTTTACTCAAGTTCGTAGAGTATTTTTAATGTAAAGATTAGTGAGCGAATATAAACGCAATGAACAAAAATCGTCTGATATGTGTTTCATTCAAACTAAAATTTGTTATTATAATTGTATGTGGTACATTACGTTTGTAAGTTAAAGTGGAGAGTAGTATTTCTTTGTTCTGGTGTCCTGCAACGAACCTGTACATGTACAGATCTTGGTAAATATGAAACCCTTTCAATTACATTTTCAGAAACACATTGAACTCTGTTAATAATTAATAGTGACTGTATTGTTTCAGAATGTGTAAATCTCCCTCATTCCATTAGTCTTAGAGACTTGGTAAGGAACAACATGTTTTGGGATTATCTATTTTCCCTACAGTGAATACGCTAAAATTTTCTGTCGTCACAATCACATCCCAAAGATATTTAAATGCTGCTTGAAATTTCAAGATAATCGAATGTCCCAACTTTCCAAGCCCTTTATCAACTATATTGATTTTTATGCCTTTTTCCTCGTAGCTTCATTAATTTGTAAATCTTTTAATGCACGTTTTGTAAATACCTCAGGAATTTTTAGCAATAAAACTAAAAAGAGGAAAATTTTCGCTTTGCTGTACATTCTCATTAGTTCGAGTAATTAAGAGACATTTCTGGGTGTATTTCCAAAACGAAAGTCAAATGAGTGTGAAAAATTTTCAGATTTCATTCAGAAGTTGATTCGAAGCATTTGTGCTTACAAATGCATTATATTATAAAATACATGTTTACTGAATTCATTAGCGGCAAGTGCGAGATATTTCAAATAATTTGCGATGATATATTAGCCATCAGGATATAATTACCATAAGAACATATTAGCAATCGAAACCAAGGAGTGTAAGGCTGACTAAGGGATTTTTAAAATGCGTTCCCGAAAAGAGCAGGCGGCGTCAGCAACGAGGGCGTTCGTGTCCGGAGCCCGATTAAGCGATTAGGCCGCAGTTATCATTTACCATAAATGCATAAATTACCGCTGGGCAGCAGGGTTGGGGCGGGGAGATCTCAATGGCGAAAGCCTCGATGCTATTCCGCCGTCACTCCGCAACTGCAGAATTAGAAAATAGGTACAGCTTCAGCAACGCGAGATTTGACAGTACGAAGCAAATTTGCAGAGATTTTTGTGCAGCCTTAGCGTATACGCCAGTGGCGTGACTGAAGCTTATCTCCGGGGGAGGGAGGGATATAAATATGAAAAATAATGATGAGTGTTATTTTCGTAAGGTATTGTTTAAGTTATATAGGTTATATTAAGTATTTTAAGTATTTATTTAAGTTTAAATTATATTCATTATACATGGATTTCAAACCGGGCCAAGCATACCTTTAACAATCGAATTCTGGGATTAGTACGAAAGCTTAATGCATTTGTTTATAAATTTTAACAAAAATTTTTTACAAACGTAATTCTACATTTACAGAAAGAAGCGCAAGAATCTACTGTCGACCGATTTTATGAAATTTATTTTGCACTGTTTCTTGTTACTCTATTATGGCTAAAACAAAATTACGTATTACGTAAGTATTGCGCAAGATAGTAAAACAACATAATACATATAAATGGTACTTATGACACGTTATTCAATACATTGAGAACTATCCGTACAAAAAGTAAAGAAAAAATTGAGGATATTTTTGAGAAAATTTTGTTTTTCAAATCGCCTTATTTTACTCAAAATTGCGAGAAAACTGCCAATATTTTCTAAAAAAATTAATTGACAATAGTTAAATAATTAGTTAAGACAACAAATTTCAATAAAAAACTCTCTGCAAAAACATAGCTCGTTGTGCGAGGTATTTCGGAAACTTATTGCAATATCCGAAAATTTATAATTAACAGTGAAAATCGGCCATATGCTATTTTCATAGGTATATATCACTTTATTCTTACAATAAATATAAAGAATAAAGTAGAAACAGTTTTAGAAACTTTTGAAAATGTCCCAAAGGCTTCATCTAAAGAACTTCAAAAATTCAAATAATTAGTTTCAAAATCCCAGATATTTGACGAGAGCCACATCAACTGGGGAATATTTATTTTTGAAAAATGCTATTATTTATATATGTATTACCGACGTATTATTATGTATATACCTACGTATACGAGAAAGGAAAATTGCCAGAAACATGTGGAAAGAGTTAAAATCAGTAGAACGAGTAGTAACAATAACAGTAATTTGTACCTTCTTTATAAATTTGCATTATCCAACTAGTGCCAGGCAACGAAGTACACAAACAAATTTTGACAGGAAAGTCTAACCACGACCTGAAATAATGAACCATCCAACAGAAGATGCACCTACATTTGCGTAGCTCGGTCACCTAAACATCAATAGGACACATTCCTGTGACATCCTTTGTCGGTGTACTACACGAAGCGCTCCACACACAATTTCTCCGGAGTGGCTACAGGTATAGTGTCCAGCCGAAGTGATGCTTTCTTGTAAATAAGGTTTCGTTTATGCTGAATATAAAATGAGCTCCATGAGCCCTCTCCCCCTCCCCCTTGTAGTGCGTCTCTGAAGATACTTTGCCCTGGAAGCTCACTTCATAGAGAAAAGCTGCAGGCGCCAGGAAAGTCTCTCCGCAATGGCACTGGTGGCTGCTGAGAATGATAGCAATAGAAATTTTGTTGGTAGCACGAACTGGAACAAGCAACAAACGTAATTTGCGTACTCCCCCACAATCATAACAGATACTGGAAATGTCCCGTTTACTTTTTTCACTATTATCTGGTTGCTACGAACATAAATGCAAGTTTTAGTGAAAGCTAC
Organism: Teleogryllus occipitalis; assembly: GCA_011170035.1. NCBI lineage: Eukaryota > Metazoa > Arthropoda > Insecta > Orthoptera > Gryllidae > Teleogryllus > Teleogryllus occipitalis. The sequence continues at coordinate 296,528 of BLKR01000857.1, read as the reverse complement.
TGGTTTGCCCCAGTGCGGAGAGACTTTTCTGACACCCGTTATTTTAGATTGCAAAACCACTGCTTGTAGGATACAAAACATCCGGTTGGCAAGGTGGACGGAAGTACAACATTACTGATTAGACGTAGCGAATAATGTTAATCTCAAACTCGTAAGTAACGCCAATAACAATACGAGTCTGACAAGGGTCACATACCGTGAGTGGTGGTATACTACATGCATAATTACGATCCAGTACATACCCATATTTTAATGTGTTTGTGTGGGGGGAAGGGTTTAACACATACAGGTACATGAAATTGCGTCAGAACGTGACCTGCCAAACACTCGTACTTGAGGGATTGCCTGAAATTCAGGGGCAAATACCGTTTATAAATGCATATACCGTCATTTCATGAAATTTCCCACCATGTACCCCCTGGCAAAAAGGTATCATTATCGACCGTTCTACGTGCCATAAATGTTTGGAAAATGTTTTCTGAGACACTTTTTATGTAACCTACATACGAACTTCAGACGGAGTAACATCGTTGCTACAACAAACCATCTCTACAGGAGAACCATCATATTGGCCAACTGACACAGATTACATCTAATTGTTATATTTCAAAATAACGGAAATTCTTCCGTTTACATGACTCGCGAAAGATCATCAGATCCTTAACCTCTCATATTCATAGCTGGTAATGAAATTATCGTAAGTCCCACACCAGTAATTCTTGTGAATAATCATACCCATTGGAAAACTATCGTAAGTGAATATCCTGCAACAGCAGCAACCAAATTTCCTTAAACTAAGCAGACGACATCAAAGAATCTACAGAACTTGTAACACAAAGTGTGCAAAAAGCCGAATGCTATGCTACACCATAAAATGTTTATATTAAAACCTGCAATGAAGATTCAACTTACGCCTAAAATATAATTCTAGAAACGTATGGGCCACGAGAAGATATATAACTCACAGAGCCAACTCTGTTTCGAGATACCAGACAATAATTATCCAGACAGCTCAAAATCTTCTTTGACAGTGACATTCAGAATATTACCAGCCTCCTCACACTGTCACCTCAAACCTCGCAATATTCATTATTTAAAGATAGAAATCGGCAACACTCTCAACGTGCAAGGAAAAAAATGAACGGGTGAAAACTGCAAATGAAATCGAAGTAAAAGATTCATCCAAAGTTAAGAATAATATGAAATTGAGGAATATTTGAAGTCGTTTACACAAATTTGACTTCCAATAAAATACCTCACTCGTCAATAAATTAGTTTTTTTTATAAAATGCGATGCCCAGCATGATAACTCATGGTTACGACCACGTTTGTGGGACATTGCTAAAATAAATGCCAAGTAAATCTTCGTCAGCGATCTGTTCAATAGTAGCAAGGCCTGAACATTACCAGTGCAATGAAAAGTAGCAGTTTCGCGATTTTTTGAAGGCAAATAAACCTCCCGCGAACCTTTCTCATATCACTTTACAAACATTCTTCCATTTCTAGCCAAACTGTAGCAAAACCTCCAAATAACGAATTTGCCTCTAGACAACAACACAGCCATTGAATACATTTATAGAACCACCAGCTACATTGAGAATGGTCTTCAGTAAAGTTACGTACACTGCTCAGAAACCTTTTTAGACATCACTCAAAGTTTTGGTCATGTTTAACACGACGCACTTCTAAGTGGTGCGGACTTTTCCTTTTCTATGTTTTTCAACCTCCGATGGCCTACAACAAAAAAGAGTAAGGAAGAAAATGAATTTATTACCAAACGTTGTGTAATTCCCTTTGTACAGACGTTATTTCTTTTTCAAAATCGCATTGTCTTGTCAGTGGTCGAGATTTTCGATCCCCTCTTCGACTAACGTTGCTGCTGGCCAATGATGTCAGATACGACTGAACTTCACGTTCTCATGAAGGAGGACATCTCCAAAAGCCAGAATTCATCTTACGTTCGAATATAAACACCGTAAACTTACTTCGTTGGTAAATTTCTGCTGCACTATTCCCTTTTTGAACAAAGCGAATAACGTCACAGAGCTTGCACTTGGGTGCGCCAATCGATACAGTCATCATCACAATCCTACAGCTCAGCTCAAACTGGCGATGTAGCGTCGCTAGTGAGAGAATGAGTTATGGCGTCATAACGAGGGGGCGCAATTGATGGGTTTCTCGGCACATTAAAACAGCATTAGCCCATATTTTTCAAAATAAAGTTAGTGCTGCCATCTTGTAGTGTAAACTTTTTTGTTCATAGAAAGAAAACGAGTACAAAGAAAACGAGCGAAGAAAAATAGATGATTCTAAAAGAACATCAAATGTCCAAAGTATTTCCGGAAGAGAAAGCATTAGGCCTAGCCATGGACAAATGAAGATAACAGCAGTGGGTGTGATGGTGGCTGAGCTACCAACAGTTCTTTCCAGTATTTTAATTGCGTCTATTGCAGGTTATAGTTAATCTAGAATATATTAAAATCGCTTTGTTAAAAGCGTTTGATGGAGGATCAATTGTTTTTATTGAATGCAAGAAAAACAATGCACTAAGTAAAATACACGTAATTTCATTTCGCAAGTTTCTGGTACCTTGCTATACTGGTATAGGCATAATAGCAGATGTAATATTTATGTAATCTGCAATTTTCAAGCAAAAATAACATGTTCATATTTCTTTTTCTTGTAACTTGTGAAATATATTGTTTTTTTTACTCACAACTGCATTTTATTTTTGAATATACTGAATAAAAGCGTTTCTGTACAATATAAAATTCCATATACATTGCCTGACAAAAAAAGTGATGCACCCAGGAGAGGTCCAATATTATCTCGTTTTGGTGTATGTGCATACCATCGATTTTTGCGTAAACGATTAGATTTACTTGTATCTGCAATGTGTAAAACGTCCATCAGAGTGCATTCGTGATGTCACCGCTCTGTAGTTGTTATCAGTCAATTGCTGCGACACAGCCAGTGAAGAACGAAGTTGATGTACGAAGCATCTGCGATGCCGCGCAAACGCGTTTGACAGCCTATCCCCCAATTGAGTGCATTTGACGGAGACCGAATTGTGGGCCTTCCCGAGGCTGGTTGGTCTTATGTGCAACTGCCAGGCATATGGGCCATTCAGATGTCACTGTGGCTCGATGTAATCGATTGGTCCATGAGGGCACCCACACCGTAAAGGTTCGGATCGATCAAAAATTACCTTCCCGAGGGACGGCAGTGGCATAGTGCGCCGAACAGTGCGAGATCCCATAACGTCGGCGTCCGCCATCCGCGAACATGTACTAGTGACTCTACAACATCCTGTGAGTTACGAACCGCACCCGCCAGATTGGGAACTCACCGTGTCTGTTGCCATTTACACGAAACACGGACGTCAGTGTTTGGATTGGTGCCGTGTCCGGGAGGAATGGCCGGAGGACGAGTGGCGTCGCATCATGTTCATAGATGAGCCCCACTTCGCCATAACATCCGATTACCATCGTGTTCGACTGTGGCGGTATGAAGGCCACATCCTACCAATACTGTGGAGAGACACAAACGTAACCCTGAGCATCATAGAGTGGGGAACCATTGGATATGCGTTTAAATCATTTCTAATAGTGCTTTGGCAGAATTTGACAGCACAGCGATACGTCACAGATATTCTGTGTCTGCATGTCCTGCCCCCTTAAGGCACAGCACCCTGGGACAGGGTTCCAACAAGATATTGCACGCCCACACACAGCACGTGTGTCTATGGACTGTCTAGAGTTTGTTGAGGTCCTCCCGTGGTCAGCAAGATCCCCGGACCTCTCCATCATTGAACACGTGTAGGATCACAGCGGAAGGGAACTCCGTCGCAATAGCAGCCTGCAGGATCTGGAGGAACAGCTACAACAATTGCGGACGAACTTTCCTCAAGAGATCTCTCTTGAGGAAAAGCCAAAGGCTGTTTGACATTATTGCAAACCGCATATAGGTATGCATTTTAACCAGAGGAGATACGACTCCCGACTAACCTGGCGACAACTTTCCACATGCAACTGCTCTATTTCAGATGTTAGCTCTTTACTGGCAGTTTGTTGCCTAATTTTGCCATTAAGTGCCTCTTGTATCTATACGCGCTCTCTCAGCAGGTTGGCTCGCTAGTTACGAAGATCGGTTTCTTTTCGAACACCCTTCTTACGTACATTTCTGTCCATATTATTAAATTATGCAAAGATGAAGTGTCTTGTTGAGGTCTATATAGACTTGTTTCAAAGCAAATTTAGAAATAAATGAAAAGAAAGCTTTCAAGTTTACATACGAGAAAAACACTTTGTTGTAATTATGGGAGCCGCTGTAAACAAGAAGAAAAACGAGACTTTAGGCTTTATGTAAATCCTACGTAGACCTGGCTTGACAGGAAACTCAGGTTAGAGGAACCAACGTATTTCGGCAGGAGGACCATAATCACAAAATTACGGCAAAAATGTAATGAACAGATGTAGGGAAATTTTCATTCGTCAATAGAACTACCAATGAGAGATTGAAACAATTTGTCGGTAACAATTTTCAAAACTATTCCTCGCAATTCTCGACGTCTAAGAAATATGTTACAAATCGTATAGTACTATTAAACGTAAGCAACTTTAGAATACTACTCACAATAAATGAAAACTTAAGCATCATGGGTCATGCATTTCAGTGAAGTGTTGCGAATGGCGTAAAAAAGAGATGAAATGTTGGAGAATGAAGTGTCAGTGCACTGCAGCGAAGTGCAACGGTGTGCAGTTTTGTGCATCACCGCGTAGTGTAATAATGTTGTGTGCATTATTAAATGTACTTTCATTATTATTATTATTATTATTATTATTATTATTATTATTATTATTATTATTATTATTATTATTATTATTATTATTAGTCTAATTCATGAATAAAAATGTTATGGGTCGGTTGATTATAATGTTTATTCTGGGTTGCAACCAACTTCCTAAGGGGGGGATCTAGGGACTATCGGTGCCTCTCCTTCACTACCTACAATACATTGCGCAAAAGGTGGGTTGTTCCAAATAAAGCAATATCTTGAACTGCCCAATATTTTGAATGACCAGGGAGTTTAGCCAAGATCTTACATAAGTTTTGCGGAACAAATCCCTGAGCTCCGATAATTATCGGGACGACCTCTGCTTTTGCACCCCACATTCGGCTCTTCTCGATTTCCCAACCCTTGTATTTAAGACGTTTCTCTGCCTTCTTGGTTACGACGTTTTGATCGCATGTTACAGCAACATGTACAAGTAGACACGATTTTTTCCTCCAAATCCCGATAACAAGCCCAATATCCGGTTTGTTTGCCGCCATCTTGCGATCTGTTTGAATTTGTTGGGAGTACAATATCATACACTGTCCAACAGACGTCACTGGTTTTGGTCAGAGTTCGTACAACTTGGAGCACATGTTTGGAACTTCGAGAGCTGTACAGAGCTGTCAGTGGAGGTAACACACCCTGTCGTGTCTTTCCAAGTACTTTCGTTGCTAAAATTGGAGACGATATGATTAATGATTTTTACTTGTTTCTGGCAAATGTGGCATTTATCATCTTGGGAAATTTGAGAACAGCTTTATCAACGTGTTCTCATCGCTTGATCTTCGGTAGCTATTGCAACTGCTTCCAATTCTAGCTTCATTCTTCCCCTTTTAAGCCACATAAACGATTGATCTTAATTGATCTGCACGTTGCCCATTCTTTTTAGATACTGTCCATGGAGAGGTTGGTCTCTCTACGATTTATTGAACATTTTTTGTATCTCACTTTATATATTAAGTAGCATCAGAAGTTCGTTGACTCTGTTTTTCTGCGTGTTTACGTAGTCTTCGTCGCAATGCTTCTTTCTACTCTTACAATGCCTCTGTTTCTCATTCTTTGGTCTCATTTCATGACCTGCCCCATTAGTGCGTCATCTTGATGGCTGACTACATACTTTCCCATCCAGACTCTTGTTTTGTGCCAGGAGGCTGCTATTTGCCTCAGGCCTTATCCTTCTTCCTTACGTGACATGCAAAGTCTATGTAGGGCCTACACTAGCTCAAAGATGGGCGACATGTAAGCACATTTCTGTTTTTTATTCATGATTCGAAAATCTTACTGAGTCCAGTCCGCGAGCACGGCTACAGGCAACGCCAAACTACATATTGTAGATTTATTATTATTATTATTATTATTATTATTATTATTATTATTATTATTATTATTATTATTATTATTATTATTGTTGTTGTTGTTGTTGTTATTATTACTATTATTATCATTATTATCATCATCATCATTTTCTTTATTTTATAAATTACTGCCACGCAAGTTTTTACTGAATTTGAGTTAAATGCATTTTATTACTTTTCTGTTCAGAAAAACAAATTTTGAGTAGAAAGTTCAAATATATTAAAAGAAACCCCTCAGTGTTTTAAATAGATGTATACTTGGTTTTGCATGCGTTAAAACTAGCAGTGAATATCTTGCTGAAGCGTGTTTTGTTTGTAGAGCAGAGTTTGCCGGGTGAGCCGCCGGGTGCGTGGCCGCGGGCGACGGCGGATGAGCGTCGCCCCATCGCCCCGCAGACGCGATGCGCCGCGACGTCCACAGCCCTGCACCGCCCCGGGCGAAGACGCCGCGCCGATCGCCGCCCGCGCCCTTTCTTCCCTTCACCCTTGTTTGGGAGGGGGCGGGGAGGGGAGGGGAGGCAACTGGCGCTTCTGGTTGAGCGCGCGGGGCGGCGCGGGCGCGGGCGCGGGCTCATTTCCAAAGTAAACACTCGGGCGCAGAGTAGAGCCCCCGCGCGCCAGACAAAACACGCGCGACGCCGCGATCCGCGCTCCCCCGTCCCCTCCCCCACCCCATCGCCGTGTCAGCTGCGGTTTGGCGGCGGCGATCAAGGGGTCGCCACTCGCGGCGGCGCCCCAGGGAGACGCCGGCGGGGGCGGGGACGGGGGACGGGGGGGGGCGCCGCTGAGGAGCTGCGGGATGAGATGTCGCGCGCAGAAGGTGCTCGCGGAAGCAGCCGCGGCAGAAGGGAAGAGAGCTCCTGGCTCGGGAGCTCACAGCCAGCATTGTCGCTCTCTCCGCAGCGGCTCCCACCCGCCCGTCCTAGGGTTGCAGACGACCTAGCAACACACCTACCTCCCATGCACACGCGGTTTGGAGGAGACTTCTAGCGGGCGGCGGCTGTGATGTGCGTTTCTCCGATCAATACCAGACGAATGCCGCAGCACTTTCCTGCCAAATGGACTGCGGACTACGTGGGATCTTTCCTTCCTCATTCTTGTTCTACCCTCTCTCCTTACACACACATACTTACACTTACATCCACTGCACTTTCACATGTGTCGGAGCACCAATCAGGAGCTTAGAGCTAGTACCCGGGGGGGCGGTGCACCGCTGGTGGGAGATACCTGGTAAGGGAAATATCGCTTAGCCGACTGGTAGGTTGGCGCCGGACCACACATGGCGGAAGATCAGTCGGAAGCTCAGTTTCTCTCGGCTTGAGTGGTGCCCCGCTGGTGGAGATAACTAGAGATAAAATACCCCGCGAGCCGACGTGTAGGATATCGCTGCAAGTCACCATCGAGCGGAGTAGGAATATTAGCACCTCCTGGGATATAATATTTTCTACACTAACGGGACTAATGATAATACAGGTCAACTTGTGCGGAAACATCAGTCAACAATTTCATGGATTGATTATTCCGGGACCGGGCACGATGGCACAGTGCATCAATAGATGTCACTTCCGCCCTCCTGACCGGGAGGTCCTAGATTGGAGTCTCGGCGGCGGCAGGATTTTCGACACTACTTTTTCAGCTAGATCGAATTCAGTCGCTGTCTGGAGGAGAATTCTAGCGGCCGGCTGCTTTGATCGGTAGTTTTCCGTGGTTTCTCCCATCAACACAACAGACGAATGCCGGGGAGGTACACTAACAAATGTGCCATGGACCGCGCCCGATCTTTCCTTCCTTTCTTGTCCTATCCTCACCCCTTACACACACATACTAACATGCACTACACTTCCACACATACCGGGAGACCTGTCGGGGACTTAGAACTTTTCCCGGCTGAGGCGATGCCCCGCTAGTGGGAGATACCAGGTTGGGGAAAACCCTGTTGGCCGACGGTAGGTCAGCGCCGGATCTGGCCATCAAGGGGGGAAGACCACCGCCAGCTCCCGAGGAAAAACACGCATTACACTTACGGCACTAATGGCCATAGTAGTTAACGCGCCAGGAATCACTAACAATCATGAATCCGGATACGTCAACTACTAAGGCCAACTGATTATTTCCGTAAATGTAGTACATGTCTTATCGCGGGAGGAGGCGGTGATTTTTTCCTACTGGATGGAGAGATCCGGCGCCGACATCCTGCTTGCGGGGTTTGTCCAACCACGTATTTCTCACCATCGTGACACCGCTCCAGCCGGGACAAGCTCTAAGCTCCCGTCAGGTCTCCCACGATGTACTGCACGTAAGGGTGTGTGTGAGGGGTGAGGATGGGACAAGGAATATTGTCGTTTTGCCCTCAAACAATATTTCGGTATCAAGGACCCACAAAACATGGATTTTGACTAAAAGACGTATTAAGCGAAAGTAATTTACTATATATAAAAAAATGATTTATACTTTTTTTCGCTACCATGCCCCGGAAAACTCACTTTTTCTGACAAAAATGTGACGTTTTTCCGCGCACCATTACGACCCTTCTTAGGAAGTAAAGGGAAGAAAGTACAATGAGATTGATATTCTTGGATCACTTTCATAAAATGGATAAGTATATACTGGCAATGAGAATTTCAATTGAAATTTCAATGAAATTTCTAACAGTATGGATACGGGAGGTGAAAAAATATTTGCAAAGGAAATTCTGCATATAAAGAAGAAGTTACCATGATAAAGAGCAGAAGACAGAATGGAAAATTTTAATCGTAGTACAAAGTGGTCCGTGGAGAAAAAGAAGAAATGCAGCAAAAGTATGAATTAGAATGTAAAAGAGGAAGAGAAAACATCTAAAAAGGAGGAATTGAAACTCGCACGTAGTCGCTACGTGGCCTTAAAGAAAAAAATGGGAAGTAAAAGGAGTAGAAGGGGAGAATTAGAAAGAGAAAGGGAGAAAGGAACGGAAGAGGAGAGGAGGAGAAAAAACATAAGAAGATCGTTCGTGAAGACGGGGAGGGAGAGAAGAAGAAGAAAAAGAAGAGGTGCGAAGACGGCGCCAGTGGTGGCAGCCGCTCGAGGGTGGGCGGTGGCGCCGGGCGGCGAAGACGCCTCCTGCAGAAGGGCCATTTTTTGGAGGCCCTCCGCACACGGCGGCCCGCGAGGCTGCGTCAGCGCCGGCCGCCCCCCTCCCCCGCCCCGCCCCCCGCCCTGCCCCCCGCCCCGCCCCCGCCCCGCGCGCGCCTTTAATATTAACAAGTTTGCGCAGCGCCGCGCCATTTTCTTGATGAAAGTTAAATATTGTAGGCGCATCGCATCGGCTGGCAGGTTCCGGCCAGCGACTGGCGTATGCAGATCAGCGCCGCTGACTCACGGCGCGGGCAGCCAGGAGCAAAAATCTGCCAGTAAGCGCCTTCCGCTGATTAGGAACACCCGCGCGCCGCCACCACGCCCACTACCCCACCACGCCACACCGCCCCTCGTCACACAACGCCCCGCCAGCGATGTTCATCCAACCCAACACACAGGCCCGCCCCATCACGCATCGTCCCGCCCTGCCACGACCCGCCCCACCTCGTCCCGCCCTGCCTCGTCCCTCCCTTCCTCACCCCGCCCTGTCTCGCGCCACCCAGCCTCTTCACGCCCAGCCTTATCCCGCCCAGACTCGTCCCGCCCAGACTCGACCCGCCCAGACTCGTCCCGCCCAGACTCGTCCCGCCCAGACTCGTCCCGCCCAGACTCGACCCGCCCAGACTCGTCCCGCCCAGACTCGTCCCGCCCAGACTCGTCCCGCTCCAGACCTCGTCCCGCCCAGCCTCGTCCCGCCCAGACTCGTCCCGCCCAGACTCGTCCCGCCCAGACTCGTCCCGCCCAGACTCGTCCCGCCCAGACTCGTCCCGCCCAGACTCGTCCCGCCCAGACTCGTCCTCGCCCAGACTCGAGAAAACATTTTGCCAAAATAATCATAGTTTCAAAAAGAAATAACCTTTATTTAAAAATATTTAAGGATAATTTTAATTTAGAGAAAAATTCAATTATGAAGACGCCCAAAAAAATTCCAATTTTTTTTTAATATTATGAAATTTGTCGACATTGTCTTGTCGAGAATTATCGACATTGCTATGCCATTTTAAAGCATCATTTGCTTTATCCAAGGTAAAAATTATTAATTAAAACAATTTGCTACAATTTTGGAAAATGTTTTAAAAGTATTAAGAAAGTTGATTTAAAGGATTGAGAAAGTTGTTGAGCTGATGGCAGAAAATGAGGTGGAGATTGTGATTTACTGCACGGGTAAGTTTCTTTAGGCTTCGGTAAGAAGTAGCAAACCTGATGGAATGGGCGTAAATTAGGATGGTAGGGATATATGTGTAATAGGTTTGGACTTTTTTCTTGATGGTTAGGGAAGGGTTTGTGTAGATGGGATGTTAGGTGTAAGGGATTGTGGCTTGGTGGACGTGGTGGGTCCAGAGATGTCTTCCGGAAAGGGTTAGGCTGAGGTAAATTATTTCTGATTTTCACGCGATGGGTATATTTGCTATGATTAGGTGAGAGGGATTGGATCGGTAAGTTTTACAGGAAAAGAGGATGGCTTGGGATTTGGATGGGCTGATGGTGATGGAAGTTTGGGAAACCCAGAGCTCACAGTTATTGAGGGATTGTTGAGATAGGATAAGGATCGATTTAAAGAACGGAAGGATACAGGGAGGGCAAGGCCATCGGCGTAAAGGAAGGTTTGTGCTCCAGGGGTGCGTGGAACATTATTGATATAGATGGAGAAACGGTTAGGCGATAGCACGGCACCCTGTGAGACGCCGGCGGCTTGGATTGGGCCGGTCTGGAATTGGGGTATTGGGAGGAAGGAAGCGTTTGGCTAGGGATTGGACGAAGACATTTGTAATAATTTGGAGGCAAAGGTAAAGGTGTTGTTATTAGTTAGGATTAGGGATACTGGGGAGGGGTTGTTCCGTACTGCTTTAATGACTTTGTGGATGTTGTAGAGGATGCAGTTGTCCGTCAGTAAGTCATCGTACTTATGCGTCTTTTATTGTCGGAGGAGGTTGGTTGTATATTCGACTTTGTGGCCATTTTACTTGCCTTTTGTCTTCGTATCGTAATATTGTCGTCAGATTCATCATTTTTGTCTTATCATTGTCAGTATTTCGACTGGGGAATGGTGTGGGGATTTGTGGAGTAAGAAGTCGTTTTTCTGGAGGTTTGTTTAATGTGAAGTGGTCTAAGGAATTGTCTATGGATTGGATATCTGAGGGGACGTGGGATTTCTTTGATAGGATATACTTGCATTGTTTGGAGTCAGTTTTCTGAGCGGAGGGGGCTTTGATAAATATGTAGTTGGAACTTGCGGAACAGGCGAAGACTGTAAGGAGGTGGTCAGATAGGTCGTACACGACATATTTTAGGTAATAGAAAGTATGTTGAATTTATGAGAAGTGGATGTTACGTCAAGGATATAGTGAGAAAGTGGGGGAACGTCTTTATGGATGTGGGTAGGTTCAGTGAGGGCTTTTATTTGAATTTGAGGGTTCATGTCTAGAAAGTGCTCGAGTCGTAGTCGAGTCGCGTCGCTAGTCATACAGCCCCACGAAGTTGATTTGCTGTTGAGATCGCCTGCAATTATGAAAGGGTAAGGGTTCTCTAGGATGTCGTTGTCAGAATTGGACATCGGGATATTAGGCTTTTCGTAGCAGAATGCGAGACAGATTTTGATTGTGGAGGTTCCGATGGCGATAGCAGTACTGTCTACGACAGTTGTTAAGGGGAGTTGAGAAGGAGTTTGCGCGATGGATCGTCGGGAAAGGAAAACCTAAAAAAATGCGGTTCTGTCGGCCTCGGAAGCGATGTAATTTGGAATGGAGAAGAATTTGTCGGGTTCCAACCAAGTCGCTTGTACTTCTACAATCAATCTCTTGTACAACTGCCTTTCCTTCAACAGAACTCCATGAGGCGCAGCATGTGCCATAGTGGTACAGCTGACAAAGATTTGCTCGGTGCCGCTGACTTGCCTCTGACTGCCACATGGACGATAGGTCCGACGTTGCCTGGCGTTTGAGCACTCCTAATGGGCTGCAGGGTTGGGACGCTCGAATGCTGGAATAAGCCATCTCTTGGATATGGGGGAAGGGAAGCGGGCCCGGAGGGAATGTAGGAGATTAAATTCACGTACTAAATGTTTCGTTTTTCTTTTAGGAAAGACGTGTACATTTTATTTTTGTTCACAAAATAAAATATTTGCACATAGTTAAATATGTTTTCATATAATATTTAAACAAGACGCACAGATACTTCTTACTTATGAAAACCCAATTCTTACAATTGCTGGTAAAATCATAACGCTCATTATTTTGTGAAACCCTTTGATGGCGAACTTTGCTTTTCCAAGCATGTACTAGAACTGGACGTTCAGTTTCTTGTGTAACAACCAGTGCTAGGAATTTTGCACCTGTTGCGAGTGCGGCCGCTGGCATTGGCGCAGTTCGCGTGTGAGGAGGTCGTCCATGCTCGAGCAGGGACTGAACGTCACTCACTGCTGCAGGTGCATTGCAATGGTCACTTGCGATTGGTCATTTTTATGAAACTATTTTTAGGAAACGCACATAAATACATTTATGAATAATTTCAAGAAGTGTAATGTACACGGTCAAGTTTTTCGTAAAATTGTTTTGCCCGCCACCTGTGGGGAATACCATATCCTACCATTTCCGTTCCGTCGTGATGTCTTGCGTTACGGTTGATTTTTTCCTGCTTCCGGTCATTCTGTTCCGGTCATTTCTGTCAACGTTGCCTTACCGTTGTTTATTTCGTGCTTCCGGTCATTAGTCCCGTAAGTATAGTATGTGATTTTATGACGGAAGGTTGCGGTGTTGTTCTCCCGTTTAATGGTGAGATCCGGTCGACCTACACGATGGAATGGGAGGTTTTCTTCATAAAGGTATCTCTCTCTAACTTGGTATTGCCCTAGTTGGTACATACCTCCGGATTAGCCTCCCGACATATATGGGAGTGCAGTAAATAAGGGGATTGAATAGCACAAGAATGAGGGAGGAAATATCGCGCGCGGTCCGTGGCCTATTCGTTACCGGTACTGCTCTGGCACTCGCAAGCTGTTGATCAGAGAAACCACGGAAAACATCCAATCAGATCAGGCGACCCTAGAATTCTCCTCCAAATAACGGCTAGCTCTATCTATGTAGATCGTGTGCAAAAATCGCAATCTACACAAGAACTCCAGCTGCTCTGATCTCTAGTTTTCCGTGGTTTCTCCGATCAACACCTTGAGAATGCCAGAGCAGTACACTGACAAGCGGGCCATGAACCACGCGCGATATTTTCTATCTCTTCTGCGTTTTATCATCACCCTTTACTTACATACACTTACACTACACATCCACATAAGACGGGAGACCAGTTAGGAGCTTACAGCATGTCCCGACTGGGTCGGTACCTAGCTTATGGGAGATATCTGGTTGGGGAAAACCCCTCTAGACGAGGGTAGGTCGGCTCCGGATCTCGCCATCCAGAAGGGGAAGATTACCGCCACATCCCGAGATAAAACATGCTCCACACTTACGGCACTAATGACATTAGCAGTAGATGCTCCCCGAATCACTAATCATTCAATCGTGCGGACACAAGTAACAGAGTATTTAAAAACGGCGCTGTTGCATGTCGTTTGAGCTGCACGGTTATCTTGCCAGTTGTGTTGCTCTCGTGGGCATTGACAAATGCGCATTGACTGCGCATCACAGCACTCGCGCTTCGGCAGGGATGGCCGCGTTCCGCCCCGCTTCCTCCCGCACTAGCTACGCGACTGCAATCGACACTCGCCCAGTGGGGCTGGCGCGGGCAACGAAGAACTGCGACTTTGCAGCACCGGAGTAGCGCTGCTGCGCTAGAGGTACTTCCAACGACCACCGCCGCCCCCGCCGCGCCGCGCCTCGCCGCGCCTCAACGCGCTGCAATTGTTGACGCTCGTGATGACGTTCACGACTTCAGAGGGCTGTGCGACGATCGGTTCGTCTGTGCGTCTGTTTCCTCCGTCTTTCCCTCCGTCTGTCCCTCCGTCTGTCCCTCCGTCTGTCCCTCCGTCTGTCCCTCCGTCTGTCCCTCCGCCTGTCTCTCCGTCTGTCCCTCCGCCTGTCCCTCCGTCTGTCCCTCCGTCTGTCCCTCCGTCTGTCCCTCCGTCTGTCCCTCCGTCTGTCCCTCCGTCTGTCCCTCCGTCTGTCCCTCCGTCCGTCCCTCCGTCTGTCCCTCCGTCTGTTCTTCCGTCGGTCCCTCCGTCTGTCCCTCCGTCTGTCCCTCCGTCTGTCCCTCCGTCTGTCCCTCCGTCTGTTCCTCCGTCTGCCCCTCCGTCTGCCCCTCCGTCTGTCCCTCTGTCTGTCCGTCCGTCTGTCTGTATGTCTGTCTGGTCGTACATCTGTCCACATGTGAACGTAAGGAAGGAATTAGTTTTTGTAAGAAAGAATTAATTTTTTTTTAAATTGTAAAAAAGAGTTAAAGTTGTCATAGACCCGAGTTTCATTACTACCTCCAAAGTTTTGGAAATTACAAAAATGTTAATATAAACTTAATAACTACAAAATTAAAAATAGAATTTTTTTCTCCAAATGAAACTCGTTCACCATAACTTGTCCTTTCATTAATGTCATACATTTTTTTGAATTTTTTGTGTAGTTTCGAATGAAATATATTGGATGAAATCTGTGCAATATTAAAAATTTCAAAAACACGAAATTCTCAAAAACGACATCAAATTTTGTCTTTAAACTTTTTATAGAGTCAGTGATAAATGTACTGTAAGAGATTATATAAACGCCTTCTTGCTGAATAAATTTAATTTTTCAAAAATTACATAATTGTAATTTTTTGACATTTCTCTCATGTCATTAATATTTACATTACTGGTTATCTGT
Organism: Teleogryllus occipitalis; assembly: GCA_011170035.1. NCBI lineage: Eukaryota > Metazoa > Arthropoda > Insecta > Orthoptera > Gryllidae > Teleogryllus > Teleogryllus occipitalis. The sequence continues at coordinate 281,424 of BLKR01000857.1, read as the reverse complement.
ATACAGTATTGCATTTACGAGTACATGTGCTTCAAATGTGTTATAAACGTTTCTCAAAAACGTAAACCTTTTATGTGAAAATGAGCCCAAAGTTCTGCATTTCAGAAACTCTAAAATGTTGTTTTCTCAAAAAATACTCCAAAGTTTTCAACAAAAAGTTTTCGTATATGACTAGGTTTTACTCTTCTATAATACAGTGCGCCAGTAAAGTCTCTCCTCACACCTGGCACCTTGCAGGTGAGAGTGCTAGCAACAGAAATTATGTTGGTAGCACGAACTGCAGTTTGTAACAAAAGAAAACGTAAATTGTGTACTGTTCACAATGAATACATATGCTGGAAGTGTTGTCGCCTTCACTTGCTTTCCAGTCATCTGTCTGCTACCAAATAAATGCAGTCATGAAGAGGAGGCCATGATTCCGCTCGGTGTTAAATACTTCACTAGCGCACTCTGTTCTTACGCTCATGCTTCTGTTGTACCATTAGAGAGCAAGAAAATTGTGAAAATATGAAGAAAATACCATTCAGGAGGCAATAAATGGCAGGTAGGAAGAGGATGAAGAAAAAACCGAAAAGCTAGCCCAGACTAAAAATACGTCGTTTTCCGGCGCACGATTACATATATTTCTATTCTCACTAAGTACTTCTTAACACGATTAAGTAAATAGCACAATTGCATGAAAACTAGTGAACATCTTTCTTTGTTTTGTGATTGGAAAGTGGTATTTTAAGGCAAAACAGACTTTGGCGAATATATCCCACAAAGAAGTCATGATCACTCTGAAATGCGACATATTGAAATTATAAACATAAAACACAAGGACAACGTGAATCATCATGAATATTGACAATGATTCGAAAATAATATATTTGTAAGTTTCTATGAAATGGTACTAAAAAATAACGTAGTATGCGTCTGGTACGAAAGTGTCTTCGGTGAACTCACTTGAAAATCCGGGTCACGGGTCCTAACGTCACCTCGTCCGCCAGCAATTCTTTCGCACGCTAGACACTCTCTGCACCAGTGACCTGCTTATGAACGATATAGTGCATGGGCAATGATCCTGTATGATGTGATGGAACAAAAAGTCTCCGGATGGATGGACGGGGGGGAGGGCGTTTATCAGTGAGCCGAAGGGACGCGGTTCGATTCCTGTCCGGAGCGCGGATGGCTGCAAGTTGTCTCTTGTGTGCGTTGCGTTGCAGGAGACCTCCATACTGCTGATTCCATAAGTGTGTCAGTCCGTAGTACAGTACTCGAGATGGATTATATCCCGTTAGAGTAGGAGGTAAAAGATCAGGTAGTTAGAAAAGAAACTTCTTGTCAAATTATTCAAATTGAAAAAGCCAAAAAACATTTTTTTTCGTTTTTTGTATATTAGAAAACAAGTCATTAACCGTTTAAATATATTATTCGTTAAGGGTACAAGAACTGCACAAATTACGGAGCAAATTCCGCCGCACATCATACCAGCTGAGGCAATTGCCCGCCCACACGTGAGTGCTTGATGTGGTGCACGTGACGGGTGAAACAGTGAGGAGCGTCTTGAGCGCGCAGCGATGCAGTGATGTAGGGGCGATGACTTGGCGAAGGGAGCGACCTCTGGGGCGCGGCGCGCGAGGGCGGGCGGGGGGAGGGGCCCCGCCCCACTCGTTGGCGCGAGCTCCCTCGGGGCACGCCGCGCGATGCGATGCGCTGCGCTGCGCTGCGCAAAATAAATTTTCGAAACGTCCTCTCTGTCCCGAAATTCCCCTCCCCCCCATCGCCCGCTCGGCGCGCGCTCGCTCCCCCAGGGCTCGCGGCAGCCGCCCACACGCGCACACTCACGCGTTTTGTGACCCTTCCGCGCCCCGCCCCACACCGCACTCCCCGCCACACCCCGCGCCGCGCCGCGCTTTCGCCCGCCCCGCCACACCCCGCGCTTCCCCATCTCGCGCTTCGCTGCCCCGCCTCGCCCCGACCACATGCCGCCCAACTCTGCTCCACCACACCCCACGCGTTACCACCGCGCTTCAGCCCGCCCCGTTCAGCACTTCCCCGCCACACCCCGCTTCACACCACTTCGCGCTTCACCTCTTCGCCCTCTGCCTTGGCCCGCCCCGCCCCGCCCCGACCGCGTGACGCCCAACACTGCTCCGCCACACTCCGCGAGTCACTACCCCGCGCCACCCCGCCTCGCCCGCCGCGATTCGGCTCGCCCCGCCCCTGCCACGCACTGCCATGCACTTCCCCGCTCTTTTCAGCCACTCCATGCCTTCGCGCCTCGCCCTCCACTTTTCTGGCCCGTCCCTCCCCGCCCGCGAGAGCACCTCCCCGCCTGGCAGAGGGATTCCCCGCCCCTCCCCGCGCTTCTCCGCCGTGGCGCCGGCGCCACTCCTCGGATGCTGCTCGCCCCGCACCGCGAGGTTGCGAGCGCGGCCGCAGCGCGGCGGCACCGTCGCACCCCGCCGCCGCCGCCACACTACAATTAATGAGGCAATCTAAATGCATGATCAGTGGCTATCAGTCATTAATCAGGAGGGGCTGCGCGGGGCGAAGCGAGGGCGAAGCGAGGGCGAAGCGAGGGCGAGGGCGAGGGAGGGCCCAGTGGCCAAGTGCGGGCACGCGCCCGTGGGCGCCCGTGGGCGAGGGCGAGGGCGATGCAGCCTCCCTGTGCCTACACATGTCGGGAGCGCCTCGAGGGCGGCGCTCGCCCATCGCATTCATAACGCTCTCAATGCGCTTAGGAAACACGAGCCTCTCCTTCCTAATGGCGCAAGTGAACAAATGCACTGAATGAAAAATCACAACAACATTCAAACCGAATCATAAACGGTATAACTATAAGACGTCTTCGACAATATACTGCTACAGGAGACAGGCCCACTTTCACGGAATATTCATTTATAGCCTTGACATTCACGCAAAAACCGAGAAGCGTGAAATTTAATATTCCGTTTTCTACGCGCGAATAGCAACAAATACAAAAATCGCTACGCACTACAACTCTACTACAAAATGATGTATTTGTGCACACACTTAAATAAATCCCTGCTTAAGGTTAATCGCTTCGATTTCTTCTTGAAAGTAGAACTCACGCATCTTGACGATCAAATTTATTACACATTTCACAAAAAATATTTTTTACATTATAATTCATCATTTTTATCATTATATTGTAATTTTACAAACCATTTAGATCCTCAAATCACAAACTCAAGAACAGGCAAAATAAACTCCCAATTAAAACTTCACTATTAACTGAACGTGGATGTAAATCCCATTATAATCACATAATAAACTTTTTCCGCCTTCTTCTTAAATTTGCCTCAATAATATTCTGTCTGCAATATCAAAAACTCCAAAAATAGAGCTGTAGATTTCCCTTAAATTGTCTCCGTTTCTAGGTAACGAAAAAAATCACAGGCAGGTGGAGTTTGCTAGATTCAGAGAAGGGAATACGTCATGCTCGCCACATGTCTCTCTTGAGCGTTAAAATTGAAATAGGTTTAGGCATGAGCATCTAAACCAGCATTATGTATATATATATATATATATATATATATATATATATATATATATATATATATACACAGACATTATGCATAACTTTAGCTAACCGTACTTGAGGAGGGCCACCAGGCTACCTCGAGAAAAAAGGTTGCAGAGCAGTAATTCAGAAGTGATTCGTTTTAAGGCATATATTTAATTTTTCGGTAGTGAAATTGGTTAATGGAGCGAGTGTGTGTTATTTCCCTCTTCTCTGCAATACCTATGAAAATTGAAATGCCATGAAAACAGGGTAGATCACAAGATGCATCCCCCTGCCCGCAGGTTGAGAAATACATCGTAATCTCAATGTATGCGGTTTTGTGACCGCAATCGCCAACAAAGCAGAGTCCTTCGGAAGACAAATATACTGCCACGAGTACCTTTTGTTCATGTGAGATGTTATGTCAAAAAAATAGCATCACTACGAACTGTTGTAAAAAGTATATCGTTCACATGCGAAAATTATTACCATTATTATTACTATTGTCAATAATGTTTTACAGGTTCACAAATACAAATATGGAATAAAGAATTTTTCTTTAAAATACTAAGCTTCGAATAGAACGTCTAAAAGTGACTCGATCGAAAAATCGTCGATGTATGTAATTTAATTTGTGAAGCCCATGATTTTTTTACATCGTGCGATATTTTTACGTGGGCAATATTTTTAAATTAAAAAGTCTATCATATGATAATTCTGCAACAATTTTTATATATCTATAAATTAAATAATCTTCAGACCAATGTGACCAAAGATGAAAAATAAATAAAATTAATTTTTCGTCAATAAAGAAGCATATATTATTTTGGAATTATCGAATCAGATAATCCAAGTTTTGTTAACTATCCTAATGATTTTTTGTTATGTTATCAGGACAATTAACATAACTTTGTTTTGCCAGTTAAATATCAGTTAAAAATGAAGAAACGATGTTCCTTTCAAATTTAATCCTCCGCTTGAACTTCAACATTTTCTTATCCAATTTAAAAACCATCGGTGTTTACTAACATTTATGATTTTTTATTAAATTTGATGTTTTAATTTGTGGCATAGATGCCTAGATATATCTATGTTTTGTTGGCAATGTCGCATCCCTAGTTCTAAGTACGGCTGTAGTATATTGCAGCGTGTTGAGGGTTGCATCGGTACGCTACATTTTACTTATTTAATATATTTGTAACTCATATTATATAAAAAAAATTTTGCTTTCTGCTTTCTTCTCCAGATAAATTTTATACCAAATCTCACTTCTCCTTTCGAGATATATTTTTAAAAATATATTCAAAGTTTTCTCTTTACGTATTAATACAGAAATATCTATATTAACGTAATGAATCCAAACTTAAATCTCATTTATATTATTGTGTTTTATTGCTCGGAGCTTGAAATTCAAACAACACAGAAAAATTAAAAAATGCTTGCAGCCATTTTATGATTGACCTCCGTAACCTGACCCCATTTAAACAAAAAAAACCTGACCCCATTTAAACAAAAAAAAAAACATTTTTGCGAAAACTTTGAAAACGTGGTTGGGGCTTCAGGTAAACTACCCACAAAAAGAAAAATATCCGTTTCAAATGCATGGGCATCAGTCAGATCGATAGAATAATATCAATTTTGGTAAAGAGATGCGAACTCACGTTTTGTGGGCCCTTGATAACGAAAAGTGGCGGCAAACTGTCAATAAGTCTTTCTCTCCGAACGCCCGTCTGGCTGTGAACACTGCTAGCGGCTAAACTATACGTAGGATTTATGAATGAAAGTTTCCGGGCTGGTAGGCCGTGGTCCAGTTGGCATTGAAGAGCCAAACGTTTCGTCCACGTCTGCGGTGGACATCTTCAGTGGCGGCAGCGTCGTCGGGGTAATCTCCGGGTCGGCGGCTTGCTAGCGACTGACGCGACAGTACGATCTGACTGATTTCGCGGCCTCTTGAATTTGAAATGGATATTCTTATTTTTTAGAATACTTTTCATGAAATATCAAAATGTTCTAAAAAATGGCTGCATGTTTATTTTTAATAGACGAAAGTTCGCTCATAAAATGACTCAAATCCACTTTTTGTTGAACTCTTTGAATTTTAGAAAATTTTGCAAGTTATAAATGGTGTGAGAAAGTGTGTACTGTTGCATTACTTCTAGTTTATTTGAAACAAATAAAAGAAGTCATTAATATATTAAGTTTACAGAGATGACTTTATTTCTTCTTATAATTATGTCAATAATACGGCATGAGAATTGCCACAAATCTGGTTTATTTGCAAACTTTCTGTTGTAAATGCGAACATTATTTTAAATGCCACATGAAACTGTTCCCAGACCATTTCTCAACTCGCAACCTCGAATTCTCGTTTAAGCAAATCCCTTAAATGCACGAGCCAAAGTCTAGATTGGGGTCAGTGAAGGTGGCTGGGATCTGTAAAGACTCCGGAGTGCCTAATGGGCGCGGTCCTCCGCGAGGCCTAATGGCGATTTCATGCGTCGCCCTCGCGCGCTCAGATCCGCGTCTCTCCACTGCGCCGCTCGCTGCTTCTCAGTGTGTCGCCCAGGCTCTGCCCAGAGCGCCTGACACCCAGACACAACCAGTGCGGCGCGCGAATGCCTACAACAACGCGCTGAAGAACATCCGACATAATAGAGTAGTATCGTGGAAACGAATCACCAAACCTGTGTGAAGACATATTTTACAAGATTCATTCTCATTATTCGCAATAGCAGTCTCCGGTGAAAATGAAGTTGCATTATCACTTCGCGAATCGTAACGTTAACTCGACGATGTGTCTTCACACAATAATACATGTAACTTATGGTACATTATAAAATATAGTTCACACAGCGGTTCTAAATGTTCTTTGATAAAATGATAAAAAGCAAGCACAAGAGTATTCATTGATATTCACGTGACATGTAAGACTTCTCTATTCTTAGACATGAATAATCCAACTTGTTACTTTTCCTTTGTATGCTATAATATAGGGAGGACAAGTTTTGAAATCACCTCAACTATGCGATCTGGAATTTTTTGTGCTTCCGTGTTAAAGGTTACATCTTTAAGGTTATTTTCAACTGTAACTTCCCACGCGAGTTAGAATTAAGATCTATCAGTATTGTTTCGAAGGCGAAGCTGGAGAGGAGATATATGCAATTTTGTACCCTACAATAGGGATGTGTGTATGGATGGACAGATGGATCTGTCACGCATAACAACATCATGTTGAAGTTCTTGAATGATCTAGGTAAATACGTCAGGAATACTATCTAACTGTGACGTTCCGGAGATCATTCAAATACTAAAGTTTTGGGGGAACTGTGCATGAAGCCCCGGTGCCATTTTCAAAATTTTATGAAATAAATCTAAAACTTTTTTCTTCAATTTCTTGCTCAACAGAATGAAGTGCATTTATAAGCAACGTATAGTTCCGACTTTCATTAAATCTCCGATATTTAGAAAATTGCAAACATCTTTATGTTCAAAAACCTCATGGTTTTCGCTTAGAAATAAGCTTTCTACAAAACTGAATTCCGTGTATTTTGGTTCACAAGACAAGTAGTGGGTCCCAGATGTTTTATCTATTACTAACTTATATTTTTGCTGTTGTTAATCAGTTATATAATAAAACCACTATATTTTAATAAAATAGTAAAATAAATAAAATTAATCATTATCTTCAGTCATCTGTTCATTATTTTATTCTGTGAGTTGTAATCGATCTATTGAAAACATTGGACAAACCCTCTTTAAAAAAAAGTGTGAGGTTCCTGTAAGAGAAGCGAAAATGGTGGTTCTTTTTACGTTCGAAGAATGTTTTTAAATGCAAAATATAGTAAGTGTTTAAATCCAATATCCAAGACACGCAATATCAGACACATGTTGTTCCTGAATGTGTATACAGCTTTCTTATTTCATTAATTCTCGAGACTTAATACTGAACTGCATGAAACAATGTTTTTGAGGTTTACTATTTTCAGTAAAGTGAATAAGCAGAACTTATCTAACTTTTCTACAGCCACAACCCAAATATCAATTTTCTGCGTGTATCCTCATTGCTCCAAATTTTAAGATATGTCCCAACATTCCACTCAATTTCCCTGACTTACTGATTCTTGTCTCTTGGATGTTTTCTGCATAACTTCATTAAATTGTAGATATTTAAATAAAGTCCTACACTTTTGGAAAAAATCGGAATAATAGTTGAATTCAGGGGAGGAAGAATTTCGGTTGGTCGGTTGTTAGTGATTCCGGGCGCGCCAACTACTGAGGTCATTAGTACCGTAAGCGTAGTACGTTTTTCCTCGGGAGGTGGCGGTGATCTTCCTCCTCTGAATGGTGAAATCCGGCGCCGACCTACCGTCGGGTAGCGGGGTTATCACCAACCAGGTACCTCCCACCAACGGGGAACCGCCCCAGCCGGGACAACCTCTAAGCTCCCGACCGATCTCCCGGCGTGTGTGGTAGTGTAGTGAATGTTAGTGAAAGTATGAGTGTGTGTAAGGGGTGAGGATAGGACAAGGAAGAGGAAAAAAAGATCGCGCGAGGTCAGGGCCCGTTAGTTAGGGTACTGCTCCGGCAATCGTCTGGTGTTGATCGGAGAAACCACGAAAAACTACCGATCAGAGCAGCCGGCCGCTAGAATTCTCCTCCAGATAGTGACTGAATTCGTCCTAGCTGACAAGCTAGTGTCGAAAATCCTGCCGACGTCGGAACTGGAACATAGGCCATCCCGGTCAGAGGCACTGCAGTGACTCTGAGCAGCACTGAGCCACCGCTCCCGGTAAGAGTCTCGTTGATCCGCTGGCCCTGGTGGCGAGGCGGAGGCGCGGCAGCTGAAGGAGGAAGCAGGAGGCGGGCGGCAGCTGCGGAAGCGGAAAGTTAAAATTTCTGGTTCCCAATCGAACGCGCGCGGGGGAGGAGGCGGCCCGCCGGTGTGTGATGGCGCGACAGCCGCCGCGCAGGAAATGAGGCTACCGGAAGTTCGCTCAATTCGATTCGGACGGAGGGAAGAGAAGAGAAGAGTCACGCCCCCGGCGCGGCGCGGCGCGGCTCGGAGCCCCTCGGAACGCACACGGAGCTCTCCACAAGGGCGCGCCCGGTGGCGGAAAAAATGCACTTCCAAGAGACGTAGCAGTAGAAGTAATTTTCACTGTTATAGTGGGACGCCAATCGTTGGACGGCACTAGTCGGACGACTCTCGTCAAATGGCACTCGTCTGACGACAGCCGTGAGACTATTCGCGTTGACGATCCTCGTCGGACAAGTCTCGTCGGATGAGTCGCGTACGAGAGACAAGTATTGTCGGACGACTGTCGTTGGGCGAATAGCATCTGACGAAAATCATCAGACCAATCTCATCGGACAAATCTAACACATCTCGAGGGACCAATCACCATGACTGTCGTCGGATGTATGCCGTCTGGTTAGTATGATCGGACTACACTCCCTGAACTACTCTCCCGTCGAAATATTCGCCCATCGAACTAGTCCCTTGATCTACTCTGAATAGTCCCCTGATCAGTTCGAATATTCCTGCCGGAGTACTTCCGGCGAATTCCTTCCGTATGTCTATTCTCTTTGGAAAACTGTCGTCGAACTAGTCCACTACATCTGTTCACTCGCCTCGAATCACTCACAATAGGCATTTGGTCGGACCACTTCCCTGGGAACACTCTTGCAGAACCACTCTCGTCGAACCAAAATTATTGACGGGCTGTCTTGCCCAAACACTATCACCGAACTTTGACGACTCTTGTCGCACCACTCACATCGGACCACTCGCGTCGGACCAGTCACGTCGGAGCAATCGCATTGGGCCTATCGCATAGGAACGTTCGCGTCCGACCACTTTTGTGGGTCCATTCCCGACGGGCCAGTTCGTCGAACCACTCTCGTCTAGCCTCTCTTTTTGGACTCCTCCCGGTTGGTCACTCTCTTCCTCTCGCCCTCTCATCTGCAATGGGTCACAAATCAAGCGTCTTGTGTCTTGCAAGAAATGTATAAGTATAATTTGAAATATACTGTGGACCCCACCGCCAAATTAAACAGTTCTTAATTGCTACCGTCTACTGTACAGTTCTTCTGCAAGCAATCCGATGTCAGACTGCTGACGTCGTGACGACTACGGACTACCACGCAACGGCTGATGGCATTATTGAAAGATGTTGATTTGTGACAGACGAAATAAAATATAATTGTACATGAGTATGTGTGGTTTCATCTTCTTTGCTAGATTTTATGGGCTTCTTTTTTAATTCTCCTTCTTTATTCCTGTTCTTCCAAAGACGGAATTTATGTGACGCAAATGAGTTTTCTTGGGAGAACTTGTTCAGGGTAGCTCCGTATATTTTATCAAAAATACTTTTAATTTAGATTAGATTTATGTTATAAACTTAATTAGTGTTATGTTTAAAATAATATTAAATTGTGTTTATGAAGTTCAATTATTCTATTCACTTCAGTCTTGTCGTACAGAATATGTGGTCAAACTACACATGATAAGTAGTATAGTATATAATAATTTTGACTTCTGCATCTTTGTGGATATCAATTTTGGGCTGGATATGACGCAAACTCTTTCTTGGGGCTTTACTAAACACACTGATGACAGTTCTCTGAACGAGATTATTTGGTGCGAAAACATAAGCGAGAAGAATGATTTCACTTGAAGGAGAAGCAGTTTCTACTTTTGTTAGCATTTTTATTTGAGGGCATATACGAAATATTAACTTTTATTTGAACGTGTTCTAGGTACAATTAGTTTACTATTGAATTAGATGACGTAATTTTACAACTAAGAAGTTGTGACTTCTGGCAAGGGTTAATGCATTCATGAGTGTGCCTCCTTCGGTGGCGCGGGCCCGGACGGCGCGCGGGGCAGACCAGCGGCTACGACAAGGGACACTGTTGCATGTACCGAAACGAAGAAGAAGAAGAAAATATCTCAGAGGCTTCCAAATGCCGTTTAGTGCTTTATGCATCTAGTGACATCAAAACCCGTTTGATGTCTCTACAAATATGTTCAATGCTGCCTAAAGAATATATGTGAATAAAGAAATTAGATACAGCAGTGCGGTACAATTGTGGATCGTTAAAAGTGATGACACGCGGTGCAATTTTAGCCAATTGCAGAGAAATAGTTAAATTGTGCGAAGCAAATTCCTAAAGTAGATATTTCAAGCTTTAATCTTGTATGAATTAAAAGCATTTTTGATAAACATTTACGGAGCTATGGCCATTAGAAAAGTATAAATTTCTATGGTTTTAACGTAAAATAGCCATATTCGGGCTACGTTTTAAGTCCAGTAAGTATTGTTTGATGATAATAAAATTGTTGCGGGATAACATAGGCATTACGTCAGCCCAAAAATTGATAAAAATACATACATTCGTTATTTTCTAAAAGGTAGCGAAAAGGGCCCAAAATAGGATGTTTATGGGGTTCCTGGCACTTCTAAACCCATTTTTAAAACGGTTTTATTGGTGCGAATGTTGCACTTGCATCGAAAACTAACTTTTTTCACTGAGCCACTGACATTATATATATATATATATATATATATATATATATATATATATATATATATATATACGGAAGCAATTCCCCAAACTGTTGCTCGCTACTTAAAGTAGCAACGAATTGCATTGCCTCGAAGCTGTTGAATGCTTCCAAGAAGGGAGCGGGTAGTCGGTGCTATTTTCACGCGAGGATCACAGTTAACGTTGGATATGAGCTGTGAGCAGATGTGCTGAAAGCGCTGCCCCACCCCCCCTCGCGGGCGTCACCGGCGCCGCCACTGCCTTGCAACGCACCCCTCCCCTCCCCCTCCCCCTCTCAGACGTCCCGAGGGCCCGGGAGCGAGCCCGGCCGCCAGCGGAGGGCGCACAATGCCCACGCGCGATACTAGCGCTCGCGGCGGGGGCGGCGGCGGGGGCGGCGCGGGCGATAGCGCCTGGCCATTGTCCCTCGCTAACAGCGCGATAATGCGACGCAAAAACGCACCGTTCCGGTCGGTAATTAATTTTCTGGAAAACCCGACCGGCGCTGCACCCCGTCGCCGCCACGCGTCCGCCCTCCTGCCCCGCCCCGCCCCCTCCCCCGCCCGCCCCGCCCCCGCGCTCGCTCGCCTCGCTGTAATTATCGTGGGGGAGGCGTTTTTACGCTCGTTCGCAACAATGTCGAGCGACTTTTAATTTCGGTCGGTCGGTCACACGCGCGGGTGTGTCTGTCAGGGCGGCGCGGCGCGGCGCAGCGCGGCGCGACACGACGCTCTGAATATTTCATGCGGCGGCTCCGATTCGGCCGAACGAATCGGAGAAACGATCTTTTGCTCGGAGCCGAGAACGAATGTCTCGTTCTTAATGAATGAGGGCGGGACGAGCCGGTGAGCGCGGCTGGCGCTTAAAGAGAGATGGCGGCTTAGGCGCGGTGACGCCGTGCGGCGCTCGTGTCGCTAACAAAAGCCGTCCGATGCATCAGGGCAAGAATCACTGCTTTGATCGCTCCCAAACAAACATGTTGGAAAAGTTTGGAATCTGTTTATTCCCAACGCTCTGTGCAGTAAATATTGCGAGTACGATGAAACAAAAAATGTATTTTTTATCTTCAAAACCAAACAAACGTAGACTGAAAACACACATTTGTTAGAACTGGAGTAAATTACAACTTTGGGGTAAAAATGCAAGTTATTTTTGCTTTCTCGTGCGCTGCTTACGTAGTATCGAGAAATTATTGTATTATTGAGCAAAATTGCGATTTTTTTACAAAAAATATCGAATTGTCGTGCCTTGACATTGAAAAAAAGGATCATTGTTATTCCTACTTGTAGTAAATTACTTCCTTTAACATATTGTGTACTCAAAATCCATGTTTTTTTGGTTCTTGATGCAGAGAAATTGGCTGATAGCAAAGTGTTTACATCTATCCGGCTGACTCTGTGAAATGCCAGAGCCTAAATCCTTCAGACATTTTCTCCAAAACTTATACTCCCACCCCGTTCTGGCCGAACTGAATGCCCTGCGAATTTAGAACGAATATTTCGACATTTGGAAGTACTTTATACAAAGCCTTAACATTTTAAAAAATACATTTAAAAAAAGCCAATGAATGGATCGACAATTTATTTTTCCTTGGATAGAGTATTCGACACTAAAAATGGCGGAGGTCGTATTTTAGTTGCACTCTCTTAATTCTTGAAAATTGCGAAAGTTTAAAAAAATTTTGCGTCTTTCCACAATTCTGATATTGAAAATAATGATTGGTTTCTTCATAACACCTGTTCTTCAAAGACAGCTCTTTGCACAATTTTTGTCATCTAAATAGCAGTATTGAACCCTCTTAGATTACCGGAATAGATGAAATCAAATGATGCCATGCCAGGCTCTAGGCAGGTTCTTTCTTCCTTTTGATATCGCTTCAACTTGTTACAGTCTGAGAATAAAATACCAATTAAAACTCTTCTTTTTGATTGAAATAAAGTATAAGATATTTATTAAAAATAAATGTGAATTTTAACAATACTTAATTTAATAAAAATATCCTAGAAAGTTCAATATTATAATATCTTCTCAATTCTGCTACCCCATATTTTAAATATTGATATTTGGGATCGATAGTATTAACGTATCAACACATACGAAAGATTGCATCACCGAAATATTCGTAAACGCACTATCCTAGACTTTCAAGCGAGCACAACGGGAAGAAGGAAACAAAATAATGTTTTCCCAGGAATATCTTTCTAGAAAAGAAAATAGGTTTCACTCTTTCACTGCTGACTTTTTTATTTCTGAGGCAAAACACTACAAATTTGCTAACTTTTATCTTCTAAATCCTCATAAAAATACTTTCTTTTAAAAAAATTTCTTGCCTTAGATTTTTTGGGTGACCATGTTAATTTTCACTGGTACCTCACAGTTAAAACGTCTAAACGTCTAATTAACTTCAAGGTTGGCCAAAGAGTAAGGCGATTCAACGATATACACACTATATTGTTGTTTTGTATTGTTACTATTATTATTATTACTATTATTATTATTATTATTATTATTATTATTATTATTTGCGTATTGACCGTTTCTCACCACGCAACACGATTAATGTGTAAGTTATTAATATGTATTAATAATGTGTATTAAGTTATTAATGTGCATTTTGTGCAGGAAATGCAATCCAGTCGCACTGCTGTTGATTCCATATTGTGAGATTAAATTCGACAACATTCCTCAAATTTTCCATTGGCAGGTTTAAGTCTAAAGGCAGGTTAAAACTAAAAACGGTTCTCTTATTCAATTGTAAGCAACCCTCGTGAATGAATGTTTAATTTCCCATAAATATTTTCCCAGTTTACAGTTTAGTCTCTGAAGTCATTTCCTGTGCATTTCCAATGTTTTGAAGGATCGTTGCAAAGAATGAAATACGCTAACTCACGATCCATGTAAAATACACTTCGATACGCAGAGGAAAAAGCAAGTACTTGGGTACCACACAATAAAATCTAACTACAATGTGAATTCACAAAAAAATTGCAAAAGGTTGCCTTTTTTAAAATGTAAAAACAAAAATGTTAAAAAAATAATATAGGATAATTCTGGACAGTATTACTTTCTCTTTAATTCTTTTTAACCAGTACTCCTCACGTGTAATTTGCTAACGTGTTATTCTCTAACAACTACTATAATCAATCTGCTCACAAGATCCCTTGTGATTATTAGCAACATTGTCGTTGCAAAGCCTAAGTTGCATCTTATAAGCCTGAAATGTTAAACACAGACACAACGGGAGCACCGTGTAACGAGTAATAATGTCTATCTTTGATAACGAGAAATTGGTTTACGGCAAGACACCTATCCTTCCGACCGTCCGTCTGACCAACGGGGGCTCAACTCCCTTAGTAACCGGGAAACCCAGACGATCACCCGTCCAGAAATCCGTGGTGTCTCGATTTGCTTAACTTCCGTGACTTCACGGAGCGTAGTTAAGCAATTCGACCAACGACTCCGGCTTCCTTATCAAGAATGATATTTCCCGATCTGCATGGCTGATGTCGCTGCCCCTTGAATTTGAAACGAATATATTAATTTTTGTGTGTATTCTAAAAGAAGACTCGGGGACATTTTCAACACATTCTTAAAAACGGATCTAATTTTTTCTGTGTTTTTTTTCTCTGATAGTACGACATACGTTTATGAAAATAGTGCAGTCCGATTCTTCCTTGAACCCTCTGAATTTCCGAAAATTGCAAAATTTACAAAAAATGCTAGAAAGTTTGTGCTATTGGTACACAACTACTTTAGTCATTAATTGAACAGTATATGAAATATTATAAATATTATGGTTCGAAACACTTAAAGAATGGGCAATACTTTAGATTTCGTGTTTACATTTGGATTCAGAATTCGTTCCATCTCTGGTTAATAGTTAAAAGACTTTTACGATTTAAAACCTTAGCTCTATCCATTCGTTGTCATCTACAAAATCACCCATAAGAGCAGTAACTGCTTATAACAGTTTTAAACAATTTCTGTTTCTTTGATAGCTTTGTATCCGTAGGTTTAGTGGATCATCAGTTGTTTATTTCGTGGAAATAGGAAAAGTCTATTTACAGATTCCAGTAAATCCGACTGATATTTCTAAAGCTGCAATCACCATATCGTTATTTGAATTTGTAAATATGAGTTTTGGTCTAAGAAATTCTGCAGAGACTTTCGAATGTTTTATGTACGAACTTCTACAAGATTTCACTTTCTATTTCGCTTACTATATTGATGTGTTATTTTTTTCGAAACATGAAGAACACTCACACGATGTTAGTTAATCAGAGACTTGTATTACTAAAAATACAAGTATTTCGAAGCTATTTACAAAAAAATTAAAATCCATTTCTAAACTTAGTTCTTTTAAGGCATGTTTTGCGTGCTAAATCTTCCATTTTTAGCACTAGTGCTGAAAGTCAGACGATACTCAAGTGTTCAGATACTACACACCGACTGCGAATGCGACATACTTTCGTCTGACCGCAGACAACGAAAACACTTCTGACCGCATCAACTACAGCTCACCTTAATGTATCATTAAGTGATTTGTACATTTTAATTAAATAAAAGAAAAGTCAGCAAGGCTGTCTACATGTGTTACACACGTAGTAAAAATGATTTTATTTTGGTCGTAGGGTTGCGCCGCTCGGCCTATCGACTTTGTTTCGCAATCTTTCCCACCAAATAAAATATCAGTTTTTCCATTCGTATCATGAATCACTATTTTATTTTGGAGCTATTAAGTTTCTCTTCTAAGTATTCGTCCGTTATCTGTCGGGATTCAGGTTATACATGATTGCCATTGCCCAAAACTGCAACTCAATTGAGACGATTTCTTGGCTTGAACAATTTTTACAGAAGATATCAAACGTCACTCAGTTACAAACACTACTTTACAGTTTGCTATAATCCATTTTACAGAAGAATTATTTGCTACCTTGGAACAAAAAACCACGTCATAATTTCAGAGTTGAAAACAAAATTTACCCAAAGTTTTCCTCGTGGCTCATCCTGTTAAATGCACATCTAACATGTTTTACTGATGACTGTTAAATTGCAATAGCTGTTCTTCAACATGCAATGAATAACAAACGGAAACCTCTGATATTTTTTCCAAGAAGGTAACTCCTTCTCAAGCCAACTGGCTGACATTATTATCGGAAACTCCTTGCAATATTCTTAGCAATTAAACACTTTCAGAATTTTGAGGAGACTCAAAATGTAATCGTTTTCACTGATGATAAACTGCTACTTTTTATATTCTATAACAATAAAGACACTCTCCTTCCGGTTCAATTGAACCAATTAACGTACTGTACATCATAATTCACTGCTAATATCCGTCAAATTGATAGACGAAACAATATTACATACATTATCCCAAACACTTTCTTTAACTTCATAATCAAATTTAGTAGAAGCAACAGCAGCAACAAATGTTGCTAAAACTTCTTCAAATAAAATCATTTCTATAGTTTTAGAACCTGTAAAATATTCCTGGTACTACAGCTGAATTATATTGTGATGTTACAACCACTAAGGTTCGCTCGTACCTGAAAATTTGAGAACAAAACTTAGGATTCTTTTCATGAAATTAATAACCCAGGTATCAATTCTTCAGTACTTTTAGTTGTTTCCCAGAATATTTGGTCAAATACGAAAAGTGACTGTCGTCGTTGGAAATGGACTTGTAATAAATGTCAAAAGAACAAGTTGTACAGAAATCCACGACTTTCGATAGGTGGGTTCCCTTGACAAAGATTTTCTTATATTTATGTGGGTGTGTGTTCTATACCTTTGGTTATCAACACTCCCTCACAATCATCGATGGATTATCACGATGTCGTGAGGTTAATCCCATACAGTCATTGAACGTTTCAGTTATTATAAAAATATATTAACAAATTATTCGTTATGATAGAGAGCAGATCAATATATTACTGATTAGGGTCCCTTTTGTAATAAAAGAGGGTAAAGAAGGTCTCCTTTACCTCCCTACGGTTTTCTGATTTTGAGAAAGAATCTGGTTTACGTCACAACTTCATGTCTGCTTTTCATCCGTCGACCAACGGAATGAACGAACGTCACCAACAAACTTGACGTTACTCCTTCAAGATACGATTGGTTATTTGTGTTACCTGCTATTCTTCAGGGTTTTGCGGATTTTCTTTAAGGATTTACAATGTGCAGCTTTGGAACTGATTTACGGAACGAATACTTACCAAATATTTCATATACTTAATATTTCATTCTTATTCAAACTCAGCAATTAATATCTCTATTGATCGATATATCTCGATTTTGGAGAAATTCTGGAAATGGGTCTCCAAAAAAGAAAATAGTCCTCCAAGTAAACTAATATATTTCCTGATGTTCGACTAGGAAAATATAACTTCTTTAATTGTAAACGTAATGGTTGTTTTTTTGTTTGTTTGTTTTTTCCTTCCGGAGAATGCATTTGTAGTATATTCCAGAAACAACCATGAGAGTATTAACTGCTTACAACTGTTTAAAAAATCCCATTTGTTTTGCTAGCTTTCGATTTACACCAGACGTCGTGGTAACTGGTTCATGCTAACATTTTGAGAGTCAAAAAATAAGGCCATCCAAAGTTTATGAGATTCAATTTATTAACATAATAATTGAGAAGAAACAGTTCTTTGTATCTTTTCGTTACAAGAAAAAATTATTTGTACCACTTGCAGGAACTCGTCAACCATTTCTAAGGGAGGCTGTTCAAAGGGAATATTCCCTAATGAGAAGTTCATGATTAGGAGTTGATTTTTATAGGCCGTAGACAGATAAAGAAAAGATCAAATATTGTGACACTTCCTAGTTTCCCAATGCGTTTTATGCACTATCAGAACATGACATGAAATCTCATATTTTAATCCTTTATCAGAGTGTATGTCGATAAGGTGTTGTTCTAGACCTAAACGTCGGAAGCATTTCAAAGAGTGTACTCTTCAAAAGGAAAGTCAAATTATCTAGATATTAAAATGATCTCGAATATTCCTGTTAGTAACAAAAGACAGTAAGGAATGAGATATAATTCAAAGATCTTGCAGACCCTTTCGGAGTCCCGAATGAAGGTTTGCGTTAAAAGAAAAAGGACACGATGTTCACTCCTACGGATATTTTTCAATAAATCTCGATGTGACACCACGAGTGTTAACCCCCTCACACACACACCCGCGAACTCTACATGGGTATTTGACGAACTCCACTCACATCGCCCGCAAATCGTAAGACGGTTGAAGCGGGCTCGTGATGCAGTCTCTCAATGACGGGGATCTAAGCGCAAAGCGCCCTCGCGCCCAAACCCTTGGAGCGTCGCCTCCGCTGCTGCGGCGCGCGCCGCGAACACATGAAGCACTGCACCTCATCCCTACTAGCACACGGGTATGGTCATGGAGTTGTTGTTTTAGGTCGCATCAACATCTAGGTCATTAGCGACCACTATTGACGTTATGGTAACTATGAAGATGAAAAGAAATGGTCATGATAAGGGTGAAAGGACAAACACAAGTACAACCATGCCCGAGGTGGGACTCGAACCCGCGATCTTTCGGTCCGAGATCACTACGACACTACTGTCTTAGCGATCTCAGCCACCGGGCCGGCGATTATGTAGCTTGATAGTTACGAATACGCGCCGAGAGTGGATAGAAGTAAGCATTTCGCTAGAAACGAGCGTGATTGCTCATCCTGAGGAATAGATTCAACATAAATCATAATAAAGCTACTAATATACGCATTTCCCAAAACAAATTTCCAAATAGCAACACATTTTCAGACACCTTCGTTCTCCACTCCGAAATCACGCTTCGGCCACGGTCAGTAACAACATGTAATGAAGACCCTCGCCTCGGAGGACAAATGAAAACATAATCCCAAAACCCAGAGTTCGTAAATCCATAAGCAAAATACTCCGAAAATGAAAAACACGCTTCCAATCAAAATCTGCCGAAATGGAGGCGCGGATGAGTCGGGCGGGCGGGGCCACACGCGTCACGTGACACGCGCAGGAACCGGAAGCCACAGACCCGCGCGCGACGCGGCGGCGGCGGCGGCGTCTTGGCGCGAGGAACCGCCGGCGGCGGCGGCGGTAGTTCTCGGTTCCAACCCCTCAGAGACCGCCGCCGCCGCCCGGCCGCTCGGTCGACCGCCCGCCCGCTCGCGCCCGCCCCCGCCCCCGCCCCACCCCCGCCCCGCCCCCTGCCCGCCCCACGAACCGTGGTAGCTACACACAGTCAGCGCGTCCGCCGGCGCCCGAGCACATCTAGCGCATTCTTCCATTACCTGGGTGTCCGCAGCCCGTCCTCCGTTCCTCCATTCCACGCGCGTCCGCCGCCGCCGCCGCCGCTGGGGTGGCACAGGGGCCCCCGCAAGTCGCGCGCCGCCGCCTCCGCGGCCTCCGCTCCGCGCACGAGCAGCGGCCGTCGAGGCGACGCCGACAATCCTTCTTTTCAAGTTGTGCACGATGTTTTGGAAAAGTGCTACCCAACGAAACTACTGAAAAAAGTTTTCCAAAAAGTTGAACGCACACTGCACAAGAAAAATAAATGAAATAGGTACTCCAGCACAACTGTTTTTGTTAAAATATTTAATTTGTTACAATATTCACTCCAATAACATAGAACAGAATACATAGAGTGCAACTATTGTTTATATACCATGAACATCGAACACGTTCCTGTTCCACTACGCGAAACGTGAATAGCAAATGTTTAATGACCGGCGACCTCTTCCTTGGAGTCTTGATGTCGTATGACGTCAGGTGAGTCGTAAGCAGTGATACACCGAGTAAGAGAATTCCGTCTCTACGCGCAGGATGAGAATCGGCGGAATAACAATCAAATATATTCAATTTTCAGACAAAATCAAAGGTTTTATGGTTTTTGGATTTTTCCAGAGTTCGTGAGCATCTATCAAAATCCTTCCCATAGATGTACGGAGACTGCTTACTTTTCTGTCAACTGATGTGTAGTATATTCGAAATTAGTAATATAGTTGTCGATCAGAACACCACAATTTTTGGACAATAATATGCATACAATTTATCATTAAATTGTGTGCATTTCATGTGTAATTATGCAATTGTATGTGTAATTATCAATTAAATGTAATGTCGTAAATTGTCTCCGATGTCTTCGGTCAAATGTCGTGCTGACGTGCAATTGCGTTGTTTTCGATGTGTTCGTAGGCGCTAGTCAAGGAAATGGAGGAGGTTGTCCTTTCGCTTATCAGTAGTTTCTGAGCTTAGAACTTAAAGTCTGCACTCGGGACGGTAGAGATTTATGGTAATATTTGAATGGAATCACTATGAATTTAATTAATTCGAAAAAAGGCACTGCTCCAAAAATACTGCTTCAGTAGTCGGACATCATAATGTTTTAGCACAGAATGCCACTTATATTTTTTAAGAAAGATGAAAGTATGTATATGAATTATGTTATTTTGCAGGACTTACAGTTAGACTACTTGTGAAATCGATCGTGTAAGGACATAATAACAATTGACTTAAAAGCTTAAAATACATTCGATAAATTGTAACACTGTATGTTAGTAGTCGAAAACAATGAACTTACAAATATGATGATTATGATGATGATGATGACATCGTAGATGTTGAAAACAGAAGAGTGTGTACGAACGAATTCCTCATTGTTATTTTCCTCCATTTAGCATAGGAGTGTTCATCATGCCATTTAAACCTCAGAAATTAATCTCTCACTTATGTTACCTAAGTACTACTTTAGAGTATTACTTGCTGTTAGTCACCAAACCAAAAAATGCATTCAAAATCTTGCCGCCACATTCATCAAGTAATTTCAAAATTATGTATAATCCCTCTAATACAATGCTCAAGCGGTTGTAAGTTGGCTTAGAGTGAGACAACTTATCGAATGCTGGCGATTGTGATCTTCTGTTGACCGCGCCAATGCATAAGCCAAAGCAGTCGCTTTGTACAATTCGTAACGTTCCCACCCTTTAGATAAATTTCTTAGGCAATTAGAATATATCTCATTCGTTACTAGGCTGCAAACCACAATCACATGTTGACAATATTTGTAGGTAGATAAAGCGATGTGGGTCAAGTACACGAGTTATAATACTCATAATTTAATGAGATTTTTGGTTCATTTATCTGATCAGCAATCCGTTAAACACTGATAAATATTACAATTGCGAACTGCAATTTTGTGCTCTTATTCCCGTCAGTGATAATCTATGTGAATAGTCAAAATGGCTTCGGATGTCAATAGGATGAAAAAGAATTGTGCTTCGGAATGGTGTAATGAATCGAAGTGTTGTACGGGTGTAAGCTTTCGAGATTCAAGAGCCAAAAAATCTACGCGCCTTCCGCCGTTCCGAAAGTTAAGCAGGTTTCCCGTGCAGCAGATTAAAATGACCTCTTGGCTAAATTCTAAACCAATTCTAAACCGAATTCAAGATTCTATTCCCCCCTAGTAGAACCTCGGTATCTATTTGGCAGCATTGTGGCAACAAGCTTGTTCATTGTCACACAAGGAATCCAAAGCAACCAAGGAATCCAAAAAACGCCTTTGACAAGAAAATGTCGTGAAATATTGTTGATTTTTAGTGCTGCAAGCAAGCGTCGTCGCAAAGCTTGAGAAATTGTATTGAGTAACGAGAATGAGAATTTTCGCAAACTATAAAAGAATTTGTTATAATGTCATTTTGTCATAATATTTATATTTTTGTTTCATGGCAATAACAGTGAATATTGGAACTGACAGTTATGGCGTCGTTTAACGAGTCTCATGATAACGAAATCATTTGTTAGCCTGTTTCGAGCGTACGTTTCTAGGATGGCAGAGGCGAAGCTCCCTGCCCGAGGAGAGAGGCGGAGCGGGGACTTGCGGGCGCGGCTGTGCGGCCGCGCGGCGGCGGACACCCGTGGAATGGAGGAAGCGACGGCCACCCGGGTAATGGAAGAACGCGGTAAACGGCCCGGGCGCTCGCTCGCTCGCTCGCTCGCTCGCGCTGCCGCCGCCGCCGCCGCCGCCGCCGCCGCCGCCGCCGCCGCCGCCGCCGCCGCCGCCGCCGCCGCTCGGGCGCGCAGAGCGGGGCGGGGGCGGGGGCGTGGGGGCGGGGCGGCGCTGGGGTGAGGCCCTCCGCTCGGTCGATACCTCATTTATAGCAAAATAATAGAATTTATGAGGAGAGCGCGCTTCGTGCGGCGCTGGCGCTGCGGGGGCGGGAGGTGGCGGGGGTGTGGGGGGCGGGGGCGGGGCCCCCCGAGTACGCACGCCGCCGCGCCGCTCGCACTCCCACTCATTTAAGTTTTCTTTAAATTTCGGAATGAATCCCCCTCTCCACCGCGCCGCGCCGCGACGCAAAATGGAAACGGAATCCTTTTCATGGAGCTCCTCGCGGGCGCCGCACCGCGCCGCGCCGCGCCGCCCTATTTGTGTTTTGGACGCAGCGCTCGCGTATTTATGAAGTGACCTTTTGGCGAATGGAAGCTGCGGGGCTGAGCTCCATAGTAAACATCATGCTTTGGGAAAAATGAAAACTTTGTGTTTGGGCATTCCTAGATTCATGTCGGAAAAATACAACTCGTTTACTCGCCTTCATTTTCTATGTGATACGTTTTCGCTGCGTATTTGGAGTACGGGAAAAATATCTGTCTTCCTGATGTAGATACGTTCGCGATGGTGTTATGCACTACCGTTATAACGGGCCCCATGCTCGTTGGAGGCTCGCGTCATGTAGACTCTTATGTCTCAAGGAGTAAACTGACTCTGTCCGCATGTGCAACTCGCTGCATTCGATGCTGAGTCCTTGATTTCCAAGCGACTGCGATGAGAATTGACGATAGATTCTCGTCCTCGATGCAGTTGCGCGCATATATACACCGGTGGAAGTTTCATCGAAATGACGAGATAGGAAGTTATCTTGAAGAACGACGAATCCACGTAACGGGCTCTGTCCTGAAACGTTTGTGAAAAGCAAAAGACTAAATATTGAATCAAATATTTGAATTTGGCAGATGATATTCACCATTGGAACTCACATAAAGAATTAACTGTATGCAATCTTTACTCATCATCGACTCTCTACGAACGATATATATTTAATAATCACTATGAACAATGTGCTTTCTCACTTAATTATCTAGCAATCTACTTCAATCCGTTCGTCCATCACCCACGAGTATACATCTCCGCACCCATTACTGGCGAATGAGGTACCGCTAAAGGGTAACTCAGGGCAACAGTTCCTGCCATTGCAGTGTCTGTGACCCGGAGGTTCTGGGATTCGAGCCCCGACGGAGGCAGAATTTTCCACACTAGCTAGATAGCTAGGTCGAATTCATTCGCTGTCTGGAGGATAATTCTAGCGGCCCCGACTGGTCTGATCGCTAATTTTCCGTGGTTTCTCCGATCAACATCAGGCGAATGCCGGAGCAGTACACTACCCAACGGGCCACGAACTGCGCACCATCGTCCCTTCCTCTCCCTTGTCGTTTCATTCCCCTTGCTTACACACACAATCACTTGCAATTCATTACCACAAATGTGGGGAGAGCAGTCGAGAGCTGAGAGCTTGACCGACTGGGTTGGGTGGTGATTCCGGGCGCGTCAACAGCTTACGTCATTAGTCCCGTAAGTGTAGTGCGAGTTTTCCTCGGGAGATGGCGGTGATCTTTCCCCGCTGGATGGCGAGATCCAGCGCCCACCTTCCGTCGGCTAGCAAGGTTTCCCCCTAACCAGGACTCTCCCAGCAACGGGGCACCTCCCCAGTCGGGAAAAGTTCTAAGCTCACGACCGGTCTCCCAGAATATGTGGTAGTGTAGTGCATTTTAGTGTAAAGGAAGATGATACGAAAGATGGCGCGCGGTTCGTGGCCCGTTTGTTAGGGTACTGCTCCGGCATTCGCCTGGTGTTGATCGGAGAAACCACGGAAAACTAACGATCAGTGAAGCCGACCGCTAGAATTCTCCTCCAGACAGGGACTGAATGCGACCTAGCTGAATCGAAAATCCTGCCGCCGTCAGGACTCGAACCTAGGACCTCCCGGTCAGAGGCGCGGCAGTGACATCAGCTGATGCACTGAGCTACAGCTCCCTTGAAGAGTATTCGGTATTCATAAATGGTTATTCGCGTTATTAAGATGAGTTAATAGCCTTCAAAACCCTTCCCTCAGAGTTTTCGGTTTTAGGAGGGTTTATCTGCTCTGTGTGTGTATTATTTACATGTGTATACTATATCATTATTCCATCAATTCACAGATTAGCGTGTTTTCCTAATTTGTAATAGAAAGCGTAACTTTTCTCTGCGACTACAAACTATATAATCATTTACTACTGCCCTGAAGTTTTTTTTATTCAACGTCCGTGTTTCGTTTATCTACCTTAGCAGTGTAATAATTTTTATTGAGTATTCTTTACGACATTTCTTGGGCAGGTGAGAGATAGGGCACATTTAAAAATCGCATAATCGTGTACTGTCATGAAAGTTTCATAACTGTAATTTGAACAGAAAAACTTGATGTTCTAAGATTTGACCATATAATGTTTCGAGTTTAAATACCGTTCTTAATAAAATTCCCCAATTACAAAAAAGAATGAAAATATTATAATAAATTATTGTAAGTGTTTCAATTACTGAAAAACTAGTTATGTTTTTGTGACCCTCATTTAGAAGACGCTTCGTTGCTCACTTGGGTCGTTCGCTTCTCGCAAGAGGGCGATTGCCCTCATCACGCGTCGACCCCTGAAGAGCGCAGACGTCATAATGCCCAGCAACGTATGAGGAAAAACAGCTTTAATGAAGAAATAGGATTTTAATGTAATTCTTACTGAGTTACTCGTACTTATTAAAAACCAATGCTTCTTTATTAACTGCACAAGGAATGGGAAATATGCATTAGTAATATTAACATAATTCAGTAAATATATTTTAAGTTATGCGCAATGAGTAACTTCAAAGAATTGCATTAACACTAAACATTTGATATTCACACACTGAATATCCAATTTCGAAAACTGGCGGCCTGGAGATTTCATTCTGTCAATCCAATATTTCTATCCTAATGAATACCTAAAATGTGAACTCCTAAAATTTCATATACTTATATTTTGTCTTTTAACATGTAGCTGGAATTAATTCAAAAGGAATAGAACAGTACAACTTCCTATTCTTAAGATATCTTTGAATGTTTTGAATGAAAATTCCAGCTGCGTGTTAAAGTGTTGTAATTAGCAAATAAAAAATAAACTTTCACAAATAATTTTTTTTATTTCGTTAATCTAAACATACCCCGTGAGAAGAAACGTTGAAGTACCCGCAGAATAACGCGCCTGCAATTTTAATTTGTGTTCAAATTCGCCTTGGCAGTTGCGCCTCTGAGGGTTCGGGCATTTCGCAAAGTGGTAATGAATTGATATTTCCAGCGCGTCAACTGCTATGGCCATTACTCCCGTTAGCGTAGTGAGTGCAGGATGTTATGTCATGTTGTTCCTCGGTGTTCCTCGCGCGCTGGGTGGTGAGATTTGGCGCCGATATACGTCGGTTTGTAACGAATTTCTCTACCCAGGTATCTCCGCGAGAGGGCACCACCCATGGCAAGCTCTAAGCTGCGCACTGGTGTCCCGAAATGAGTGGTAGTGTAGTCCATGTAAGTGTGTGTATGTGTCTGCCTGTGTGTGCGTTCGTGTGTGTGAGTATGGGAAGAGGAGGGGAGAAGGACGAGGGTGGAAAGATCGCACGCAATCTTTGTCTCGTTTGTGAGGGAACTCATCCAGCATTCGCCTGGTACTCATCGGAGCTACGACAGAAAACCACCGATCAGAGTGGCTGTCAGCGGATGAAGTGCAACATCCGCCATCATCGGAGTGGAACCTTCGGATCTCTCGGTGAGAGTGGCTACTGAGACTGCGACAGTGCTGGCTCTAAGCTAACTCCGCCGGTAGGAGGCAATGGAAATACAAGGAGTGCTGCCTGGCAATAGGCCGGTGGCGCCTGGGAGCCCGGGCGGGGCGCGGGCGGGGGAGGGCGCCGCGCTTTGATGACGTCACCGCGTCGTTTCGTGTGGGGAGCGCGGGGCGGGAGGGGCGATGGGCGATGGGCGATGAGCAGGGCGGGGCGGGGCGGGCGGGGTCGCGAGCGGGGCTTCGCTGCTGATTGCAGCGCTTTTTGGGGGGCGGCGGCGGCAGGCGACACGGCGCGACGCCGCGACGCGCGACGGCGAGCGGGGGCGGGGGCGGGAGTGGGGGTGGAGGCCGCCGGCACGTGTCGCCCCTTGTGACGCCGCTGCGAAGCGCTGCTGCAAGTGGTTCCTCACCTCATCCAACCCTCTCTGCTACTGCTCTTTATTTCTTTGGATATCACATCGTTTACGAGGAATTAAACATTCGCGCATATCAAACTCAAAACTTATTGTATTTAAAAAGAATTTTACTTGTGTGTAAGTGAAATGTCAATAATCTAGATAATAGAATTGATTTACGTATGTAATACTTCTTTAATAACTGATCTTAACCTATCGAAAGTCATGCATCATTAAATGAGCTATAAAACTACAATTATGACCAGATATAAGAGAATGCAAATTTTATTTCATTTTTTGGGTCTTTCGAAACTAAAGAATTATTCGATTTGTACCCGTGTATATTAAATGTAGTTAAAATTTTAAGTTTTCCAAGATTCGTGGCATTATAACCAGCTTTTTCGCAAACAACGTTTTCACTTCAATCAGTAGTTACCCAATGTGAAATTACACTATATACAATTTCTTCGCTATAATCCTCAGCTCCTTGCTTTTTCGACTAATCCTGAAATGCTGTTTATGGACGGGTGATGTCATTTGAATAATGTTATGTGACCGTGGAAATCCAAGAAAGGTTCCCGTAAACCCGCTTTGCCCACTACCAACTCCACGTGGATGAATCGGGATTTGAACCCCTAGAGGTGCACGCGACCTGACTCCCCCCCCCCCCTAGGCAGCCAGATGCGCGGGGGCACTGTCCCTCGGGAGGGCACTAGTGCAGCGCGTCGCTCTGTGTAGTACAGGCATCACCACGCAGGAAACATTACACGATTCGGGTCGCGTCTCAAGTACCTACGTTACTTTCATTCCACTCACCTGCTTATACCGGCTTAGATGGCTCAGGGCATCAGCTGATGTGACTACTGCACCTTTGATCGGAAGGTCCTAGGGTTCGGTCCCCGGAGGTGGCAGGATTTTCGACACTAGCTAGACAGCTAGGTCGAATTCAACCGCAATCTAGAAGAGAATTCTAGCGACGGCTGCTCTGACTGGTACTTTCCCGTGTTTTTTCCGATCAGCACCAGGCGAATGTCGGGGCAGTACCCTAACGGGCCATGGACAGCACGACATTTTCTATCTCTTTTCTGTCCTATCCTCACCCCTTATACACTTACACACACGCGCGCGCGCGCGCGCTTTCATGAACTACACTGCCACGCAAACAGGGAAACCAGTCATGTGTGAGCTTGTGCCGGCTGGGGCGGAGTCTCGCTGGTGGGAGATTCCTGTTTGGGGAAAACCCGGCAAGTCGACGGGCAGGTCGGCGCCTGATACCACCATCCAGCATTGGGAAGATCACCGCCACCTCTCGCGACAAAAGTATGCACTACACTTACAGCACTTATAACCTTAGAAGTTGACGCGCTCGGAATCATCAATCAAGCAACTCCTTAAACTCATTTATTCATATTTAGTACTTATGTCCTACTTATTTAACAACCGCGAATCGAACGTCCCTCGTGGCGATCGTGTCGGGCTGGGGTTTCCTCCATTGTCGCGCGCAGGTGCAATGACACACGAAATGCGCTGAGCAGTGCGACGGGGGCTCAGCTGCCCTGAGCCAGCGTTTTCGCGATCGCCGGCGCTCACCGCCTCCGGCCACACCTGCTGCCCAAAAAGGCCCCATCCAAGAAAAAATATCCGCAAGTTTTGCTCATCGGTTATACGTTTTTCTTGAGGTGCTGAATTCGAATTTGAGAAACGTTGGCTTCTCAAAGAAAATTGCAACAACAAAAAAACAAACAAAAATGTCGCATTTCATCATGTTTTTGCATATCTCCAGAAGTTTGTGCTTTATCGAAATAACCTTTATACACAATATTATATATGACACAATTCTCTACACAATGCATATTTCAACTTTCATTTTTCAACGCTTTTTAGACGCTAGAGTGCTCTGGAGCCGGCCCTTCTGGCGGGAGAAAAGCCCTCTCCCACTCTACAATCTCGAGGCAGTTTTCTAGTATCATGAGTACACGCTTGAAAACGATTGTGTTTAAAGAATCATTTGTATTATTAAATGATTAACACTCCGTTACTTGCGTATTCAGTAGGAACATGATTACTCATACAACCCAGCCGCTGGTAACTAAAGTACGTCCATGGCGTAGTGATCAGATTGCGAGCCTTCCACCGCTGGTACCCACGTTCGAACCCAGACGGGGAGTGTGGGGGGTGCCCTCCCAAGGTCCTTGTTAGGGATGATAGGAAGTGGATGCAATGACACATGAGGGATGCAGTTTCAATTGAAGTTGGTGCCTGAGGGAGGAACAGAGTTTAGTTTTGCCTCCTGGCTGAAGGCATTGGACTAACTCTCCCGACGTATGGAAAAGAAAGTTGAATTTTTAAAATTATCGAATTCTAGCAGTTTTAATGGAAATGAGGAAAAGACTACTTTTCGAAGATTAACTACCCAGTTTGGTGCCCACTAGAACATACCTATGATTCTACTGTAATATAACAGGCCTAAGAGCAATAGTTGCACGTGCGCCAAATAAAAGTCTTCAAAACTCTAAAAGGAACAGTTCAGTATGCAGTGGTTAATTACAAATTCAAATTTTGGAGCCAAATGCAATAATGTCATTAAAAAGACAGAAAAAAGGTTATTTAACAATTTAAGTAGAATTACGGGCTTGAGAGCCGACAAATGACAAAGAAATGTGTTGAATTACACCTCAATTCAGAATATACATTAATATAGTAATACACGTATAATTGAGTGACCTGAACAGGAGGCCAAAATTATAATTTCAAAGATGAATATAAATTGAAAATTCAATTTAAGCTTGAAATCTAACAATATAGAGATGTTTTTGAGCACCTTATGAACGATATGAAAAGTAGGTTCTACAGGAGGAAAAAGAAAAGTAGGAGATGAAAGATTTGTAAAGGTGATGTGGAAAAATGGGAGATGTGATCGAGGGGGCAGAGAAGTGAGAGAAAGTATAATGAACGGAGATGGTACAGAGATAATGTAGAAATATTATGTGACGATGGAAGTGTAAAGTGGGTAATAGTGAGGATACTCTAAGGAAGCAGGAAGATAATGTAGGAATAGGAGATATTAGAGAGGATAAAGTGTAATGCGTTTAATGAAGAATAAGTTTAATTGAGAAAGCAGAGAAGTAAGAGAATGGAGATAAAGGCAGTATTATATTTCATATGGATTAGCTTAGAATAAGCAGCGAATAGAAGATGGGGAGACAATGAGACCGAAAAGTAAAATCCTAGAGGTACGAGCAAGAAGAATGGTATGAGTGAACCTGGGCCTGAGGAAGGTTTGCAGACTTACCTGGTGGGAGAGAAGAGACAAATGAGTAAGAAATGATACGTGAATGAAAAGAAATAGATTAGCTACAGAGATTGTATTAGAGGTGAGAATGAAATCGGGTCGAAATGAAGGAAGTAAAGCTTAAGAAATAAAGTAAGAGGAATGTATGGGGATGGGCTGCAATTTAGAAAGGGTAGTTTGACGTGCTGTGCGTGAAAGTTTATCAGCTGAATCTGTGATGAAAGCTGAAAATACAACGGTGATGATGATGATGGTGAAATTTATACCTACTTCTACTTTTCATCCCGTTTCTAGAATAAAGGGAGAAAACGTATTGGACATGGGTAAATACTGACCTACACCTCCAATATTAAAGCCCGATATGTTTTTTAGTGCAATTTCCCTCAATTTTAGGTATTTAAGTGATGTTATTCACCGTTTTTGAAATATATGAGTAGTTGCAGAGAAATAACTAATGTTACAAAGTTAAGAATATTTTCGGTATAAAAAAGTGAACGTGACATTATTTCAACATCAAGATTTGAAGAACAAGTTTTATTATAAAAATATTTACCCATCTAATTAAAACTAGAATGTCTTTCTGTGATTTCAAAATAACTATCTTTTAATAACATCATATGCTTATTTACATGATATAATAATATTTCAATTATTTTTACGATTTTTGATTGTGTGTCCGGGATTAGCTCTAGAAAGACTGAAGAGTTTCTGATGCGATTGCCTCTACTGTCGGTAGTGTTTTGATGGGCATCACTTAGGTCACTTTTTCAAATTATTATTTTGCGAAGAAGGTTTTATTTGTTTGTTTTTTCATTCAAATCTAAAGTTTTATTCCGAACTTTATGACATTTTTTACACGTGACCTTCCCGTTTCCATTTCGTAACTCTTAGACCAAAATTTAACTGTGCACTCTTTCACAACTATTTGTGGGTGATACATCTTTAATTCTAATTAATCACCCCGGTACAGGTGGCTCAGTGCATCAACTGATGTCGACGCAATGCTTCTGATCGAGAGGTCCTAGGTTCTAATTCCAACAGTGGCAATATTTTCGAAACTAGCTTGTCAGCTAGGTCGATTTCAGTCGCTGTCTGGAGAAGAATTCTAGAGGCTGGCTGCTCTGATCGAAAGTTTTCCGTGGTTTCTCCGATCAAATTAGTCGACCAAACCTAACAAACAGGTCACGAACCGCGCGATCTTTATTTTTCCTCTTCCTTGACCTATCCTCACCCCTTACACACACTCATACTTACACTAACATGCAGTACACTACTATACATGCCGGGAGACCGGTCGGGAGCTTAGAGCTTGTCCAGGCTGAGGCGGTGCCCCGCTGGTGGGCGGTACCTGGTTAAGGGAACCTCGCTAGCCGACGGTAGGTCGGCGCCGAATCTCGCTATCCAGCGGGGGAAGACCATCTCCACCTCCGAGGAAAAAACATGCATTACACTTACAGGACTAATGACCCTAGTAATTGACGCGCCAGGAATCTCTGACAACCAACCAACCAACCCTCTTATTAATCATGGGTAGTCACAAGATTTCTGTTGCCATCATGGAATTCATTCATCTGGTCACAGCTGCGCGTAGCTGGTAGTAGCATGGGACGGCGGGCGGACGGGGCAGGGGACGCAGAATGCGGTGGGGCGGACCAGGGCGGGGAAGGTTCGTTGCAAGGCAGCTCGGAGAGTGTGAGGGTGGGTCAGGACAACACTCTCCCCACTAAGGCCTTGCCGCTAGAGCCAGCCATGTAACAGACATATCTGTAGGGGTGGGCGTTGATTTTCAACATCTGTAACTTTCTTTGGTATGCAAAACGGTGGAAGGTTTTACAATAGTTTTAATTCCTGTAATGAGTCCAACTCTAAAGGAAAATATGCAATCGGTCCGAAGGTACAAAAAGTTTCAAATGTATCTCAGTATTCTTAACTACGATGAGATTGACTTAGCACCGTGCTCCGTGATTTCATTCCTACGAAATACACAGAGGTAAGCAGATCATTTAACATTATTACATTCAAATATTTTATAAATTCTTATATCTAAGATGAAGTTGCGCCTTTTGTAATATACTACTTTTCTCAACTACAGAAAGTGACATGTGGAATAATTAGTTGCAGGTACTGTCAGTATTAATGTAGCAAAATGAGAAAGTCGATGCTCGTGTAAACTAAAAATACTGCAAAAATGGCCGACGATAATATTAAATCTCAAGGCACGAGGCAGCTACGTCTATTCAGGCTTAGTGACCTCGGTTATCCTGGCCAACGGATTTTTATCGTTATGGAGGATTTGACGTTATTTGTCAAAGAGAGTACATGTATAATTATTGCATAATTTGTTTTGTTCTATTATGTCGTCTCCGAACGTGTCCAAGTACGTCATTAGCCTGTGTTTTTTGGCATAATTCCCAGCAATACCTATGAAATTTGAAAACGTATGAAAACAGGAGATCACTGGGATTCTCGCCCCTTCGGAATGGCGGAGAAATACAACGAAAATTGGTCTCGTAAGCTCAACCGCCAATTTAGCAAAGTCCTTCGGAAGTCAAATACACTGTCTCCAGACCCATTTGTTTATGTGTAATGTTATATGAAGTGAAAAATAATGTCACTACGATCTTTTGTAAAAACTCGCAAAACGGAATTTGCAGCAGCAAAGAAGTCCTTTGGTTGCTGTCGCAGCCAAAGTGTAACTTCAAAGATTACGGCATCATCTGTATCAAAATGACGGCCACCCAAATGACTTTTTAGGGGCCCAAACAGATGAAAATCACTGGGAGCTAAGTCAGGGCCGTACGCTGGATATTCCAAGGGTTCCCAATGAAATGTCCGTAACAGCTCCTGCGTTGGCCTTGCTGTGTTAGGGCGGGCATTGTCATCCAGAAGAATCACACCCTTTGACAGGAGTCCAGGTCACTGGCGGCGAATGGCCTGTCGAAGTTACCACAGAGTGGTGCAGTACGAAGCGGCAGTTTCACCATGTGGCTGGATTTTCTGCGGTATGACTCCCAGCATGACCCACAACGGTGAGCAAAACCTTGCGGGCCGATGGAATCGACTTGAACTTTTTTCTTGTTAGGGAGGCGGTATGTTTCCATTCGATAGACCAACGTTTGGGTTCTGATTGAAAGTGGTGAACCCAACACTCGTCCCCCGTAACAATTCGTGCCATGAAGTCCTCTCCTTCCTCTATGTACTGAGTGAGATGCTGTAAGAACTATTCTGTTCAGTTTGTGTTGCTCAGTCCACTGGGGGGGCACCCACCGTGCACAAACTTTACGAAACTGCAACTGCTCATGCATGATGTTCCATGCGGTTCCATGTGAACAGCCTACAGCCCGCACTATGTCATCAATCTCCACACGCCGGTCATTACGGATGAGTTGATCCACACGCTGCAATGCGGTTGCAGTTGACACCTCCGCGGGGCGATCAGGACGCTCCCCATCTCTGATGCTTTTCCTTCCACGGTTAAACTTCTGGATCCAATTAAACACAGCTTTCCGTGAGAAACATTTGTCACCATAGACAGAACGCATTTCACGATGCACTTCTTCTGTGGACAGTCCTTTGGCCCACAAAAAACGCACAATAATTGCACGCTGTTCTTCTCGTGTACACTCGAGCAACACGTGTGCCATCGGGCACTATCAGCCTCGGACTGACTGAGTTCCTGCGAGATGTCGTACAAGCATACATATGCTGCCATCTGCTGGCGAAACTTGCGCGCGAAATGTCAAATGGTATACAGCATACACATGTTTGCGACTTATTTATTGACTAGCCCTCGTAATATCGTTCATGGGCGAAAATTATTAAAATTATTATTAATAATATGCTTTTCTCGTACACAAATGCAAGTATGGAGTTAAGTTTTTTTCCTTAAACACAACACCACTTGATATAAAACGTCTAAAATTTCTCATTTTGTACTACATTAGTGCGCAAAAATTAGGTTTTAATGCTCTAAAAACACGTTGTTTCCTAGTTATGTACTATGTACGATAGTATGTATGGTAGTAGTGCAGGTATATTTTCTAGTCTTAGAAAATAATGTAAGATGTACTACAGAAAGTTTTTATTAGATGAATCACAATAACGTTAGTCGTGACACATCTTTCTTACCTACCTGGTTGTGTGTATTATAACAATTTCAATATAACTAAACATTATTTTCGTTTAATATCGACGTCATTAATATTGGCAATCGCAAATTTCAAACATTGTAAAGATGAGTTCATAGACCGTTCGGTGCGTGAAGATGCACACCTAGTGAAAATAGTTCGGAGTAGCTCGGCGGTTCCCTTCTAAATGCTAATAAAGCGTCCAGTGGAGAGAGCGTTGATAAGTGAGGGTAGAGTGGGGATACACTGTAGATGAATTAATTCCATTCATAGAATATTGTCATTTACAAATACCCGGACAAGCCAAGATACTTCAGCTATTCAAGAGTAAACTGTTGATTGACGTCGAAAAAAAATTGAACTTGAGCAATTTTTCGAAAACATTGTTTTATTGAAAATTAAACCTGAGCCATTTTATCAGCAGGATTTGTTTTATTCGAGCAACAAATTTGAACTAGTGGCTTCTGCGGAAAGACACAGATTTTCTCGCACTAGTTAGTTTTTAATCTTGTTAGTCTAGGTTAGCTTTTCGCCACTGCTCCACCGTCTTCTCAGCTGCTACCCATCGAAGTCTTAAAGACAATTTTTCATATTTTCTATTTTTTTCGGTTTCCTAATAGTGGAATTGAAATAATACTTTCAGAATATTACAGAAAAGTAAAGCTATATGCAATTTTTTTTAAAAAATTGGACACTTTTAAAGAATTTTTTTAAAATTGCTTTATATCACGCAAACTTAGGCAAAAACTACACAAACGTTGAAAAATTTGTAGATGTCCTCATTTAAAGATCTAATTTGGAAGAACAAATTTTGTTGGTAAGAAAATATCTCTATCTTGTTGTATATTGTAGTTGTAGGAAGACACAGAAAAAATTTTAAACTTTTGAAATTTTTGACAATGCAAAGAATTCATTAAAATCAGACCTGAGTGGTAGCACAATATACTTTTCTCTATCCAACAAAAAGTTTAACTTAAAAATTTCAAACCAAATTTGAGAAAAAATAGAAAATGTGCTTGAAGTAAAGTACCTCCAAAATTAAATTATACAATTTCAAATTCAACTAAACACAATTAAATTTCAAATTCAAAGGTCCGCAATAACGGTAAGATCGACCAGGAAATAACA
The DNA here is from genome assembly GCA_011170035.1 of Teleogryllus occipitalis. Classification (NCBI taxonomy): domain Eukaryota; kingdom Metazoa; phylum Arthropoda; class Insecta; order Orthoptera; family Gryllidae; genus Teleogryllus; species Teleogryllus occipitalis. Next base: position 246,521 of record BLKR01000857.1, on the reverse strand, counting down.
ATTTTGGTAAACCCCTATTTACGGTTTTTTGATTGACTATTTCGTTTTTCGGAGTCAACTGTCGTGGACAGTATTCCCGTAAGTGTAGTGAACGTATTGATTAGGAGGTGGCGGTGATCTTCCTCCGCTGACTGGACGGTGAGATCCCACGTCGTCCTACACGTGGGCTTGCGAAGGTTTCTCCCCAGGTGGGGAGAAAAATTAAAATATCAGTTTTAAATTCAAGGAGTGGCGACATCAGCTAGATCTATTGGTAAATATCAATTGTGTAGAAAATCGGCTGAACGGTTTATCCCAGGGCTCCAACTTGCAAGGCTTCAAGGACCACAACTAATAGCTTTAGTATGGTTGCGGTTGTTATATTGTTCATAACTCGGGCGAACCACACCTGACTTCCCCGTTGTTGATCTCGGCAGTTTGCCCGGATGAGCTCGACCGGAGTGAGGGAGTGGAGCTATGCGTGATATCAGGCCGTACTGAGCATAACGCAAGGAAACACATTGGGATGATTTTGCATTTTTGAATATACTAGAAAATATTCTCAACTTAATCCATGTTTATATTAACGGGGTATTGACCCCGAGAGGGAGCGTGTGCTAGACGCGCAATATTCTCGTCCAACATGGATGCAAGAAGCTTTCAGCTTTGACTGAACCTTTCGCGGGCCACAATAAATGTCACCGCAGGCCGCAAGTTGGACAACCCTGGTTTAGCCGCTAGCGTTGTTCACAGACGAACAGACGTTTTGCCGTCAATCGAATTTTCGATGTTAAGGACGCACATAAATTCTGGTTACACCACATGTTAGAAATTTCTTTCTAAATTTAGCAACTGGATTTATCCACTTTTTCATTACCAGGGCCCTGTAATGAGAGTTTTTCTGCCGAAAATTAGTTGTTTTTCGCTCAGCATTACATAAATTTCTCTTTACTTCGTAGCCAGAAAGTAAAAGTGTAATATGTATAAGAGAAAAAAATAAAGAATGATTTGAGGAGGAGGGTTTTGTTGCCAAAAATCTCTTTACATCTATGCCAGCGCTCAGTTACATTTCATTTCTACAAAGATTTTTGTCCATCGATAACAAACGGGGAGATCGCCCGCTGGAATTGGGGACATCCATAGCACTCACGAGAATATGACAAGCAAGCACAAGGAATAACAGGGACTCAATAGACCTGCACGAGACGATTTCGCTCGCGCGTCATACTATCTGTACTTGGCGCGACAGCCTGCGTACAGGCCATGACCTACCTGCAGCGACCCGGCCCCGCGGCCTTGGGTTAAGGGGTTACATGCGGTTAGCACGAAGGCATCCCCACGTGCGGCATACTAGCTACCACTCAATCCGGTAGATGTGAACCCAGTGCGAGAGGTCCTCGCCAAGACGATGTCAGAGCTCTGCCGAGGAAACGGCGCGTCTGGCGCTCGGCGTTTCTGATCCTCCGCCTCAATCAGGATTCCACATCACAACGCAAAGTTATGACGACGACGCGAAGTTGAAACGTCAAAAGAAGGAGTACAAATTATGCGAGAAAGCAGAACCACAAATAAAGTTTACTTTAGCTTGGAAGAAATGGTGAGAATATTTTTGTTTCCCTGCTCTATAGAGCAGATGCACAAAATGAAAGACCTTTTAGCAGCTGCCAATCTTGGGAAATAGGAGAATAATGATTCGGAAAGAAAGAATTAGTAAATTCTTCTGTTTCCTAGTGTGATATACCAAAATGACGAAGCGTTTTTATTATAAAAATATCATTTTATATGACATAGAATATAGAGATGTCAATAGACGATCGCGAGGGGGTCGCTATGTGACAAATAAACAACCGGCGTTAAGGATCATTTTCGTTAGGTTGAAATGACAGAGCAGAGGCGGAATAAGCATTATTTTGAGAGTCAAAAGAAAAAGATAAAAATTCGGATGCTTCCGAGTTTTTAGAAGAATATTGATTCGCTCGAGCAACGCGGTGATGAGCGGGTCGGCTCCTGATATATTTTACCAGGTCGAGGAAAGACTGTAATTGACAGTTGATTAAAATTAACTATCGTTTCTTATATTAGGATAGAGCGTTCTTGTAGGAAGAAAACACATCCCTAGGCGTCCACCCGTGACGCAAGTGAAGGAAGTCACAGAATATAATAGTATCGCCGGGAGAATTTGGAACCAGATCACGGACACTAGGAGAGGACTTTATCCAGAAGCAAGATTCTGCTGCGTCGACTGAGAAGGTTCTTCGGGGCGCCATCGAACGAAGAAGTGAAGAGTACGCAAAGACCCACGAATGAATAACAAGATTCTATAACTATAGTAATATAGAGAAAACTGGTCATGACCAAAGATCAATTCATTTTTATTGTCAATGAAATATTTGTTTAACTTGCAACAGAATCATAGTTGATATTATAATAAATTCTAATTTGTTAAGTTGAAAGAAAGCTGATTATTATTGTTCGTTACTTGCAATCCAGCATTTTAATAAGATTTTCAGATTCCACGCCACTCCGTATGGATGGCAGATTGAATAATTGGTTGCAGAGTAAGTAGCAACAATTATGAATTTCGAACCCCAATTAACTGAGCTAGCACAACATAATTTTGGAATGAGAGATATTTAAATTACGTAGGAATCATTAGGTTTCAAGTGTAACCTTTCCCTGGCGCCCAAATCACATTTATAGGTAATAATTATGTTTTAAAATGTCGCTCCAAATGGGGTTTGTTTTTAAATAGAAAGACGGGGCATGTTTAAATTTGGCACCAGTCAACGTTGGGCATGTGTCACTAGTTTTGAAAATAAATACGCATAATGTTGAAAACTTGTTACCCATGAAATTACTATACAAGTAATAAATGTGACTATAATAAGTGGAATATTTAGCCATAAACGTTCCTCAGGATTAAGACTAATGTAGTTCTGCAACACTACAGCGCGGCACTTGCCATCAATTTCCTTGCTCAAAAGGCAAATCTCAACCAATAAGGTCCCGTTGTTCGGACCTGTGGTCAGCCCATCGCAAGTGTAGGATTCACGAACATACGTCGCTCGAGACTGAAACGCTCAAAGGAGGACGAGCGAGTAAATGGTGCGCCTTGAATATTACACAACTGTTTTAACTTTTAAGTGATCATTCAAAAAAATCCTTCATCAAAATTTTCTGTTTAATTTCTTCCCTTCTCGACAGACTTGAACTTTCCATTTCGACCTCTTCTACTCAAATTCTAAATTCTGAAACGAAATTACAACTTAGCGAATAGTGTTTAATATGTATTTCTATTCATTTTTAATTTTAACATTTAATGCACCTACAATTTAAACACGAGATAGGGTTTTTAATAATGTTTACAATAATTTATAGTTTCAATTTATAGTTTATTGCGAACTTGATGTGAGAACATTTATTTTTCATCAATGCTCTAAACTACGTCGTTCGCTTTAGTCTCATTTCAAATAGTCTCTTCCCCTAAAAGTGAACAAAATATTAAATGACTCATAATAATTTGAGCAGGAAGGTTCCCAGAAAAAATGTGGGAATTTATTTGTTTTGAAAACGAGGAAAAATTATAGGATTTAAGTTAAAGTAATAAGACGTGCAATCTGATTTGCACTTATCCTGTCGTAAAATCGCAAAGAGCTGCTGTCTTACGCAAATGTAACCACTACTACATACATTTCAAAACGGATCCTGAAAGAAACGAACATTACGGAAGTTTATACGAAACGAATTTTTGTATGGGAATAGGAGTCGTTTTCGGTCGTCGTTCATGAAAGGTTTCCCTCAGCTGTGATGGAAACACAACATTTGGCGCACATAATGAAAGAGCTGGCGGGCCCCCTTTTGAAAAGTCGTGTGAGGCAGAGCGCAGGCGCGAGCAGGGTTCCTGCCAGGGCGCATCGCCACTCGCGCTCCGACAGGCGTACGGGTCAGGGTTCACGCCCCCTCCCCCGCCCCCGGCGCCGCACAGCGGCCGCAGCGCGAGGCGAGCCGCGTGGAAACCGCACCCAGCCCCCACGCGATCACGCGACAATGCGCTAAGCCTCCTGCAAAAACACAGCGGCCACAACGCGCGCAGCCTCCTGCAGGAGGCGCGGACAGGTGTCGCGGGGGGCGCTGCTTTGCCGGGCAGCGGATCGGAAAATAGTTTCGTTTTCAAGGAGGCTTTGCCTGTGACATCGACACCACCGGCGGCCGAGGGGCGCGCGAAGGGTGGCCGCCCCTCACAATGCCGCGCTGAGGCCGCGCGGAGGGGGTTTGCGGCGGATCACGCGGGGGGCGCCCTCCGCAGCTGGCCCCTCCCCCCGCTCAACGTCGCTCAACGCCGCGCCGTGCCGCTCCGCGCCGCTCTGCCCCGCGCCGCGCCTGAGATAACACCGCGGCCGAGGTGCCAGCGCGCGATAAGAGGATCACCATAAACGCCGCCCGCGATGCGGCGCGATGCGACGCGATGCGACCCGCCCCGCTGCCCGCGGCGCTGTCCGTGCCCCCGCAGCGCCTTCGGCTCCTTTGCCATCGCGTGCTCGTAGACGCCTCTCGCGTACGCACTCGCCAAGGCGCTCTACTAGGTGCCGTTGGCTGCAGGAAGATGCATCAGCAATAGTCTTGCTTCTTGGTGCGCACTTGCGTTCGACTGACCTCGCTCGAAAACGTTCGGCTCTTTAGTAAGTGAACACCGAAACATTGTCATGAGTAGTGTATGTTTTTTGTCACAGAAGGTGGCGATGACCTTCCTCGCTGGCTGGAGAGATCTGGTGCCGACCTATGCCGGCTTGCGGGGTTTCTCCAACCAGGTATCTCCCACCAGCGGGGCACCGCCCCAGCCGGGACAAGCTCTATGCTCCCGACCGGTCACCCGGTACGTCTGATATTGTGATGCATACAAGTGTATGAGCAGTGAGGAGTGACAATAGAATAAGGAAGAGGAAGGAAAGATCGCGTGCTGTTCGAGGCCCGTTTGTTACCGTACTGCTCCTGCATTCGTCTGGTGTTGATCAGAGAAACCACAGAAAACTACCCATCACATCAGCCAGCCGCTTGAATAAATAATCCATACAGCTAGCTGACAGGCCAGTGGCGAAATTCCTGCCACCGTCGATACTCGAACTCTAGGACCTCCCGGTTAGATGCACTGCAATGGCATCAATTGTAACCTGAGTCACCTAAACCGGTATTCCTGTCCGAGAACAGCATTCCTCAGAGAATTGATTGATGCATTTATTCATGTTTTCGGGCATTTCAATTGCTAAGGTTTCGTTAGTGTAGAGAATGCTTTATCTCGGAATTTGGCGGTGTTCCTCCTCCGATGTATGATGATATCCAGCGCTGGCTTGCTGGTAATTTACCCCTTCAAGAATCTCCTCCAGCGTTTGTTAGGAATTGCCTGGTATTGATCTTGAATCGCATCTAGAAAAGCGATGTAGTGGATTGTGAAAAAAGCACTTGAGTGGTTTACGAAATTTCCCTGCGAATTTCCCTGCAGAAACATGTTACCTTATTTAATGAAACAGTTTTTTATTGAAATTAAAAAAAATATGGAAATCATTGGAGAGAACTTGTTAAAAATTAGAATATTCACACTAGACGTCCACGTATTTAATATGAAGTATTTAATATGAAATTGTATTGCAGAGTTATGGAGAAATTCGAAGTACCTAATCGTCACTCCACATCGTGCAGGTAGCGAATAGGAGTTCATAGCAGTGTCTGTTGAGTGGCGGTTCGAAGAGACTAAAAGGAAATTTAGCAGTTACTTTCTTGGCAAGTTAACTTACTTTTACTATTGTATTTATTAGAATATTTACTATAAAATAGAAACGACTGATTGAAAATGCAACTGCAGTGGATGAAAGTACACAATTGTTTTAAAATTCTAAAATATTACGTGCGCCCGTTATTTTAACGTATTACTATATGCAAAAATATATTATTAAAAACAAACTACCGTGGACACTATCCCAAAGAAATCATTAAGCCAGGATATCTTAATAAGGAAACGAAGAATACTTACTCTGGAACCAGTTCTTGCACCGTCGTTGTCTTCTGTTACGTTTGCAAATCATCTGGCAGGAAAGAACATCATCATGAAGATGCAGGGTGAGAATATATTTCAATTTGTGCCTTCCAATGTTTCGAAAAACTTTTGTATCATAATAATAAATGGAATTATTTCTTTATTACTTTACATTCATGTAATATTTCCCCCGTACATACGTTTTATATATTTTCACTTTCTCGCCTTACGAAGTTCTTCGTAAGAAGTGCTATCGTGCGAGGGAAATTAGAGTTCTCACAAAGTCTAATTTGTTGGTAAACAATAACCCATTGCGACTAATCAGTTTGGATAATACAATTACATTCACCAAATTTCATAATACTACTGATAAATGTGAACAGGGGTCACTTCATAAAGTGATTTTACAATTTTATATCGAACTGAAATGCACGCGACCTTGTTTAAAGATCTAATTTTGATTTCATTTAGGAAAAAATCTTTATATTCATTATTGTAGTTTTACAAAGTTAATTTTTGCAATTTTCTAAACTATAGAGAGCTCAACTAAAATGACCACCGTGCAAGAATACTTAGCTCTATTCAAAAAAATTAATTGAGTCATTTTGAGACAATATTGTTTTAAATGCCTTTACCTCAAATACAAATTACCTAAAAAATATTCATTTGTTCAAAAAACTGAACATGACCATATTTAAAGATTTTTTAGAACAGATTTTATTAAGGAAAAATGTTTATCATGTGTTGTTGGGTAACATTAACTTTTTGCAAATTTTGAAAATACAGAGTATTTATCACAAATAGTACCTGCGCCTTTTTTATAACCGTAGTTTGTTGTTTTCGAGAGAGAAAATAAAGAAAATATTTGGAGTCATATTTCAGAAAATATTTTTTCAATGCCTATATTTCACCCAAAATTATGCAAAAACTAATCATATTTTCTAAAAATTGTGCCCAGGACAGGTCTTTGAAGAACAGATTTGTTCAATATTGTAGTAGTGGAAAGACGCCGAAATTATTTTGAATGTTTGCAATTTTCGAAAAGTCAGAGAGCCTACGAAAATGCGATCTGCGTCATTTCTTGTGTTAATTACTCTATTTGAGGTAAAAAATTGTGGAATCATTTGCTAGAAAATTCTGAAATTGTTTCAAATTCGCAGGGCATTGAGTTCAGTCAAATCAATGGAGAAAAGTCAGTTTTAAAGAAAATTATCTGAATGGTTTAGCCTCTACCTTTGCACACAGACGGACAGACGTTTTACCGTCAGTCAATGTTTCAGTATCAAGGACCCCAAAACAAGAATTGTAAGTACACAACATATTAGAGAAAGAAATTTATTACATGTAGGAACAAGATGTATCCATTGTTTCGGTAACAGGGCCACAAAATTCGTGTTTTTTGGTCGAAAAATCTTTTTTTTTTTTTTGCCACAGCATTACATTACTATCTCTATACTACATGAAGAAGCAGAAAGTGAAAAATTAACAATCGACTTTCATTGCAAAAACAGCAAAATACAAGATCGAGAGAGAGAGAAAACATAAACTGTTCATTATATGTTATTTTCATGAATTCCAGTTCCCTAAAAGAAATGCAAAAATTAATCGTTAAGAATCCACACTCCCCAAACCCCCATGCGTAAAGTTAACCTGTTAATGGTTTGACAGACCACAGGCAAAAGCTCTTTTATAAACATTAAAGTGTTTTGAAGAGCAGATTTCCTGAACGAATCAGTGTAGCCTGTTAGAAATTGCTTGGTGTCCCGAGTGGGTTTCGGCGTGCGATTTATCACCGGCACTGGCTCAACGTGTCCTGCGCCTCTGTGTACAGATGATCGATCACGCGCGGCGACGGAGTGAATCATTCGAGGCTTTAAAATCCGAGCGGTCGCACCCCGGGGCAGCGATGAACTCATCAGAGCTCTTCAATTAAACGCCACACATCGTCCCAATTGATCAGCGGGCACAAAACTATTTCTACGCGGTTTAGCAAGTAGTAAAATTCATTAAAGCACTTGGAGGTGGGCAACTTTTAAAATGAACTATTTGAAATACTGAATTGATAATAATCTGATATAAAAAATAAATGCCATTGAAATGACTAATACATATACGAGAGTTAAATTTGCTAGTGTTGCGAATAATGTTGAATCTGCAACGTAGCTTCCTCAGGTTCACTACCACAGGAAGGATTGACTGATGATCTTCAATAAAACACACAAAGAAGTATAACGTCTTTTAATTCTGACTCAAAGCTCTGTACAGGCCAGGTCTTGGCCGAAAGATGTTAAAACAAAGACGTCTGGAGAGCTTATGCGCTGCTTTCCCTTCTGAACCTTGCGTATATATAGGGTATTTTACAGATAATGGTTTACATTTGGATGTGTTTACAACATGTATCTGGAAGGTTCCTTCGGTATACTAGAGATAATGTGTTTACAGTTTACATTGTATATTGGAAGGTTCCTTCAATGGAAAGAATATTGAATCACAACAACTCATTAGTAATATACGGAAGGTTTCTACAGTGGAATTATTTAGAAAACAGATCACAGCGGCTGGCTGTAGGAGCGGCGGTGTCTGGCGGAAGATTTCTCATGGAATCTTCTGTGGTGCTTTCCGTCGATGGCGGAGTGGGTGCATGACATAATTCGAGCTTTTTCTCTTGTATATTATTCTTAAAGTAATATTTCACTTTCACCATTAGGAAACCGAAAGATATAGATTTTAATTAAAAAATATACTTTGGGCCGCGATAGAGTGCAGCTGCTAAGCATATGTGGGAAGTCCAAACAGGTAGCTCAGGCCAAAGAAATTAGATAAATAACTAGTATAAGAAAGTCGTTGCCATTCTGTACCACAACTAGTTTTAATTTTTTTGTAGCGTTTTTACAAGAAATCCTTCATATTTTTAAAGTTCAGGTGTAATTCGTCAAGCCCCGCGAAACCCTGTTCATGAAGATTGGCTCCAAAGCCTCCTGCAGGCGGTGCGGGTGGTGCGGGTGGCGCGGGCGGGGGCTCTTGTGTGAGAGGGGGCGGGGGAAGCTTATGAGGAGGCGAAAGTGCAGCGCCACATGCGGCCGCTGCCTGAACGTTCCCGTCGACTGCCCTTCGCCTCGCGCACCCGCGCACGCACACTCCCCGTTGCATCAGGGAGGATGCGCACCACTGACCGCCATCCATTCCACTCCCTCGCCCTCCGATTGATTGATTGTTAGTGATTCCGGGCGCGTCAACTACTGAGATCGTTAGTCCCGTAAGTGTAATGCATGTTTTTTCATCGGGAGTTGGCGGTGATCTTTCCTCAACTGACGGCGAGATCCGACGCCGACCTAACTGTTAGCTAGCGGGGTTTCCCTCAACCGGGTGTCTCCCACCAGCGGGGCACCAACCCAGACGGGACAAGTTCGAAGTCTCCGACCGGTCTCCCGGCATCTCTGGTAGTGTAGTGCATGATAGTGAAAGTATGAGGATAGGACAAGGAAGAGGAAGGAATCGCGCTGGGACCGTGGCCCGTTTGTTAGGGTACTGCTCAGGAATCCGCCTGGTGTTGATCGGAGAAACCACGGAAAACTACAGGTTACAGCAGTCGACCACTAGAACACTGCTCCAGACAGCGACTGAATTCGACCTAGCTGAAAAGCTAGTGCCGAAAATCCTGCCGCCATGCCGTCGGGACTCGAATCTTGGACTTCCCCATCAGAGATACTGCAGTGACATCAGTTGATGCACTGAGCCACCGCTCCCGGCCGCCCTTGGAAAGAAGAGAAAGTAATGTAATCGTTCGCTGGCAAAGGAAGAATTTGTATTACATAAAAACGTTTATTGCCTGCTCCTGGTTTCGAAAAAGTAGATAAATCTTGGTCATATATACAGCAAATTACAGAATCCACATTTTGGTGTATGCTTAATATTAAAAAAATCGTTTGACGACAAAATGTGTCTGTTTGTAGTCAAACCACCGCCTAATCCATTCAAAAGATTTTGTTTTCAAATTTCATATTTCTCGATCGATTTCAAGGAATTTGAAGTTCTCTGAGCTTAAAACAGATACAGTAAAATCTTTACGGTATCAGAGAGCCGCAAAATTAGTTCTGTCGAAAAACCTCCACTTTTCGCCAAGTAAATTTCTCTCTACTACGTATAATACTGAATGTACTACGTGCGTATACGAGGAAGGAAAATTTAATAATGATAATAATAATAATAATAATAATAATAATATTTATTTCCAACTTGTTTTACAGAGATAATGTAGTACATTGCTGTTTCCTGACATTACTAACCATCGATAACCAGTTGTGATGGTTAGCAATACTGAATTTATAATTTATTATCTATCTACTTCTATATAGTATTTTCTTATGTGTGGTGTGTTTTTTAACAATATTCTTATTTTTAATATTTACAATCTAAGTTTTTGTGAACACACAAAATTAAATAACCTAGCTTTTATTATTTTTCTTAAATTTGACAATGATCCTGTGACACATAACAAGGTTGCTCTGCAAATCTTAAATACAAACGAAACTTCAATTAACATCACATTCCCGAAATTCCATTTATTATAACTTCATATTCCAAAGCCAGAGACCGAATGAAGGAAAGCATTAAGAACACATTTCAAAAAGGTATTCCTAGTATGTATTATGCATTTTCTTCGTGTGTAAAAATTATTTTGTGAATTATTTCTCAGAAATACCATTAGGGCCTTCAACGATCTTCCTACCACAAATGACCTTCCCAGTGGCACATATCCATTGCGGATGCAAGATGGCAAGTGAGGCGCGTAAATTCGTTTGCACCTCCGGCAGCGGCGTTTTCAAGCCGATTACCCTTCCGGAAAATCGACTTGTGGCGGGGGGAGGGGCGTTTCCGGGCGACACGGCGGCCGACTACAGCGACCCTGGAGGCGGGGCAGGGAGGCGGTCGGCCCGCCCGCCACCTGTCCAATATCCGCTACTCCCCGCCACCCACTGCTCACCTTTGCCCGCCCTACCACATGTTTGGTCGCCCTATCCCGCCTCGCCCCGCCCGGTCCCACCCTTCCCCGCCCGCCCCCACTCCGGCCCGGCCGACGCCGCCCGGCCCCGCCCGGCCCCACCCGGCCCCGCCCGAACCCGCCCGGCCCCGCCCGGTCCCGCCCGGCCTCCCCCGGCCTCGCCCGGCCCCGCCCGGCCCCGCCCGGCCCCGCCCGGTCCCGCCAAGTCCCGCCCGGTCCCGCCCGGCCCCGCCCGGTCCCGCCCGGTCCCGCCCGAACCCGCCCGGTCCCGCGGTCCCGCGGTCCCGCCCGGCCCCGCCCGGCCTGGTCCCCGTGGGACCGACCTGCCTGCCTGGAGCCCACGCCCCTCCCCATTGGGCCAAAATTTATTTATTTATTAATGTGTTTAATTATTATTTTTTATTTATTTTTTATTTATTTATTTTTATTTACTTATTTTTAGTTAGTTTCGTCAAAGAACTATAAACACTGTATGTGCCGTATGGGGGAGAAGTACAATCTATCTGCACACGTTTACTTGGGATCCAGAATTCCTTTCCCCCGTTTTAACCAGAAATAGTTGAATCATTTGAAAACCAGAAAATTTATTTTAATAGAGGACTTATTTGCATCGGTAAATGAAGTAGAGATTTGAGAAGACGTGCTCGGTCCGCATGAAGCAGCCCTGACAGCTCCCCTCACTCAACTGGTTTGGCCCTGAAACTTCCCTTGCGCCCCAAGTGGTCTTTCCACATCCAAACATTTGCTCGCTGCTTCCGCTCTTTTGCTCCTTCCTTTAGTGTTATGCTGCTTCAATCAACTTACGTCGTGTGCTAACAATTGCTTTCTGAGAACACCTTATTTTCCTACAAGTTACGTTTATCATCCACTTAACCGAACTTTCGTCAAATGAACCACTGTTTCAAGTAGTTACTATCTCAGTCTGTAACCACCTTACTCGGTCTTTTTCTGACTCTGGAACCCCCAGAGGCAGACAATGAAGAAATCTTTGGAGAAAATTAACAAACTGTATATCATATTAATTTACGTGAATGTTGCAATGCTATGAATGATTCAAGATTTGAAATATTTATGTGCTTCCATCCATTGAACTGGGTTCAATTATATCGATTTCTTTTCATTCATTTTCCAGAAGTAAAGCCATTAAATAAAAGTAAACAATTCATTAACTATATTGAAATATTAAATGCTCAAGAACGTCCTAATGATAATTTCTCATTAATATGACCAATAAAACGACATAGGTCGGCCGAACTGACCAAGGATATTTTTAGAGAACCATTTAACTCTACTACTGTTGACTCAAAGCATTTATCATATTAGTATTAGGGCACGACCTTTCATCTCTAGTGGTACAACAAACGAACACACTTTCTCACATTATTTGTAACAAGTGTAATTTTCGGAAAACCGAAGAGATCAACGAAATAGAGACCCATTTGTAAGCAAACTTGGCTCTATCAAGGGAAATATATTTCCTTAAATTTTTAGCCATGTTTGAGAATATTTTGAAAATATTGTTAAGGTTTTATGTATTGTACCCCCAAAATGAAAAAGTATCCACTTCAAATTCGCAGGACCTTGAGCTCACCAGATCGTAATCGGGGAATATCAGTTTTAAAGACAATTATCTCATCAATCGCTAGGATGGACCACAGACGAATGGGCAGAGAGACGATTTTCCGCAAACCTATTTTTCGGTATTATGGGCTAACAAAACGGGGATTCTATATGTAATGCAGGAAGTTATTTATTAAAGAAACAAGATTATTCTCTTTTTCTGTTTCAGGTACCCACAAAGGTAACAACGTAAATCGGTTGAAAGCGTATAAGCGTATTTCACTGTATTCTTACAACATATTTACGGGAAAATATATGGGACCAATTTTGAGAAAATTTTGAAACTCGTCTCAAATCGTTTATATTGCCCTGAGACATTGCATTTGCTGCTTGTTTTCTTTCCCCACCTCTGAGCTGCGCTGAGGGTGCCGCGGAGGGGGGTCGGAGGGGCGCAGGTGGCCAGCCGTCGCTCTGTGGGCATACGGCACCGCACATTAAGATATTCAGCCTGGAAATTCCACCGCGGGACCGGAAGAATTTAATAGGCTGCGGCGGAGCAACCCTTCAATCATCGGGCCATAAATTTGGCTGTAATTCACGGGGCAATTTCGGTTGGCACTTCCCGCCGCCACCGCCGCGCGTGGGGCAGCTGGCGCGGCGTTGGGCGGGGTAGGGCGGGGCTTCCGGAAAGAGCGTTAGGGGCAGCAAGGTGGAAGGGCCCGTGGGCGCCGCCGCCGGGGCGGAGGTCGTCACTTTGGGAAAATATGTGGAGAAACTCCAAAGAGTGCGTTGCGCGATTGCATGAAAGAAGGAAAGCCAAGGGATTAATTTATTTTCCGAGCACGACAACTGCTATGGTCACTAGTCCCTTTAATGCAATGACCGTTTTATTCCGGAAGATGGCGGTGTTCCTCCCCGAAGGACGGTGAGATCCAGTGCCGACCTACACCTCGGCCTCAGGGGGATAACCTTTTTCTAGCACCGCCAAGCTCCCAGCTGGTCTCCCGACATGTTTGGAAGCGCAGTGGTTGTAAGGGTAAGTGGGTGAGCAAGGAGAAAAGGAATGATCGCGCGCCGTCTGTGGTCCGTTTATTAGGGTACTGCTCCGGCATTCGGAGAAAGCAGGGAAAACTACCGGTTGGGTAGCCAGCGCCTAGGCTTCTCCTCCAGGCAGCGGCTGAATTGAACGCAGCGAAGATACTGAAGGGCCGTGCCGCGGGGCGTAAGCCTCCGCGAAGAGCGCAGAGATGGGAGGTCAGCGGCGAGGGAATTGTGAAGGAAGGCGAGCGCTGCAAGGATGCGGGCAAAAAAATTACGCGAAAGCGGCGGCAACATCAGAGGAAAACTGAGCGTTGGCTGCGTCGTCAGTGCGTGCGGAAAGCCGGGACAAGGCATGGGGTCAGCGGCCACGGACGCTCAAGTGCGTGCGGAATCAACAATTTCTCCAGTGGTCTCAATTGAATAATTCCTTATTTTGTCTGCAAACACGGCGAAACCACAGCGAATGATTCTTTACTTTCTCGCCTTTTTATGTACTTAAGTAGTTCATAGAAAGTCTTATAATGCTGCGTGAAAAATCGACAACAGAAAAACGCGTGTTGTCGAGTCCTGATAACGAACTAGTAAATATACAACAGCACATTCTTCCTCGCTTTACTTCTAATTTTTGCAATTTTCAAAAATTCAAAAGTTTGAATGAAAATGACACTTAATGTGACATTTAAAGTGTCCTTTTGCTCTATCCAAGGAAATAGTTAAAGAAACAAATTAGAGCCGATTTTGAGAAATTTTTTGTTTAATAATTGCCATTTTTCAAGCAAAAACTATTAATATTTTGGAAAAATTGTACATCATCTTATTTCAAAATGTCTTTAAGAAAAATTTTGAGGAAAAAATCTCTATGTTCAATATTATGGTTGTAGGAAGAAAACAAATTTTGAACTTGTGCAATTTCCAGAATTTCAGAAATATCAACGAAAATGAAACATCCGCCATTCTTTTAGACAGCACTTCTTGCCAAGTTTCATTTAATTCCTTATTTCTGTGCTCTTGATACCTCCTTGTCATTTATATCCAGGGAGCAAATTGACGGGGACGATGTCCGGGATTGTCACCTCATAGAACCCTGAATGTCACCTAGAAAATTATTATGTCTTTGTCAGTTTGTAAAACTGACAACCATAAAATGTTCCAATCAAAATAAACGGACAAGAAAATATTCCCGAGAGTATTCTCAGGATTCAAACAATCGTGTTGTGCAAGGGACGATGGTCTTCACTCTCTAAGTCTTTTTTTCGTCCCCTCTTGGAGTTCCCTGTCTGGAAAAAATTGTCCATCTCACCAAATCACCGAAAATTATGTTGTATACGACTTAAGTACAAAAAATTTCGATAAGATTTTGTTGTAGAATTAACCCTTTTAAAGCGTTTTAGGGGGGTTATAAAGATTTTAAGAGTTATAGGCTTGAAATTTTTTTTTTACTTACGACAAATCCCTATTGTAGTTATCTCTCTTATAATAATTACGTTATGTTCAATGCACGGAACTAGTTTTATTTTTTTTCAGAATTTATCAACTATCTGTATTTGTACACTTTGCGTGAATATTTTACAACATATCAAATCTTATTATGTAGTGCAAAAGACTTGCTAATACCCGAAGTCATTGAGTCCGAGATTACGTTGGGTATGCAGAACTCTAATAAGCCGTAGTTTATTTGATAAGAATGGTGCACTAATATTTTTCTAAAGGATTGTGAGCACCGTCAAAATATAAATTACATAAAACAAGACAAATGGAATACTCACGTTTGCTACGTAACGAGAAAGGCGCCTAAAACTGAGAGTGTCAATGACAAATGACATCCTCAATGTGTGACGAGGGGATCCACTAATTATGGAATTGGGTCAAGTCTCAATATCCCTAAAATCGCTAACGACTTCGCCCGTTCTGTCACTTCCGATCATTCTGTTACTTTTTCTTCTTTCTTGATTGCCTCTGTTGATCGGACCCGGAACTTTCCGTAATATAAAACAAACTTTCTGTAATATAAAATCGGCGCGGAGGAGAGATCGGGGGGAGGTAGGTGCTGAGGTGACAGGGACGGGGGATCTGCACCTCCCATGACGGCCTCACTCGAGTCATGCGCTCTCCAGCTCCTTCTTCGCCTCGTGTACTGTAATTGACTAATACTGTAATATACTGTACTGTACTGTGTAATACTGTAATTGACGCCAAGTGCAGGAGAGAGACGCGTGCGTTGATTTATAGAACTCATTAGTCATTCAATTACTTTGTACGTTTTTTTGAGGAATACTTTTTTAGTGCATTTTCCTGAAGCAAGTTTCATTTTACTCAAACGAGTTATCACTTTCCTCGATAATGAACAACTCGAAAGCGCCGAAAGAACTTCCAGAAATCATCTTACGTCAGATCGTGTTACATTAAAACAGATAATGGAAATTCTGATTTTCGATACGATACTGTGATATTATAATTCATGAATATCTGTGGTGATATGACATACGTCGTCTTATGTCAAGTTTTGGAAGCTTTGGAAGGACACTTTGTTGCTTCCTCTTGTCCCTCCCTTGGTGATGTTTCTTTCTTTAACCAACATTCACTATCATTCCCTAGACCCAAATCATTGCTGAACTTCTGAAGAAATAAGACTTGTCCTTCAGGGATCCTAACTTTTTTAAATCTAAGGATAAAAAGTAGGGAAAAGGTGGTAGCTGACTATCTCAAGCTTCGAAAATTTGACTTTTGCTTTTGTCTTAACCCCCAGAACACATTTCGTCCACAATGAAAATACCCACTCAACATTGTAAATATTTATTTAACGACTTTTTTAAAAATCGCTCATCACACAAATTTTGGTATATAAAATGGGCTTATTAATGTATTCAATAAGATATTTCATATGAAATCAACGCATAGTCAATAATTATGTCAAACGAATTACTAAGAAGAATCAATCAACCTATTCCATGTGCTATCTTATTCCACGTTAGTGATGAAGTACTATCAAACATCACCAACTAGCTAGTCTTTGGAAACCGAATCTTATTTGAAATTACATGCCTCCTGTTCTCTTAGAGAAATATTCAAATGTGGCCAACACATCGGGAGTTAAAGCAACTCCCTTTATGTCTTAGGGTTGTATTGGCAGGCTCATTACTCGCCCATTGCGTCTCCTCCAGACCTACACTTCGTAGATGCGTCCAGTTCATTCTTCAAATGCACTTCGGCTGAATATGAATTTTGTATTCTCAAAAATAATTGCTAAAAATTTCTCAACTATATTCAACGTCACTCACTTTTTAAAACCATCAGATGTATGTGAGGTTCGCTTTCGTACATCCAAGTGAGATTCTGCAATTCCACGACGGGAAGAATATGTTTGCGACGGAGACCTACCCATTTCAAAATTTTGTGCGTGCACCAAATACTTACTTTCTGCACTAGTGACGTAAATACGTGTTTCCTTTCCCCATCCTCTCCCGAAATCATGATCCCGCCTGTTCTCTCGCCGGGCTTCACGGGACGAAAGGCGAGCAGCAGTCATTAATTGGCTGAAGGGCCGTGTTCCCAGTGATGGATCGCACCGCAGGGCAAAAAAGGCACAAAGCCCCGCGTGGGTGCGGGCGGGCGCTCCTCGGAGGGGCCCGCTGGGGGCGGGGGCGGGGGAGGAGAGGGGGGCGTGACCCAGATTAGCAGGGGGCGCCGTCGTCGCGCAGCGAAACAGAAGCGCGTCGCGCTGCGGGCGTCGCGCCGCGTGTCGTCTGTTCTCTCCCCCCCTTCACCCCCCCCCGCTCCCTCCACGCGCGGTCGCAGGTATTTCAATTTGTCGGGCTGTGCTCTACAGCCAGGCGGAGCACTTTTCCCCCTGTAGTCTTTCGCTTTTCTCTGTTCTTTTTTTCTCTTTCTTTCCGTTTCTTCTTCGTTTTTTTTTCTGGCAGGACTTCGCCGGCGCGTCTGGGCCTCCTTGAAATATGAAGCGTCACCGAAGAAATTGTGTAATTTAGCACGCCTTTCGACCTTCCGAAGGTTTCTTGTGTTCGCTGTAGTTTTGTTTTGCTCGCTGTCTGGCCCCGCCCCCCACCGCCTCTCCCCGTGCGCACTTGTGTCTAGCCCGCGGCGACGCGACGCGACGAGACAGAGGCCGTGCGCCTCCCACTGGGCTTTGGCGCACGCGGGCACATGCTCGCGCCCCGCCCTTCCCCCTCCAGGGCAAAGGGCATCGACTGATGGCACCGCAGTGCCTCTGACCCGGAGGCCCTAGGACGGAGGGTTATAGACATTAGTATATAGTTAGGTGAAATTCAGTCGTTACTGAAGGAGATTTCTAGCGGCCGGCTGCTCTGATCAGTATTATTCCGAGGATTATCCAATGAACACCAGGCGAATGCCAGACCAATTACCTAACAAACGGGCCGCGGACTTCGCGCGATCTTTCCTTTCTCTTCCTTGTCCTACCCTCATCCCTTACTTAAACACACATACACTGGTATGCTATACACTATCACACATGTCGGGAGACCGGTCGGGAGCTTCACCGGCTGGGGTGATACCATGCTGGTAGGAGATACATACTTGAGAAAATCACCTTCGGCCGAGGTAGGTCGACGCAGGATTTCGCCAGCCTGTGCGTGAAGAACACCGTCCCCTCATGCGATAAAAACATAAACTATACTTACAGGACTAATGTCTTTAACAGTTGGCGCGCCCAGAATCACTAATCAATCAATCAATCAATCCAAATTGCTTGCAAAAACCCGTTCAATTCTATGGCAATCCATTATTTTAACTATGCCTAAGGGGGTACGAGGTTCTTTAACAGAAATTTCGATAATTATAACTAATAATTATGATTATTTCCTTGTTGATTGTTGGGGTCTCTCTGATGTGTCATTCTTCCCCTTCCCTGTGCAATAACACACAATATTTCTCACAAAGTCAAACAACAACAAAGGACCTGATCATTTTCTGAAACTGTTAGTAGTTTTTGTGCAATATTGTGTGCAATATTTGCAATTTAAAAAAATATAAAAACAAGATTTTCTCGAAAAATGCTCCCAATTTTTTCTTTAAACATTTGGTAGAGATAGTGCTAAATGCACTCTATAAGATGACATAATCGCTATATTGCTCATTTTTTTAATTACAACAATGTAATTTTTTGACTTGCCTCTCACGTCGTTACTATTTACATTACCGACAATTTGTTTACATTATTGTAATTACAAGTACACGTGTTTTAAATAATGTCATATACATTTTTCCGAAAACTGATATAATAGATGGCAGCTGGCAAGAGGATGTGGCAAGACCGTGAAGCAAGTCCACACTAAGGAAATTAGAAAACTTTACTACGAGAAAGTCTGTGTCATTCTGTAGCACCACTAGTTCATTTACCAATATACGGTGGGTAAATTGCAGTAACATTTCTAAAAATTTGCCCAAATGATCAAGTTTTAAATTTAATTTCTGAAGGAGGTTTAAATTTTGCTCTCAGAGAAAATATCAATTTTGAAGAAAATCTGCTGAACAGATTAGGCGCTAGCTTTGACCACAGACAGACGGATGCACAAATGGAAAGACAGTCGTCTTGTCGCCAATCTAATTTGGGTATCAAAAATCAACGAAACATGAATTCTGGGTACACTACGCGTTGGAGGGTTTTCTTAAATCTAGCATCAAGATTTATCCATTTTTTCGTTACCAGACCCGGCAATAAGAGTTTTTCTCGCGAAAATTCGCCGTTTTCGGCGCACAATTAGATAACTTTACCAGACTTACGAAGAACTACGTAAGGCGAGAATGTAAAAATCAGAGTTTTAAACACTCCGCGTGTTCCGTGTGATGCGACCGATTTGCCCACTCGGTTCCCCCTATTCCTCCTCCTCTCGTATCTTTCGCTCTCTGTATTGGGGCGGAAATATCGTAGAGAAATGATAATGTTTCTCCTTTGTTCTAGGGAAATACACCAACAGATCGAACAGTTCATCATAACTGCCAAGGGAGCAAATACCACAAGGATAATAGGAAGACGAAAATGTGGTTTGTATAAATGGTAGCTGCCGATACCACCAATCTTACGACAGTGTATTAGATGAAGATCCAAAATATTAAAAAAATTGGCTTATGTCGTAAAGAATCAGTGAAATATACTAGTGACAAAGACTAATCTCGAGGTTCCTTCCTCGAGGTTTGACATGTGAGATTCTGAAGCTTTTAAATTTATCTGTTATTTTGTAATTTTAAGATTGATATTTTATATTGTATTATATTAATTATAGAATATTGTAATGGTTAAAAACATCAGTTACCATGTTTTGATATATCTGTGATCTAGGTATGTAATACCAATAGTTTGTGTGAAAATGTAATAATAATAATAATAATAATAATAATAATAATAATAATAATAATAATAATAATAATAATAATAATAATTCCACCTATGCAGATCGCTGTGGGGTGCAATAACGGATGATAGGAAATAACCCATAAGGGAAGTGTGATCTGTGAACTCGAACTAGTGGGTGGAGGAGCTTGAGTACCCCCTGAGGCTGAGAGTTAGTATGTCGGCGGTAGAGCCTCCTTTTCTGAATAGGTTGAAGGTGAAGGGTCAGAAGAAAACCGCAACGGCTTCTTCGAAGAAGAAAAGAGGATTGATGAAGATGGCGGAAGAAGCGGCTGGAACATTTAACCGCAACGTCTGATCCGCAGCGTGCGATCGTAAACAGCGTGTGCCTCCAAGTGTGGGGCGGCTGCATCCCTAGCAGTAAGTAAAAAGAGAGGGAAAGGTGATGCACCTTTGGACTTCCTGTTATCAACCAATGGGAGACACAAGGGTGAAATGTAGTTGGCAGCAGGCCTCTGATTAGAGTGAAGGCCCGAACCTTCCATTACCCAGCGAAGAAGGTTGCCTTCAGAAGTCAGTGAAAAACCCGCAGGGTTGAGTAATGCTGACTGACAATCGGAGGGACCCTTGCTGGACCCTGCGGGGGATATCTCGAGACCTCTGTGTGGGACAGTAATAGATAACAGGAAATAACCTATGGGTTAAGTGTGATCTGTGATATTGAACTTACTTCCTGCGAAACTCCCCTTAAAACCAAAGTGCAAAATGGATAGAACAGTAAATGTAATAAATCTAAACATGCCTTGTTCTGCAAATGTCCCATACCTGCTCAGAAATCGAGCTAATGTCTCCTTCTTGGCGTCTGACCATCCGTTGGAATCAGGAACTCAGAGCCAGAAGTAGCTCGAAGTCATTGCCAAAAATGGACCCGGTATGAATTAAAGGAGGTGATGAAATATCTTGAAAGTTTTCAAGATATGGAGAGAGCGGAACCGAGATATGAAACCTACCTTAAATACTAAGAAGCTTTCCTGTTGACAACGATACATACTCAGAAGTGAAAAATTCACCGCAGTAGACTTTCCTGACATAGAGGGACATTCGCGTAGCAAGTGCATTGATCGCACTAGCCACATGACGGACATGTAGAACGATATAATATCCCTAAAAGCATTGGTCCTGTTGAAGATCCATTTTTTTCCCAATGAAATTCCCGTCAGCGGGGAAAATTCATATAGCTATGAATCACACGATGGGAAATCTTCTTTGACGCTAGGTAGAACGAGTTCGTCTACTTCCATTCAAGTACCGTGTACCCTGGAAGAGATAATATAAAATACTGAAGCTAAGGGAGTGATAGAGACAGCGAATTCTGTCTTAAATGAGGTGGTACCCTCTCCCTCACAAAAATTTACCGGCAAAGTTCTATCTTTCCAACCGCGCCGACAAACTTGGACACTCGCGGCCAGGGGGAGGGCAGGGGGAGGGACGCGTTGACCAATCGCTAGAAAGTAGAAGCACAGTTGTCTGCGATTGCTGCAACATCCCAAGGGGCACAAAGAACGCTGTCTCAGGGGGAGGGGCTAGGTCGTTTACATACGAGACGGAAATATCGTCATATTTCCCTGCCGAAGGAGACATTTTTCTGCGCGTATGCCACGACGAAAAAATGAATTTGAAAAATGAATTAAAAAATTTGCAATTGTTGCAAATTTTTTAATTGTCTAATCTGAATGGCGTTTAAATGCGATGCAAAATTCCGGAATCCGATCGGTGCTACCATATTTCGTTCTCGAGATATATGTAATTGTTTATAAGAAATTAACATCTTAGTAGACTCCATTTGTTTGCGCTTAATTCATTCGCTCTATACAAGCATACCGAAAAAACATTGCTCCAATACCGCGCTTTTACCTGCCACTTACGCTTAAAATGCACTTGTTTTTAAACAAATTCTGTGGCCAATTTAATTATGCTAAATTCGTATTTTTACGGCGAGTATTAGCACAATTTTATTTTGTTTTTATATTTTCTTTTAAGTCCTGCAATTTGCAAGTCGATATATTTATCAAATAGGAAAGAAATTGATTATAAAAAAATCATTTTTCAAGGTGCATTACGCCCAAACAATTGTTTCTGCTTTTCTATCAAAGGGATGTTGAGCAACCGAATAACTGTATTATTAATTCTTTTAGAGTCCCCTGTTAACACCGAGAGTCAGAAACTATTTGTTCCTCTTGTTTAACCATTACCATTAAAAATAGGGGAACATACTGTTTAGCTCTATGCTATAAACTGCACTGGATTGGATGATTGTAGTGTTAATGTTTTCAAATACAGAAATATTCAATTTTGTGTTTTGAAAGATCACATGAGTAGAATCACACATCACAAAATACTACTTCATTTACACAAGTATAGATATTTCTAACTGAACATATATAACTTTATGTTAATATTTTCAATTCAATTCATCATTCAGGATCATCGTTCTAAAACTGTTAATTTGATGTTTTTATGTTATAATATAGGAATGCTAGTGTATGTGAATTCGTGTTACATTATCTCTTCCTCTAGATTAGTAACTGCATGCGAACAGATTTTTTGTTTCAAAATTAAACATCGCTAGCGGACCTCCTAAGTATCAATGCGAATTTTAAACTATTGTGTCTTTATAAATTCAGTAAAATTGCACATTTTTTTAAATTCTAACGTAAACCAATATAAATTTACTAGGGAACCTCCATTGCAATGTGAAATATCATAGCAAACTCTTATTACATATAAAATGACTGGCCAAGGTTAAACTACCTTGTTCGATAGATGACATGTCATCCGCAATAAAATTTCATTCCAAATTTGCATTTCTTTCCATTATTACATTTTTTAAATATATTAATAATTATTTTTAAACATTTTTATGTTTGGTAAACATTTCAATTAAATTTCGTGAATTTCTAAAAGGCTGAAAATAAACACATTCTTAAAATTGAAATATTGTAGCATCTTAAAATATAACAAAGATGCGTGCTTAGAAATGCCATTTTTTACTAATAAAATAAATAAAAAAACTTGTTAAAACAATTCAAAGTGATTTAGCGTTAAAGCAATAAACAGTTCAGTAAATATCTCTGACGGAGCATTTTCTAGTGAAAATACTTAGAACGAAATTGGTGGTCAAGTTATATTATCTTCCCAACACAGACTACATTTCAGTTTCAATCCCACAAATATCGGCAAAGTTCGAAGGTGGTTTGTAGGACGCTACTCTCCACTCTACGAAACTCCCGAAACGTTGACTTTTGCACGACCATCTGTACAGGAAGGACGTAGCGGTTTATCAAAAGAAAACGGACCATTCAAGGTATGTCATGATCAATCGTTGAGAATGTTTCACCAATAAAATCTGCCTCTAAGAAAAATATCAAGTAATCAATGTTAATTATCACCGCTTAACATTGTGTTTACTACTTCGATATTTTCATCATCCCAATAACCTACAGAAAACGAATGTTTTTCAGGTTCTTATAAAAAAATTCAATAAATATACGCATTTATTCAAGTTATTATTTGTAAAACGTGAAAAAATCTAAAATGTTATTTTAATCTGTGTTCATCGGAGGTCTGAGATTGAAACAAAAACTGACAAGCAGAGAAAATTAAAGTAAATGTGAGTGATTGATGAAGTTGAATCATCAAATGAAAACCAATGTTTCTTGCTTCTTATAATGCCACCTTGTTTAATGAACATGTAATTCCATGTGATAAATATATTTAAACATGCAAATTGATAAACATTTTGAAAAGTAAAATTATCAATAAAACGTTCATTCATCTTATTACATAACGAAATTGGAGAATTATCAAACAAAGCTCGTAAGCCAAAGTTGATAACCAAGTGAATATTGTAATGCAATTACGATTTGAATATCATAGAAAGTTAGACGCAATTTGCCAAAATTCAAGTAAACTATAATTTTTATTTAAATTTGACTTCTTGTCCTACGAAAAATGACATTTTACAGTACTTTGTTGATTATTTTTGCTATTAATGAAGTAGCAAAAATTATCAACAAAGATATATGCAGGGCTTGATTTCTGCCGGAACCCGTTCCGGTACCTCAGGAATAATTATAAAATTATATTATATATAAATAACTGTTGCTATTACATTAATAATTAATTTGAGGAGCGTTCCGGCATCTAAAATTTAAAAAATAAAGCACAGGCTCTATGAATCATAATAACTCTTATTACGATACTGATCTCAGTTTCGTCAAGATTGACTTTTAGACAATGAAAGTAAATGTTCAATCAAAGTTTACCCATCTAAATAAAGTTTATCTTAATATAAATACTAATTAAACAGTGTGTCTCTGCGTTAGAACGGCCGGGAAGGCTCCGCAAATTGTGCCTGAAATGAACATCTCAAAATAGCAGTTTGACAGGGGTTACAAATCGATAACTAAAAGTTAGAATAATTATTGCTAAAATGATAAATATTTACTGGTCTATGAACATTAATTCTGGACGAAAAGCCCCGCTTAGAAATATTTTTTCGTCGTGGCGTACGCGCAGGCGAAACGTAAAGAAAAAGTAAAATTAGAGCTGATTTTACAATTTTTTATTTGTTTAAGGTCACACAACAGACAATAATTGCAGTTCCAGGTAAGAGTTTAAGTATCTTGACTCCAGAAGCAATACATTAAACAAATATGTTTTTGTTATAAACAGACAATTCACTGCGATGATAAATTTGACGATACATTATATAGGAGCCTGAAGCGACGGAGGAAGAGATCCAGAAGAGCAGAGGAGAGGGGTGAGAGGAGACGAGAATTAGAAGTGCGTCTCCAGGTACGTGGTGCCCTTGGAGGCGCCCGCCACTCCGTTCTCACGAGCGCCGTCGTCGACGCGCGCGCCCCGGGAGCGGCGGAGGGCGGCGTCGGCGCGAGGGCCAGCGCCCTGCGCGCGCCCTTCTGACGACGGCGACGCTGCACAGGGCACAACAACTCTTACTCTCCAATCAGTCCTTCGGACCTTCCTGAACTATCAAAATATCTCAATCGCGTTTGTCCATCGCGGAATTATTGACAAGTAACGATATTGGGAAAACGCCCTAATGATACGATCAAAACAAGTGTACAGTTTTATGTAAATCACAATAAACTTCTTAAGGAAATGAAGTATACTTATTCATATCATCAATTCTACAATAAAATACTCAATATTTGGACGTACTTTTAGATAACGTGAAATGGAACTGAGGATTTTTGTTCATGTTTATACTCCATATCATATTCCCTAACCAGAGCGTGGCTTCTAAATCGACCATTTCAATGAGTGTTGGGTGTGGTCCCTGAATATATGTGAGTACTAACGTTGTGGGATGCGCTCTTGGAGAGCGTCAGCAGCTCTGAGTGTAGGGCCTTCGCCAGGTGCGCGCCCTTGTGCAGGTGCAGGGCCGCGACCTGCGCGCCCTCGCCCTTCGCAGCCACCGGAGTCATCTGCACCCACGGAGCCACCGGAGCGTGCGGCGCCAGCGGAGCCCACGAAGGCGCCGGGGCCAACTGCGCCGGCGAGGGCGGCTCGAGCCTTGCGTTGTTCGTAGGCGGCCACGATGCGGTTGCGGCGCCGGAGGTTCAGCCCGGGAGACTCGGGCAGCTGCAGGATGACGAACTTCTCCTGGCGGGGGCGCTCGCCGCGGCGCTGCTCGGCGGGGGCGGCCGGCGCGCGCGACCCTGCCACATCCCCCACACACCCTCACGCGCCGTCCTCACGCGCATACCTCGCGTTAATAGCCCGCATCAACGACGTTTCTCGGGCTATTTCTGTTTGGGGCGGGATTTGCCATCACATCAAGACCGCAAGATCGGGTCAGAAGTCATTGCTAAGAAATGCGAGTAAACCGAAAATGTGTACGGTGTGAGATGGACGGTTGGAGCTAGTGCAAACATGAATGATGAAAACGCGACCGCTTTATTCATTCGGATGCAATGGAAAGAAATATTTACGTACGTAATCATAAGGAATGCCATCACAAGTTTATCCGATACTTTATGATTCAAGTACGCCCTGTGTTGAACGAGTTTTACTAAACTGTCATCCGACATAACGTTGCGTTTTTGTTACAAACTATTGACGTTTATTGACAAATAAAGAACTGTCATGTATTGGTATTTTTTTACAACAAACGTTAATTTCAGTAGTGGTGATCCAGTTGGGCATTCATATACAACACGCTGCGTATTGTGTTTTCCTATCAATACTCGCGCGTATGGATGTCGCTTACTTTTGGCGCGATCTGACTGCCCGCAGGGAATGCAAATTGCTCGCAGAAGTTTCCTGAAGGCCATTGCAAGCGGTGCTCTCGGAATACCCAGCTATCGACCTTGGTTCCGGAGCGCTTTCTGCCCGTAACCACGGAATCAGCGAACACTGGGCCCATGGGGTCATTGTTGCTCCGATGTTCATTGTAGTATAGGAATACGATACTCATTACGTTTTCCGTGGAGCTCTTGTGTTTCTCTTAAGTATCTTTAATATTTATTGCCAGAATAAAGAATATTGAATGATCTAATTTAATAAAGTGATCCATACTTTGATCTATGTCCCTATATTCCCTGCAAATGATAGGCTAACATCTGAACTGATGTATGAGTAGAACATTGCAATGAGTTTGTTTATTTTCCTTAAAAATGATTATTTTTCATGTTTTAGTTGTTTAGTTTAAATTATTGTGTTGAAACTTTTTTGTTTGTTCATCATTATCGGATTCAAGTTTAGAGGGAACGAAGTCGAATATGTGAAAATGTATTTTGGTAGATATGTTGCATCTCATGGTTTTATTCACTGTAATCATGATATTTAAGATGTCACAACGTTTTTCAACTTTGTGGTTGCCGGAAAATCCTTGCAAATATCCTTAAGAACAGCGGAAGAAGTCTCTAAAAGCATCAAGTGATATCACAGCAATGCCTCTTACCGTGAGGTCTTAGGTTCACCTCGCTACGATTGCAGGATTCTTTTACTCATACTCATTTTCACTTCATGAAGAAACAGTGAGCTCATATTGGCAATGTTATTTTTATGGAAATATCTCGTGCACTGTTGCCAAATCGATTGTTGCAAAAATATAAAAACATAGTCCTATAGAGAAAAGGACGAGGATCACGATGGTAATCATGAAAAATATGCCATTCATGTTCTTTGAAAATAAAATAATGAAAACGCTGGTTTTAAGCACAATTGATTTTTTAAACACCTTTTCTTTGAGTCCGATAAACATATCCAAACTTTGCTGGAATTATTTTTGGAAAACACGATACAATATTTCAGTTACTTCAGCTTGGAGGAAATGTTTTTTTTTCAATATGTCAAAATGTGTCTTTAAAAAAATTAATTGTCAACAAAAATATGTGAATTTGTAATATGTGTATTAAAATATATCGCCGCTGGGATATTTTTGTTCTTGGAGTCCAATTACAAACTTCCAGTGACAAAGTTGGGTAAAATGATGAAATTACCATTACCCGAAGATCTTCTGATGCATTATTTCTTGTATTTGATGTTTGTTTTGAAGTCGAGCCGCGCG
Source organism: Teleogryllus occipitalis (assembly GCA_011170035.1). NCBI lineage: Eukaryota > Metazoa > Arthropoda > Insecta > Orthoptera > Gryllidae > Teleogryllus > Teleogryllus occipitalis. The sequence continues at coordinate 218,989 of BLKR01000857.1, read as the reverse complement.
CGACGTGAGACGGTGACATCAGGCTGAACGGGCGATACAACGAAAAAGCAAGGCACATTTGCAGGGTGTGTAACCCAAAGGGCTGAAAAGATGTGTTTATTTATATGATGTCATCACCGGAAGGGACCATCCAAATCAATAAAGCAATAGTCGAGTGATCACAAGAATAATCACATCTTGTGAGGTATTGTGGTCAATCGACTTTTTCTGGTGGATGTGTGTGAAGATAGTGGATGTGCAGTGATAAAGAAAAGTAGGTACAAAGGAATAAAATTTATCAAATTTCAAATATTGTACATTTTATCACTCACTGATAAAAATTGGATTTGAAGTTGAAAATTTAGAAAAAAGACTGAAATAATAGAAAGGAATGAAACAATAATTTACCGATATTCATAACTACGAGAAATTTCTAAACACAAATTTAGAAACGAGAAAAGAAATATAATGTACTACGATGAAAGTTGGATAAATATTTGTCATGGTGTTCCGCTTATACCGAAAATTAATTAATCAATATTTGACGGGCCAATCAACAATTTTGAATTTTTACCCATTTTATTTCATTATATATATATATATATATATATATATATATATATATATATATATTGAGACGAGCTCGAATATATGCCCTGGTAACGGACCGGACCATGTATAAAAATTCCCAAAGTACCGTCTTCGGCAGTTCGCTGATTTGAACGCGGCGCGAGAACCCCGTCACTGTCTGACGTCGGCCGCGTCGAGCGAAACGCTTGTCCACGAATAAGAAATTCGAAAGATAAGCTTGGGTACGAGATCTTGTGATTGGCCGGTATCCGAAAAACGAGGGAAGCCAACGGCAAGAAATTTTTTCCGTTGAAAGTTGAAAGAGTCTCAGAAAAATCTCGGAGGAGGACGGATCGCTGTGGAACGCGTCTCACAAATCACGTAAAAACCGTTATAAGTGATGGTTAGTGAAGAGAAACCTGTCGCGAGTCGCTAGCAGTGAACTTCATGCGAGATGTTTTCATCCGAATACAGGAAGAGAACGAACATTGTACTCGTTTTTTGTTTGATGATAACTCACAACGGGAAAAAAACGTGTATCAGTGGGGGCGAATTATGTGAATTCAGTGAGGGCTGAATCGGACTCTTTTCCGGCGTACGCCGAACAGTTTTCTGCATCGCCGCTACGTCACATCACCGAAGCAAGGAGCCAAGGCGATAACCATTCCTGAAAACACCGCCAGAGAAGCATTTGTGTTGGGGAAGGAAGACGGGCACAGAGGCGAGGCCGAGGCAATTCTCAGCCGAGAAAATTGGTGCGGAAACGCAGCGGAAGGAGGGGCGGAGGATCGTGGAGGCAAGGCTACCCCGGCGCGTCGCCAGCACGAGCCGTCGCGACCAGCGCAACGAGAGCCCGGAGGTCGCGTAAGGCGCGATCGCCACGTCCCCAAACGCTGAGGCGCCAAGGCGCCGCTCGCAGCACTCGACTAGGCCAGTTCACGTAAAACCCCATTGGAGAAGCGTGAGTACCCGTGCGACAGAACGGTCGCAGAAACGAAAAAGATGTAATCGAACAATGTTAAACCACACTATTCTTTTAAAAGCTTTTCAAATATTACGCATTTCAAGCCACATTTGTGAATGCTGGCGTGTGGAACTCTTGAATGAAAGCTATGTTAAGAACATAAGTGGTTAATTTGCTTTGAACAAGTCACCCAGTTAATTGAGTGTTCAAAGAGGTTTATAAAGTGTTCAAAGTTCATATAGGAAATTTAACTTTGGTCTGTACCGAGTTTTCTAAGCATTGGTGGTTGAAGTGTATTGTGAATTAAAAACCACTTTTAAGAAACGAAAGCAATTTAGCGCAGGGAATTTAAAAATTTGTGTTCTTTGTGTCCTTAAGACGAAGGTATTCCTACACCAACTGGTGCATGAATTACAAATTATTTAATGAATGATGAAATAAGGTGTTTTTTTATGAGGTAGCGATAACTGCTTCGAATATGCATTTCCGAGCACGAAGGTTGTGTTCTAAATGTGATTATTTGTGAAGGGTTGTTATTTTTGTTGAATTTGTGTGTTGTGGTTTTTTTTGTTTCTTGATTGTAGAATATACAGCCTTGTATGCCAGTTTTGCTTTGAGTACAAACCTGCCCGTATTCCCCACCCAGGTGCAATTTCAGACATAAGCCTCATCCAGGCTAACGATTCGAAACAACTCGAGAGGTCCGACGTCGGGACGGCAGTGGCAACGACGCCGGTAACGCCCACGCGATCTCACACATCCTTAGGGCTAACGACTCCTTCTCGCAACAGAGTTGTATTATGCGCGGCGCGTCGGAGGGAAGGCCACGACGTGTGTTCCGTCACATAAAATATATATATATATATATATATATATATATATATATATATATATATATATATATATATATATATTATGTGTGCATTTGTATTAGATATTTACGTTAATAAAAATATAATGGCACTAATTACAATGAGTAAGGAAATAAACCTTTTTTTAAGTAGATGAATATATAGATATAGGTAGCCGAGATTTTAAGGTTCTGGAGCGAGAGTTCAAGCGAACGTGTCGCATCGGAAACAACGTGAGGATTCTCCACAGGATCCATTGTGCCTTTCACAACGTGAAAAACTAGATAGCTGGATCGAATTCCGTCCTTGTCAGGAAGAGAATTCTAACAACCGGCTTCTCTGATCGTTAGTTTTTCGTCGTTTCTCTGACCAATATCTCGCGAATGCGTTCAAAACCCTAAGGCTCGTCGCAAAATGAGACGCAGGGCCGTGATGTGACGCAACACCACTCATGCCGAAATCCTCCCGACCAAATAAGTCACAGAAGTGATTACGAAAAACGAGGCGCAATGTTTCTCTAACCTGCAGTTCACTCACAGCGCTGACTTCAGATGTATTTCGGCGATGTTAGTGGATTTGAGTTCTCAATCAAATTTCAAAGCGGGTTCAAGTTGATGGCAAATAAATGCTTACAGATCATAATATACATATTGTTTCCCTCCTTAAAAACTATTTTATATTCATTCGAGCGATAATGGGTATTTCCTGTAATTGTTTACAATTTAAGCCTTTGAAGTGCTGAAACGTTTATATTACTAAAAATAAATGTCAATCGTATCCAATTTCCGAATTTCTAAATAATTTGGGCGCCAGGAAAAGGTTATACTTGAATTCCTGATTATCTATTACAGTCTTCAAATATATTACAAATAAATGTAAATCCCGCTAGCTCGGTCGACGGGTTCTTATGAAATAATTGTTGCTACTTACTCCGCAACCAATTACTCAATCTGCCATCCATATGGAGTGGCGGGGAATCTGAAAATAATTCTAAAATATCTACTCAAGGATAGCATGTAATGGCAAATGAGAATCGGCTTTCTTTCAAACTATGAATTATAATTTATTCTGCATGCCAAAGTTATCAACTATCATTGATTATTACAATTTATCGTTAGGTCATGACCATTTTTCTCGTTATTGAAATAACAGCACTATGGAACCTTTTATCCTTTCTTGTCTCTTCACGCGTACGTCGCTCGATGTCGCCACGTAGGGTAGAGCAATCTTCCGTCTTGTTGAAGTCCACGATGATCAGCGACCCAGTCGAAACTTCCTCCAACCACTTCACAAACACTGATTATACTCCTTATCTTGGACCTCAGTTGGGTACCTATTTCAAACTGATTACTTTCCCAGGTCCGAATAATATCTTTCTAATATTATTTTCTATCACCTAACCTGTATATTCACAATTCACTGGTAAAATTACTAAGTCAAATCTTTTAACTCCACCGTGAAAATATTCTAAGATCACTTTCCAGCTCATTCATGAGAATGCTACAAGCGATCCTCTCACCACCACGACACGAGTCGGAATGCCCTAATTCTCAATCTGATCCACCGTTCAAAGCTAGCTGTGTCTCTCTCTCTCTCTCTCTCTCTCTCTCTCTCTCTCTCTCTCTCTCTCTCTCTCTCTCTCTCTCTCTCTCTTCTTTTTTTTGTGTTGCTACGGTGCACCTAGCGTGTTTACAGCACTCTCGGTTACTACGGTGTCCTCTGCGTATCTACACCATAGAAACCCACGTCTTTTGCAATAACTACAACATTTTGACCTTTATTTGCCTAAATAAAATGTTCATCATTTTTGAAATGTCACAGTATATTTTGTTATTATTGACAATTTTTCCTACGTAAAAAAAGGAAAAATTAGGTATTAATATTAACTTGTAGTTTGCTAATAAATTAAAACTAGCGTACCTGTGCGAGAACTCTCGCATGTTAAAACCCACCCTAATTTGTGCATGAGTTTTAGTGAAAATTAAATTTGGATTCATGTGGTCTCTTTTCATCGTTGTTCCTTCCATAATTAGGTACACAGCACCTGTAGACCACGGCAAAACGTTAAATGAATGGTTGCATTACATGCATAAGAAACAATCTTTATCTGTATTATTTAGCAACTATTAATGTGTTGTGCGTCTCGCAGTGTTGCTGCGAAAGCGGTGTTGTTAATAGTTTTGTTGCTGCGAGAGCGAATCTTGAATTAATAATTATGCAAATAGGCCCCGTCAGTCTGCGCAAATCACGGTACACACAGAAAGCGTAAATAGTATGAGATTGATGAATCTAAGCATGACGTCACAAAGATGGCCAGCAGCACCAAGGGAGTAAATATAGGCTATGGAGGAAAGTATGATGTATTTCTCCTTGTGTAGGTGGTATTGGTATCGATAAGCATCGAACAGGCAAAATTTTAATAGAACATATAAGAATATCTCATCCTGTAGATTATGACGTGAGAAGTTTTCTTTGATACATTTCGCCTCAAAAATTTAGTTCTTAAGTGCCTTGAACGCTTTGTTTACGACTTATTTAAGGATATAGCTGACCGAGTGTCGCGAGTTGCGTTTGATATGAATATTTAGATGCGTTTTCTTAATAAAATCTTTTATATTTTTATTCAAAGTGCAATTAATCAGGTCTCTGTAAAATTGTTTTTTTAGACCTCATTTACATAGATCGGTTGCATGTGAAAGCCGCAAAAGTTATGTATACTACCGAAATAATTAATAATAATGATAATAAATGTATTTAAACTGCAATTGGGTGTAACCCGGTGGTAGTTAATTACATAAATAAGATAATAAATGTCATGCAAATAATATAATAATGGCAATAATAATGCTAAAATAATAATAATAACAATAATAATAATATAAAAACTGCCTATTCTTAAAACATTAAACTACATAAAAAAGAAAAGAAACGTCTATCATCTAAAGCCGCACTGACTGTTTATTGGATTAAAACCGGACTGCACTATCCTTCACTTCACTTCACTATAACACTAAAAACATTTCCTTCATTATTTCTCTGATTTACACTGCACGACACCTCACGTCCCAGTATAACTTAATATTCTTAGTTACCTACCTCAAAGACTTATAAATACCCTAAATTAATTTCCGAAACTGTTGAACGCTTCGCGGAAAGGGTTGTCTGTTTTCGAGTGAATCCCACCCTGCCGTTTTCTTGTCCCTGAAAGTAAATTTAGCTGTTCTACACAGAATCCTTTCCAAATTCTTACACTGCTTAATTTTGTGCGCATTCCAACAAATTGCTCCATATTCCATTATCGGACGAACAAGCGATAAAATAGGAGGTGAAATAATGAATGTTAATAAGGGTATGTATAGATATGGAAACTTAAATAATGGGAATAATAGTGTGGAGGCGTTGAACAATTAGGATGTTTGTTCATATTTCTGTAGGTGTTAGGGGGTACGCCCACCCAAGATTTGTTGGATTGTAAAATATTTGAGGATTGTTGGGTTTTGTCTGATGTTCTTGAAATAGAAAGTGTGATAAGTTAGATCCCTTTCAAATTATACTTTGCATGTTTTTGCACATTTTCGCATATCTGCAAGTTACAATATATTTTTACTCTTTCAGCAAAATTTCTGAAGCAATATGTGAAACTTCCTAACATATTTAATTGTGAGTGATTCATAAATGTAAAATATGTGTAAAACTGGTTTTTAAAAAACTTTTGAAACTAGTGAATCATAGTTACCACGGATCATAAAATTATTATCTTCATTAAACACTTTATAACACAAAGAACTTTAAGAACAGCATAGTTTCAATCATATATCTTCTTCCATCACTAACAAAAACACTGTGAACCTTCCCCGGAAACTGTGGGCAAGACAATGCGCTCCGCAGTCGTCGTGCAAAGAAACGGCGTCACATCACCTAGAGCTCTAACGTGCGCTAGTCCTATAAGTTTACTGATTGGCAGAAAATGACCATGAATCACTCTGCGTCACCATTTTGCAACTATTCTTACAATTGGGCACAGACAGCACGCAATTTTTCCTTTCACTTCATCGATCTATTCCCAAACCTTACTTCCATTCACTTGCACTTGCTTGCACTAAACCAACACACATGTAGGGATACCGTTCACAAACGATGGGATTGTCGCGACAGGGGCGGTGCCCCGCAGGTGGGTGATACATGGTTGGGTACAAAACGCTGGCTGACAAGGACTCGCCATCGGATATCATAAACCAACAGAGGTAGATCACCCTAACCTCCCGAGGAAAAAATGCTCTACACTTAAGGAGCGAATAATCTTAGTATGACGCGTCAGGAATTATCAATCAATCATACCTTAATCACTCCCCATAATGTTTTTTTCAGATTTGTTCAACAATTAAAGCAGTGGCCACTTTTGTTCCATTCCATCTATAATATTCTAAATAGTGATAGTAAATCCACGAAGCTAAAAAAAAACACACGAGGTCCACGGAAAACGTAATGAGTATCGTATTCCTATACTACAATGAACATCGGAGCAACAATGACCCCATGGGCCCAGTGTTCGCTGATTCCGTGGTTACGGGCAGAAAGCGCTCCGGAACCAAGGTCGATAGCTGGGTATTCCGAGAGCACCGCTTGCAATGGCCTTCAGGAAACTTCTGCGAGCAATTTGCATTCCCTGCGGGCAGTCAGATCGCGCCAAAAGTAAGCGACATCCATACGCGCGAGTATTGATAGGAAAACACAATACGCAGCGTGTTGTATATGAATGCCCAACTGGATCACCACTACTGAAATTAACGTTTGTTGTAAAAAAATACCAATACATGACAGTTCTTTATTTGTCAATAAACGTCAATAGTTTGTAACAAAAACGCAACGTTATGTCGGATGACAGTTTAGTAAAACTCGTTCAACACAGGGCGTACTTGAATCATAAAGTATCGGATAAACTTGTGATGGCATTCCTTATGATTACGTACGTAAATATTTCTTTCCATTGCATCCGAATGAATAAAGCGGTCGCGTTTTCATCATTCATGTTTGCACTAGCTCCAACCGTCCATCTCACACCGTACACATTTTCGGTTTACTCGCATTTCTTAGCAATGACTTCTGACCCGATCTTGCGGTCTTGATGTGATGGCAAATCCCGCCCCAAACAGAAATAGCCCGAGAAACGTCGTTGATGCGGGCTATTAACGCGAGGTATGCGCGTGAGGACGGCGCGTGAGGGTGTGTGGGGGATGTGGCAGGGTCGCGCGCGCCGGCCGCCCCCGCCGAGCAGCGCCGCGGCGAGCGCCCCCGCCAGGAGAAGTTCGTCATCCTGCAGCTGCCCGAGTCTCCCGGGCTGAACCTCCGGCGCCGCAACCGCATCGTGGCCGCCTACGAACAACGCAAGGCTCGAGCCGCCCTCGCCGGCGCAGTTGGCCCCGGCGCCTTCGTGGGCTCCGCTGGCGCCGCACGCTCCGGTGGCTCCGTGGGTGCAGATGACTCCGGTGGCTGCGAAGGGCGAGGGCGCGCAGGTCGCGGCCCTGCACCTGCACAAGGGCGCGCACCTGGCGAAGGCCCTACACTCAGAGCTGCTGACGCTCTCCAAGAGCGCATCCCACAACGTTAGTACTCACATATATTCAGGGACCACACCCAACACTCATTGAAATGGTCGATTTAGAAGCCACGCTCTGGTTAGGGAATATGATATGGAGTATAAACATGAACAAAAATCCTCAGTTCCATTTCACGTTATCTAAAAGTACGTCCAAATATTGAGTATTTTATTGTAGAATTGATGATATGAATAAGTATACTTCATTTCCTTAAGAAGTTTATTGTGATTTACATAAAACTGTACACTTGTTTTGATCGTATCATTAGGGCGTTTTCCCAATATCGTTACTTGTCAATAATTCCGCGATGGACAAACGCGATTGAGATATTTTGATAGTTCAGGAAGGTCCGAAGGACTGATTGGAGAGTAAGAGTTGTTGTGCCCTGTGCAGCGTCGCCGTCGTCAGAAGGGCGCGCGCAGGGCGCTGGCCCTCGCGCCGACGCCGCCCTCCGCCGCTCCCGGGGCGCGCGCGTCGACGACGGCGCTCGTGAGAACGGAGTGGCGGGCGCCTCCAAGGGCACCACGTACCTGGAGACGCACTTCTAATTCTCGTCTCCTCTCACCCCTCTCCTCTGCTCTTCTGGATCTCTTCCTCCGTCGCTTCAGGCTCCTATATAATGTATCGTCAAATTTATCATCGCAGTGAATTGTCTGTTTATAACAAAAACATATTTGTTTAATGTATTGCTTCTGGAGTCAAGATACTTAAACTCTTACCTGGAACTGCAATTATTGTCTGTTGTGTGACCTTAAACAAATAAAAAATTGTAAAATCAGCTCTAATTTTACTTTTTCTTTACGTTTCGCCTGCGCGTACGCCACGACGAAAAAATATTTCTAAGCGGGGCTTTTCGTCCAGAATTAATGTTCATAGACCAGTAAATATTTATCATTTTAGCAATAATTATTCTAACTTTTAGTTATCGATTTGTAACCCCTGTCAAACTGCTATTTTGAGATGTTCATTTCAGGCACAATTTGCGGAGCCTTCCCGGCCGTTCTAACGCAGAGACACACTGTTTAATTAGTATTTATATTAAGATAAACTTTATTTAGATGGGTAAACTTTGATTGAACATTTACTTTCATTGTCTAAAAGTCAATCTTGACGAAACTGAGATCAGTATCGTAATAAGAGTTATTATGATTCATAGAGCCTGTGCTTTATTTTTTAAATTTTAGATGCCGGAACGCTCCTCAAATTAATTATTAATGTAATAGCAACAGTTATTTATATATAATATAATTTTATAATTATTCCTGAGGTACCGGAACGGGTTCCGGCAGAAATCAAGCCCTGCATATATCTTTGTTGATAATTTTTGCTACTTCATTAATAGCAAAAATAATCAACAAAGTACTGTAAAATGTCATTTTTCGTAGGACAAGAAGTCAAATTTAAATAAAAATTATAGTTTACTTGAATTTTGGCAAATTGCGTCTAACTTTCTATGATATTCAAATCGTAATTGCATTACAATATTCACTTGGTTATCAACTTTGGCTTACGAGCTTTGTTTGATAATTCTCCAATTTCGTTATGTAATAAGATGAATGAACGTTTTATTGATAATTTTACTTTTCAAAATGTTTATCAATTTGCATGTTTAAATATATTTATCACATGGAATTACATGTTCATTAAACAAGGTGGCATTATAAGAAGCAAGAAACATTGGTTTTCATTTGATGATTCAACTTCATCAATCACTCACATTTACTTTAATTTTCTCTGCTTGTCAGTTTTTGTTTCAATCTCAGACCTTCGATGAACACAGATTAAAATAACATCGTAAAAATAACAAAAGTGATTTAGCAATGACATATGCATGAAATTTGATCTTGACAAACGAGCAAAAGTCAATATGAAGACAATGCTAAGTGACGTCAGGGAGCATTGATGTTGATGTGCACACTGCAATTCAAGATCTTCAGCCAGGTAAAACTGACAAGTAAGCTTTTAAGAATGTGAGAACACCTCCAACCACACAATGAAAGAGAGAATTTGCAGGGAACATTATAGATAAGTGAGACTTCTCCTGGAGTCCGCCCTGAACTCCAGCAATAAATTATCTGCTATTGGTAGTTTGGCGGTGCCTGTAACCGAGTACATTTTTGGACTAATCGTCTGTATTGAGCAAGAAATTCGAATCATGGATCAAAGAACAGAAAACTGCTTACAATGCATCACGTCGCCCACCCTCGAGCTGATGTTCACTTTGACACAGACTTCATGTGTTACGTAAGGAAGGAGGAAGAGGCCTCAGAAAAATTGAAGTCTTCTGGCACGGTGAAATAGCCGGGATGGGAAAGTATGTAGTCAGTAATCAAGATGACCCACTAATGAGGCTGGTAATTGAATCTGGCCAAAGAATGAAAAACAGAGGCATTTAAGTGTGGCAAGAATCATTGCGAAGAAAACTATGTAAGACGCAGAATAACAAAGACACGGGACTGTTGATGTTACTTAACACGTAATGTAAGATTGAAAAATTTTTATTCGTGTTGAAACAAACCACTCATAGGACAATATAATTGCGAATTCCGACTGGTTACAAGAAAATGTATAATATTTTTTGTGATCATTTTTTATAAAACTAGAATTAATGGATTTCAAAGTAGCGTAAATGCTTACCTACAGTAAATAAAGCCGTATTGCTAAGGCGATCATGCTGAAGTGACTGCGGTGCGCGGATTCTCAGGTTTGAGTCCTGGACCCAATGAGCACTAATGAGCAAAACAAACTCCTATAGACACTAATGAGCAATACGAACACCAATAAACGCTAATGAGCAATACAAACACCAATAAACTCTAATGACCAATACAAACACCAATAAGCACTAATGAGCAATACAAACAACAATAAACACTAATGAGCAATACAAATACCAATAAACACGAATTAGTGATATGAGCTGGCTGCCTGAACTGATAAGCAAACCGACCGCCGACGCTCATCTGCAGGTACTGATACTGTCGTGATGTAAAAAAAGCGCATTTTCGATTTGTGGGCCACGCCCCCTCTGCAAATGACATCGTGGAAATTCCGATGCCTGTGGAAGCCATACGGGGGGCTCCTTGATTTGAGGTTTTAAGGTATCAATGACGGCTAACAGTAAGAACAGTCATTTCATAGAAAGTAAAATATTTTATAGAAATACATTATAATAAATTACTGTTTGTTGGTAAGTTATTATTTTCTTCGCTACACAACATAGAATCTGCGCCGTGCCAACCAACACTTAATTTTAAAAACGACGCACTAATTACATTGTGATAGTACAAACTACAGTTGAGTTGTAAAGTCGTCACGTCAAAAATGAAATTCCTACGTCTCAAAATAAGCATTTAAAGAGGAAAGTACTACCCGTAAGAAGCAGCTGTTATTTCCGCCATTGTCGTTAGTACCATGTAAACAGATTGACCCCTTCTTCGCATTCGTTCACCAATCTCGGACGTCGAAAACAACTCTTCACGATAAAGGATAAGACTTTTTTTTAATAATTTAACCAGTTCACTATCCACCAGTTCAGTAGTATTAGTATTAGTGGCTCGAAGTTACGAGTAACTGTAAATTTGCACACTATCATAACCCTAGTTTTGATCGAGGACATGCCCACTGGGTACCTATATGTTGATTGTTGTTAATTTTGTGTAGAAAAAAGCAATATAGAGAGTAAGAGGATGAAACCTAAAGAAACTCTTTGCAATTCATTTCCATTGGCACATTTCCGCATTGTGTGCTGAAATGCGTGGTGGGGAGCGGCCGGCCCACTGCGCGGAGGATTCGCCCCGAGAGCGCTGCTTATCAGCGCCCCATCCGCAGCGCCCCGCCGAGAAAGAAGCAGCGGCCTGGGGGGCGGCGGCGGAGGGGGAGGGGGAGGGGCGGCGTTTCCTGAAACTTGCTGATTGGCTGACTTCGTCCCCGGACGCTTATCTCTCGTCTTCAGCCGAGCGGGGTTCGGAAACTTTTTTAATAATCACCATTCCCGCGCCCCCTCCCCGGCAGCAGCGGCGCGGGGCGGCGCGGCGTCTGCGGCGGCGGGGGCGGGGCGGGGCGGGGCGGGAGCGTCGAAAGCAAGGGAAAGAACTGCTGCTGCTGCCGCCTCCCCCGCCGCGGCCCCGCCCGACCACGCACCGACTCCACGCTTTCCCTTTGTTTAAGGTTTGTTTGCCATCGCACGGGGGTGCTCTTTTACCGGTACGCTCTCTGCTTACTCTTCTGGTTTCAACTGCTAATTACGTAAATTCAAAAAATAATGTTAAGATCATATGTTCTCTAAAATCTATCAAATTTAAATGTTGATCAAATAAAACTTGGCATCTCTGTGGTAGACTCTATACGAACCTACTGTGTGGGTGTTTGAAATAGTTCAGATGTTTTCGTGTTCTTTGGCGATTACAATAATAATACCAACATAAATAATATTGTTCGTTAATAATATTCTTTGGGAACCTACCATCAGCATGTAAATGACGCATTGTGATGAAAATGTCACATTGCAGTATTCCCGACCAATTGCCATTTTGCCATCACACTACCATATTCTTCTAAATATCTCTAAAGGTAAATCAAATGGTAATTTTGAATATTTTTAGAAAAGAATAGGAATAGTAACAATACTAATTAGACTCCTTTTCATTGGTTATACAAGTATTCTCCTGTGGCTTATGTGAGCTGAAGATTAACCGTTTCAGTGCATTTCCGGACGCTACTTCCCCGAATTGGCGGTACTTGGAGAAGTCAGCGCGCACAATCGCTTGTCTTTGACACGAAGTCGAGGTCTCGCTGCAAGAAGAGGCCCGTAAGAATACATCATGCTCAAATCAGCAATATTACTTATTGTTATTTACGATAACCTTAAATTAATATGTAAAATTAAAACAACACAACGGTTAAATATTATTTAATAATAATAATAATAATAATAATAATAATAATAATAATAATATATTAATACTTCTGCAATTAAGTGTGAAATGAATATGTTGTGGTGGTACCAATTACGTCGTTGCGGAGGAGCTTGCAAATACTCATTGCATCTGGGACGGACAGCCTCCTTTATCCCTCTGTTCAGTTTATGTCAGTAGCAGTCTACATTCCCAGTTCCCCTTATATCAACTGTATACACCCTAATTACTCTGTATCTATCTAGCTACCTTCCTATCTCTACTTAGCTATTAATATGAAATAAAGGACTGTCATCTTTATTTTCCATTCTTCTATTTTTCCATTATTCTATTTTTCCTTTCTCCATGAATGTTCTAAAAACATCAGAACAATTATCACCGTTTACATCAAGAATACTATATTTCAAATGACGTTGCTCTGCAATTTCCTATTCTATTTTTAATTCTTTTGAGAAGTTATGAAATACTATCTGGTGTTTGTCGCCAAGGTGTATCTTACTAAATACATCCGATTGTTATTCTTAACTCTAATCTGTGCATTACACAATTGTAGGTCAGAGTTTCTTTTTAAAAAGTTATATGGGTCAAATGCCTGAACAACTCTTATAACGTGGCAGTTTATCGTTGAAGTTGTCTTCTCCTAGCAACGGGGTATTATGATGCAAGATCATAAATAAACAATTAAAATGCTTTGCGACATTGTGGAGACAAGTTCAAAAGCTTCTCAGTTCCACGGGAATGTGAAATTATGCAAATGTATACATGTTATGCTAGAAATTTTAGCAATAATAACTTTCAAGTGGTTAGAAGTTGTAACTTGTAAATGGTAAGACAGATATCTTGAAATAGAATTGTTCTTTATTTCTTAGTTATTGAAAAAGACCATTCAGTTTTAAAGAAGGAGCAATCGACGGAAAGTCAATGATAACGTAACTGTGACGCTCTGACGATTGACGTTTCACTCTTTCAAGAATTTCTTCTATTCCGCCTCCTATTCTAATAAATTCGTGTATTGCTATCAAGTAATTTTATAGCCATTCTCAATTCACTTTCTTGAATTGCCTCTGTCTCATAACATCAATCACGTAATGACCGATTTCTCCAGGTGGCTCCAAAGATTTCCTTTAAATATTTTGCGTGAATAGGCCACGGAGAAAAATGTTTAGTTCATACAATTAATCACTTACTATATTTTGAAATACGGTATAGTATATTTTGGAAGAACAAAATGCTTAGTCACTTTAATGAAACTACTATTTAGTTAAGCTTAATAATGCACATATAGTAATGTTCACTAAACAGGTCGTAATATTTACTAAAAACATTGCAGTGAAAATTACGAAATGAATACATGCGTTTCATACGTAAATTACTAAAGGCTGCTAAGTAAGACATTTTAGCAGATAATGAATATTTTCTTTCTATCTCTTCGTCCAGGTAATTTAGCAACTGGTGTTCCCCAACGGTCACCCATCTAACGGCCCCGTGGACTCGTATTCCTATAACCTCCGCAGACCTAACAACACCCTAGCCAAACAGAACCCTTACGGACGCTGCCTTCCGACTTGGCTACCGACTGCATTTCTTTCAATAGTTTTGATTACAAAATACAATTATTTAAAATCAATAAAATATTAAACACGTCGTTAATACAGCGTTGATTTCTCACCATTCACATGGGCTCTAAAACCATTCGAATTGGTCAGATTTCTGAGAACGCGCGCTTACAAAGAAGTGTTTAGTAAGCGTGAAAACATGAAACGTAGATCTCACCAAATTATTTTATCTACGAAACAAGTATGGTGCCACTGACAATTTTCTTTGTTCATTCACTTACGATTGTCATTTGTCTGATTTACTAAACGAAACCAAATCATGTTTAGTGAATTTTACCACACGAATAGTTCGATTTACTAAATGATGATTACGAAACATGTTTATTACATTGTACTGCAACATTTCACTTGGTGCTCAAAGTGCGCTTCTATGACACAGGTTCGGCTTTCATTAAAACTTACGAATGTTCGAATATTTTTGAGATTAAAACTACTTTGTTTAATTCCAAATCCAGTATTGAAGCGAGATTTTCTCTTAATTGAATTTATTCTTTAATATTGGACCTTTAAATGATGTCGCGAAAATTGTCACTCGAGAAAACGACCCACATCGCAACCATCCACTCGCCTTCACGTGATGGCACTGAGCAGCCGACACCACTAAGTGGCGCTTGCGGTGAGCCAATGAGGGTTCCGGGCGGAGCAACAGCTGCTAAGGTTGTCCGGGGAAGAAATGTCGAAAATTCGAAAATAAACTCTTAACACAATTTTAAGCATGTTTTGTCTAATAAACTACTTGAAATGGTTGAGCCGCAATAAGCACTTAAAAGTTGGTTTGAAAAAATGCTTTGTAGGTAAAAATTTGAATTTCAAAAGCATAAAAACCCTCCAGAAATATGTAAATTGTTTATTATTTTCAAAGCAAATTAATATATTTGATCATAAAGAAAAATTAACCCAGAAATAAACTAGAGATGCTACAGAATGGCACAGACTTTCTCGTAGCAATTTTTTCTAATTGGTTAATTTTTTCTTATTGGTAATTTGGTGTGATCTGGCTTTAAGGTCATGCTCCATTCTCTGGCCAACTGCCATCTATCGTCGCCCAAAGTACATTTTTTTTGACAATTTCTCAACTCTTTGCTTGCCTAGTAGTACAACTGAATTATTACTTCAAGAATATTAAAGAAAAGTAAGAATTCGTCCTAAATAGAAATTTTCATTGAAAAATAAGTAGTCGATTTTAAGAAATTGGTATTTTGTGGGCATTCAGTATCTTTTCGATCCCTGACAGAAACACTCTATTCAATGTTATTTCCGTTTGACGTACAAAAACTAAATCGATTTAGTAATTTGTAGATCAGTAGAGTTTTCTAAGATTATCTGCCCGTATCTGTAATATGTTTATAAAGATCCCACATCCTTTTCGCTTTACGGTATTCACACAAATGTCTTCTAAATCATACCAAGTGTCACTGCCAAACACATTCGCACATTTGACACGAGTTCCATCTGAACAGTCTAGCACAGCAAATAAGGATGGTCGGGCGACATGTGGAGGGGCGGCAGGTGGAGCTCTTGTAAGGATAAGAGAAGGCGCTAAGTGGATTACTACAAAATATAACGTACAAAAGGAGTTTTGTTTTCAACTTAGTCATCAATTTGTACTATAAAATTAAAATTCCTTTACCTTTGGTTGGAAGTTTGAGAAATTTCCGGACGAGCACCCTCTTTTTTGCAAGTGTGTCTGGCATTTCGAGGCCACGCGAGTGGTCGTCGTGTGTGAGGTCCTGTTGAATGTGTCGGGGGGAGGGGGGGGCTATCCCTGGTCTGCATTTCTGAGCCAGCGGAGCGGAGCGGGCGGTGGCGGTGTCTCTTCCGGGTCACGCCTTTTTACAAACGCGCTAACAATCCAATATATTACTCGCCCTCTGGCGGGAGCGGGCGCGCCGACGCACAATAAAGCGCGGTGGTAATTGCTCGACGAGACACCTGCGCGCCCCCGCCCCCGCCCCCGCCCCCGCCCTCTAGCGGGCGCTATCTGCTCTCTTCCTCGAGGGGCAGACGCCATCCCACCTCCGCCTCCTTCATTTAGGTGAGAAACGGTCTTGTGAAAATGGTAGTGCGCCCCTAACGACAACTGCGCGAAGCGATAAAGGTGACAAATGAGTTGCGTGCGGCGCGCGGCGCGGCGCGACGCGACGCGGGCGACAGAGGGCGCGCTCTACAAACGCCTTGGCTGCCCGTCGCCGTCGTTGGCGTCTTCGTCATCATCAACGCGTCCGCCGTCGCCAGATCCCCTCCCCTCCGCCCTATCGCTCTTCCCCCCCTCCCTCGTCATCAGCCTGTCTCTTCTTCCCTTGACCGCCCTCGCTACTCGAGTCTTATCAGTCGGCCAGTCGTCATTACTCTTCTCCCGTCTCACTTCGGGGCGTTTTTCACCTTCATGTACGCAACACTATCAACTTACAGGTAAAAACACACGAGAAGTTAGTCACAAATTAGAATGATGTTATTAACAATGGCATGGCATGAAAAATAGAATTAACCCATACGTAATAAAGTTATCTGTACATCCTAACATTCTCCTGCCTGTTGTGATTTAGTATCGTTAAAAATACTAACACTTGTCAGTGACTGTACACTACATTGTCAATGCTTTTTAATTTCATGGATACGTAGGTGTATACAGAGTGATATATAAATAGTAAAAAGAAAGTTATGTAATTCTGCGGCGGGAAGTGCTGCTTTCTTGGCAGAAAACTCGATTTATGCCTCTCTGATATTGTAAAAGAAAATAGATTGATGGCAAAACGTGTGTCCCTCTATTTCTCTTTGGGCAACGTTTGCACCTTAACCGTGCAGCCAATTTTCTCCGAAATTAATATTCCCGATCGACCTAAACGAACTCTAAGCTCTGAGTTTGAAACGGATATTTAGATTTGGGGGGATTTTACATGAAGCCTTAACAAATTTTCTAAACATTTTTTAAAAAATGGCTCTAATTTTTTGTTAATAAAATTAATTAAATTAAGGCAAACGTCGTGATGGCTGACGTTTCGGTCAACACTTTCTGAAAGCTGTACTGCCTCGTCGGTCTACGCCACAACGCTTTGTGGAAGGTCGCAATATTATTGACAGAAACATCAACCATCACGGCATAAACGCGACTCTCCCGGACAGCCAAGATCATAGTTTTAGCTTAATTTTTCATGAAATTTACACAATTTTAAAGGAATTATTTTCTCCGGCTCGAAAGCTTTTCTTTTAATTTGCCCCTCGTACGTCTCAAAAGACGGTAAAAAATTCACACTGGTCGTATTTTCGGTGAACTCTGTATTTTTTTGACATTGCAAAAAAATTATATAAATTGGAACAATGTTTTGTTTTTTTTTGCGAAAGTACAAATTTGATAAATTTAAATTTCTTTTAAGAATAATGGAGCAATTTTTGAGAAAACCCGTCCCTCTGCGACTCCCGCCCAAACGGTTCCAGAGGCCTCAGCAACTACCCTGCTCCTGCTTCTGCCCAGCTCCCGCCTCCACCTCCATCTTACTCCAGCCCCCGCCCTCTTCTCAGCATCCACCGCACTCTCGCCTCCGCACCCTCCCCGTCCTAGCAATTCCCCGTTCCTGCTTTTGTCACCGTCCCCACCTTAGCCTCAACCCTTCTCGAGGCTCCACCCCCGTCCAAGCATCCTCGCAGCTTTCACCTCCACCCCCTCGCGCCTCAGCAACTACCCCGCTCTTGTTTCCGCCTGTGCCCCGCTCCACCCGTCCCCGCCCCGGTGACGGGCGCTGTCCGGTGCGGGTGCGACGCGTCGTGTCGTGTTTGCCGGGGGCGGGCGGAAGGGCAGACGTGTTGATCACGGCTGCCGCCGAGGGAAGGGCGAGGGCGTGAGGGCGTTGGGGCGCCCTCGGACGGCCACAGCTCTCGCGCGGGGCGAGCCGCACCGTACTACCCGGTCCGGATGCTTCGCGTCGCTAACAGGAGGGGGAGAAAACTCTTCTTAGTTTCTGAGGTGCGTTTACCCTGTGCGAGCGAGCTAACAAGCGGTTCTTAACGAAGGCTCGTCGGTTCGGCGGATGATCGCGAGTGAAAAATTACCACTGCTTCGACTGGGCGAAGTTCACACGTTTGTTCGGCCGGCCATCTCATTCGCTCGAAGTGGCAGCCCTTTCAAGTGAGGTTATGGTGTATCTAGTGTCCTTGCAGTACGAACAAGCGACTTACCTTACATTTCATTGTAAATAGAATAGAAGAGCGACAAAATTTGGAGTTAATTCTTTTTGCTTGTTTTCGTAAAAACCAAACTTCCCTGTCCCATGAATCGCATTCTAAAAACTGCTTTATGAATTGAAAAATATAAAATTTATTACTTTTATTGGACTTAATGGCTGTAAAGCGTTGTTCTTCATAAGGTTCTTATAACAACGGTAAGAACTATAGATTTCTTGTATGTCTCACATTGCCGTTTAGGTCTGCGAAATGACTACAATTTCTCAAAGAAAGTGTGACCAGACTAGAAAAATGTAGTGTAGTTTTTTTTTAGAATTGCATCTTATAGAATGGAACTTCCTAATTACTTTATAGAACATTGTAGTATCCAATCAAAAGGCAAGAATTCATAAAACAATTTTTATTCAAGACTAGGTACAAATGCCGAAGTTCCGTTTCACCAGAAGAATGTACCAAAAGCGAAGCCGTGTTATCGTTGTCCAGAAGTCCCAAAATCAGCCGAGTCGTCAAATATTCACAAGAGACTTCCACTTTCGTTTCACAGGTCGTCGTCGTCGTAGCTGATCTCCACTCTTCTCTCATCAAGTCACTCGCCAGAATACAATCACTAACACCGCCGCTCGCTATCTGCCTTGGCGTCAGGTTGGAGCCCTCTTATAGCCTGCTAGGGCTAGCGGCCCGCCGACTGGCTGCGGAGTACGGGCGGTGGCGAGTCCCTACCCGCTTGCTCGGGCGTGACGCAGCGCGCGGACAGGCCAAGCCGGCTCGCACCGGTTGCCTTCTTCTCTCGCCAGGGGCGGTAACGTCCCGCTGACGTCACTCGGCGGCGGCTCCTTCAAATGCGTGCGGCCGGTCTCGACAGACATAATTGTCTAAAAATCTCATCAAGACTGCTAGTCTCACCACCCTTCAAATCTGCGAAAATTGATTGTTTTTTATGATTTTTTATAAAACTTTGAAACGATTATATTCTGTCCATTTTTCTGAAATCATTGAGAATTTACGTTGCTATCACAAGAATTTACTAAAAATAATTCGTTAAGAGAATTTCAAATGTATTAATGACTTTGAAATTTGTTTTTAATTAGCACAGTAAGTGCTAAGGATAGAATTGTGATCTTTTAAAAGTGATTCATTTGTAAAAGAGTTGAAATAAAAGTTTTATAATTGCAACAAAGATATGAGTTAAACTAGATAAAACTATTGTATTTCAATACATTATGTTAACATTTTTTTTTGTAAAAACTATTGAATTGAGCAGAAATGCCCGGAGAAATACCCGGAGATTATCAGAATTTAATTTTCTTAAGACAATAAAAAACATATTCTCAACAGAAACAATTATATTTTTTTATTATTTGAGCCACAGCTTCAACAATATTTTTGGAGTGCGTTTTTTAGGAAGTGAATTGTCTCTAGCGTCCACAACACATATGATGTAATATTGAAACAAATTTTTAAAATATACATTAAAATAAATAAATTTGTGTATGTTCACTCTTCTTGCCTTTAAACGTATCATTTAAAAGCTTCATACTTATCTATGCAAACTACAAACTTCACCATTCGCCTGTATGCTCACATTGACTGTTGAAATTTGCGCCTTTCGCCAGCGTATTTGCGGGTAGAAATGAAAGTGTTCGACCGCGTCGTGAACCTCTCAGCCCCGAGCGAAAGTATTCCCTGGGCGTCTGCAGTCGTTCGCAGGGAACGGACATCCTGAGCGAACGTCCGCTCGCTTCCATCAGCCGAGCTCTTGCGCATCCGACTTCAGCCCACGAGCTTCAGACACCAGTTGGCGTCACAATATTAGCGGCAATTTTAAATGCAGCCAGATACCAAATTGATCACCTCGTTACAAGACATTCAAACAGATTTACGAAGCTTTTTTTTAAATATTTCATCTTGTACACCTTCGTGTTAGTTTTAGTTGGTTACTGTTGCAAACTTTGTACCAGTTTCAAAATGTTTCTCAACACTACTCGCTCTCCAAGCAACGTCGTGGCGTGTCTGGTCTGGTTTTTCAAACGAAGTGCTCGTGTTGCGATCACGTGGATCGTGACGCAAACTGGAGATGCGCAGAACCAGCTAAAATCTGTGCACCGGAGGAACCCACTCATGTGTTCCACCACGGTCCGAAAGACGTGCTTCCCTCGGGCGATCCGTTGCCACCGGCCGCGCGAACGAACAAGTGTTCGTTCGGAGGCGTTGGCTGGCGCAGTGTAAACGCGCCTGGATGCGATTAAAATGCTTTTCATTTTCATTTTCTAACCAAGTGGTATCCTCCGTAAAGGTTAGACTCCAAACGCAATTTCTTATTATCCCACATTAGAAGTTTCTAACACTACCTTTCTTGTGAAATAGGAAATTAATCATAACCGCCGCCATTTTTATGCAATTCTCACATTTACGTTGTCTGAAAATTTGGTAACAAATGTCAGTGATATAGGAGGTGGCAAAGCCCTCCGAAAAAGTAAACACCTACGCGTTCCGAAATTGTAAAAAAAATAAGAAATGTTTAAATATTGTATTTAATGAAATAATCTGACCAGAAAAGAGTTATTTCTGAAAATATAATGCCAGAATGCACCCCTTTGAAGATTGACATGAA
Organism: Teleogryllus occipitalis; assembly: GCA_011170035.1. Lineage (NCBI taxonomy): Eukaryota > Metazoa > Arthropoda > Insecta > Orthoptera > Gryllidae > Teleogryllus > Teleogryllus occipitalis. Next base: position 197,706 of record BLKR01000857.1, on the reverse strand, counting down.
ACATTAAAGATCTTTCAATGTAGACTACTTCTTTGTTTGTGAGACCTGAAACGAGAAAAGAATTTTTAATCTGGATGTAATCACATCTTTCCAATATTTCATCTTAGTCACTTCAATGTACATACTGTACTACAATCTTTATTTACACGTATACGTTCCAATAATTCCTAGAAACAGTTCAAGGCCGTTTGAATTGAAACTTCACTATCGCACACGTCGTAGAATGTGCGGGGGTGGAATATTATATATATTCCAAGACATACAAGACAATATATTGTGTATAAGATGTTGAACTAGTAATTTTTGTAAAATTATCCTGAGTTCAATCTATTTTAATTTTTTTATTTATTTTAACCCATTTCTTAAAACGTTTGCGGGGGGTACATATTAGGAAATATTTTCTATAAATACACAAAATATTATGTTAACGAAATTTTTTTTCTTAAACCACGTTTTAAGTAGAATGTAACAATAGTATGACTAAGTAAGGCATGCATTGCAAATATTTTGATTCAATTTCAAAATATTTGAAAACAAATCGGGGACCCAGGTTTGGGTACTCTTCTCTAACAAACGGGAGACGGACTGCGGACAATCTTTCCTTCCTTCCTTCTTTACCCTTATCCCAGACACATCCCTTACACATACACTATCAGACATAATACGGCTTAGAGCTTTCCCCAGCTGGGATGGTGCGCCGTTGTCGGGAGATATCTAGTGAGAGAAACCTTGCAATTCGACATGTATGTAGGCGCCGGATCTCACGCTTCATCAGAGCAAAAACACCAATATTTCACAGGATAAATATGCACTACACTCACGGGCATATGAACCATATTGGGGGGCCCTTTACGCGGCCGGAAACGCAAAATAGTCATTCAATAAATTAATCGAAAAAAATAGAAGAGCATCAGCGGTCGAGGCGGGGCGCCGCCGCGCCGCGCCGCGCCGCGCCATTGCGCAAGAGGCTTCGATCGATCGATCGATCGCTGACTGGATGTCGAGCAACGCGCTCTGCCCGAGCACCCCAAAGCGTTGGCCAAAACTCCAACAATTTCGCTCGGACCTCGCGATATGTTCCGAGATTGGTATTGTAATTCTTCAGTTTGCATTGGAAACCTGGAACGCGTAACATGATAAATGCGGTCTCCTGATTTGATTATAGAATGGAAAAGACGCATTTCTGCTGTGAACATTGTGCTCTTGGAAAGATGGAATTTTTTTACTTCGAATTGAAACAATGCAGAAAACGTAAAATTGTTATGAACTTTCTCGTTATTTAGAATAAACGTATTATGATTACTACAAACTGTGTAAATGAATAGTTTGAAGAATCTAAAAAATATCGAAGTGTTTTGAAATGTAGAGTTATTTCTCGAAAACGATTTAATAATGCTGATTGGCAATGGATAAAAAATGTGAAGTGCCTTTAATACAATCTCGTAGTACGTTTAATACAATCTTCATAGTAGACCCCAATGGCCGAAAACTAATTGCTTCTTTTTTTCGTATTTAGCTATGAAAAATTAATGTCAGAAATACAATAATGAATATGCCAACCTGAAATTTACCACCATGATATTAAAACTAAATTCTTGTGCTTATATTTTTTCTTAGATCCTCATATAAATGACTTTTCAGTAATTTGCAGGTTTTTCTTATCGCAATTGGCCAAGTAACGAAGAGGAGTGATCAAAAGGAAGAAATGAAAATATTTCTGTCAGTACTATTTACTAAGTAAATTAACGCAAAAATAAATATGTTTTCCCAATCGTTTCCGGCAAACAATGTTATATTATATGAAAATTGGTAAGAAATATAAATATAATTTTACCTGTAAATAACAAATTAAATTCAAGAATTTGTATTTGAAGTGATAAATATTAAAATAAACTTGTGACTTTTCAATAAACAATGAATTTAACGGGATAAGATAAATTGTGAAGTGGCTCCTTTATTATGCCATAAACCTTTTTAAAATAATTAATTCCAAAATTACATTTTACGTGGGAACTGTTTATCCTGTGTAATTTTGAACATTTCGACCTAAGCTGATCAATTTTTAACCAACACAATATCATAAGAAAGAAAAGCCACTTATTTACTTATGTTTCGACTTCACTTAAGTATTTAAGTTAGCTGATTTTTAATAAAGTTATTTGACATATAAAAGTTAAATAATATCGTCATTTGTGTATTTCAAAAACCAAGTGTATGATTTTCACTATATTCCTACTCTTCTGTTCGGCATTAAGCTTTGATTTTGCAACATCTTAAATGAAATCAATGTTGCTAGAAGTCAACTGTTACAGTGAGAACTGGAGTTTTAAATCAGCAGCGCTAATGCCAGCTATTACTTATCTTCACATGCTAATAATTTCTAAAATCATCAACACTTGAACTTAATCGTTTATCTACAAGCTACAAATACGTGTACAAAAAATTGTATACACGGCTAAAAAATAATATTTTTCGGCATCACTTTTTATCGCTCTGGGTTCCACTACGTTCCGCCTTTCTTCCGAAAAAAACATTTGTTTCATTTGTATTGTACCCATCAATAAGTATTTTTTGAATATCACTTCCACTCTATAGACATTGGAGGCTACCGAAAACCTTCTGAACACAAAATAAAAGGAATACGATCTGCAATCTGTTCTTGCAAATGCGATCTATCAAACGCAATCATCAAGCAAGGAGGTCTTAACCTGAGAAAGAAATGCATTAATGCAATACCGGCAGAAGAACACGTAGTCGGAACATTCTCGAAGCGTCCCCTGGCGCCGGGGGTTGCGCGGGGGGCAGCTGGGGCGACAGACGCGTGCGATCGCCCCCTCGCCGCCGCCCGCGCCGCCCTCGCCCCGCCGCCGCCAGATGGGGGCCCCGGACCGTCCCCTCCCCCGGGCCCTTATCGAAGCCCCGGCACTCGCCTGCTTATCACGGAGCTATATATCCCACAGACAGCAGCGGCGCGCGGGGAAGCGGGGGGGGGGGCGTCGATCCCTCCCGGGGGAGAGATACCGCCTCCCCCAGCCGCCGCCCCGTCCCGCCCCTCCCGTCCCCCCGCGCTTACATGCTCCACGGAGCATTCGTCACTTGTTCAGGGCGCCGTTGTAATGGCCATCAGATAGGCGGCGCGCGGGCGCCCGCCCGAAAGAAATGCTAATACTTGACGCGCGGGGGGGGGGGCGCTGGAGGAGGAGTGAGGAAGAGACCGGAGGGGGCGGGGTATAGTTAAAGGCGACATATTGACGTAGACGAAAAAAGTGACAATAGGTTTCACCAAACCGTCTCTTGGGTACGACTCGACATAATTCCAGAACGGTTGCTTTGGAAGATATGAGCTTTCCAATTTATTGGGGATAGCGACACCCTGCACAAACCTTTGTTACATTGTGTAACAATACATGCAATACACCACGTCAGGGAATAATGTAAGTTCTTCGTTGCCCAATATAATGTAGAATTTTATTGATGAAACTGTTAAAATGTGAGAATTTCAAGAATACTAAATGAAAGAATTAGTAACTGAAGACTTTTAACAGAATAGTACGGATGCAATTTAGATCGCTCTTCTATACGTCAGAAGACTCCACAGACATATTCTCTAATTACTCTCGTTCTCGTTAAAGGCTACGTACCAAAAACGTGAACGCAGCGAAGTCGCTGAAACCTATCGTGTTGACAGTGAGCGCATTTCCAGCAGAAGGCTCCTTCACCATTATCTGGGCTGTCGCGGTTCTCTTCAGGGACGTACTGCGTACAGCCCTGAATTTTATAGTAGCAGTACAGCCCTCTAGAGGACCGCGATATATCGGTCGAAACGTCGGCACCTCAGCCTTCGACGCGGCGTCACCCGCACAGCCCAGATCATGACTCTGGCCGCGGAAGCCTACGATCTCCTTCACTATTGCAAGAGGAGGGCGGGGGTGGGGGTGGAGCGTTATCGCGGCGCCGCCGCCCCGCCGTTGTTTACGGCACGAGGGGGGTGCGCAGGCAGGTCCCAGGAAGGGCGCGCGGATCGTCTTGATTCGAGAAGCGGCATGTGATGAGCGCACGCATTGCTTTGCCTTACCCCAGCTTTTCATGTACATCGCTGAGCTCGGATGTACAGGAGAGTCAATAATGAATGGGTCAACAAATACCTCTGCCTTCTTCTCATTCACATGAACAAATGCATTATATGGCATCCCGAAGGTTATGCTGTTAGTCGAAGCGCTGACGATAAAAATATCGTCAGCGCTTCGACTAACAGCATAAAACTTTTATTTTTTCGGATGAAACGAATGAATGAAGTTATTGTGATGAAGTGAATGAAGTAGTGCCCACATTATGCCAACGCGTGCAACCCTGTGACTGCGTCCGACTGTCAGAGTCGTACCCCGCCAATCGGCTGTCAGAACTGCAGAGCTCTCGCTGAACGCAGATGACGCCAATGATCTTGAGATTACAACAGCACTACGACAATCAGAAATGCCCATTAAGTTCCAATGACATATACGGTTCGAGGAAAATATAAAATTATTGTACAAAGAAACACTTTCTACAGAAATCTGTGCTTCTAAGACCAAAACGGGAAAGCAATTAAACACGCTTGTATGTTTCTTCCAAATGACTCATCATTGATTGATCGATTGATTTTGTATTCTGGCGCGCAATTTTATGTTCTTTCGTTCCGTAAATATAGTGAATATTGTATTGCGGGAAGTGGCGGTGATTCCTTCCCAGATGGAAGGGGAGATCCGGCGCAGAGTTACACGTTGACTTGCGGACTTTCCCCTTCCGGATATTTCTCTAAGCGGGCCACTACCCCAAACGCGATAAACTTTAAGATTTCGACTGGTCTCCTGACAGTGTGAAGTGGAGTTCTTTTAAGTGGAAGTGGAAGGAAAGAATTCAGGACAAGAATGAAGAAGAATGGAAAGATTGTTCAGTCCGTGTCCCATTTGTATTTATCGAAAAAACAACGAAAAACTACCAATCAGAGTAGCTGGCTGCTAGAATTGCCCTCCTGACTGCAGCTGAATTTGACCTAGCTATGTAGGTAGACTAAAAAGTAGTCGGGATTCGAACCCTGGGATCTTCTAGTCAATGTCACTTTAGTGTAAATAGTTATTGCCCTGAGCCAACATAACTGGTGAAGTAACTCATTCTGAATAACGCTTTGGCAAGTCATAATTATTGTCTAATATTCTTCATTTATCGTACGCATCAACTAATAATAAACTTGTTTGTGTCGACCCTCCATAGAATGATGTAAATTTTCAACAACTGAATACTTCATAAAAAATAAACACGTGCGTTCGCCCCGCAAAAGGCATGAATATTGTGTTGTGGCGCGGCGTCTCTTCCTAGTATGATATATCACCAATTAAATCCTATTTTTAATTTCCCCATTGGTCTCAGGACCCACGTGACACGATGGATGGGGACACTGGAAAGAACCACGGTGACTGTAGCTGGAGTTATGCAGGGGTCATTTGTAGATACCGAAAGGTATAAAAACATGAAACAGGAATAGAAACACATGCTACGTACCAACAGTAATCGGGTAACTTAGGTATGTCCGTGTGACTTTCTTCCCTTCCGAATCACCATTTGGGGCAAATAAGGTGACATTCGATGCGCCTCCTCTCTGAGTGGGGAAAGGACTCGAATCCTTCGAGTCCTATTCAGAGACTTTTGGATAAAAGCATGTTGGGGAAGGTACGAACTAACACCTAAAACGCGCATTGTGAGAGTTTTAAGGTCCAACAGAAGTCATCAATATAATAGCTGCATTGATTTCACTCTCCCCTTTTTTATTTGGATTCTTTTTGGATACTCAGGATTCAAGAATGAGAAAGATCTAGAAAAACCTTTTTTGGGGGCTTTCGAGGCACGTACAGAAGTGAAATGCTGTGAATTACTACACTGGCTTTCCCACGTAACGTATATATGTAGAACACGATTTACAAGTTTATTAACAGGTGGACCTAATTATACAATGAAGCATATTTGTTTATAAAAGTACTTCAACCGAAACTGTTTCGTGTAACTGTGTGATATAGGATGGACGAGCTCGGTAATTGTACTGGGTTTCAAATGTCTTTTTATTTTGAACTTGAATAGCACAAATAAAAAAAATTAACGTGATAGCACCCGCTGGAGGGAACACGTTAAGCTTTGCATTCGCAAATCAGTGTAAGCGAGCAAGAGCGCCATTTAGAAGTGGGCGTGGCGCAATGTGAGTTTCTTTGAGGAGCGCTGGTCACCCGTTCGCATGAGGGAGGGGGCAGGGGTGGTGCCGGGGGAGGGGAAAGGGAGGCGGGTGATTCAGGGGCGTTCCCTAGGGCGCTGGGAGCAACACGATGCAAGAGGGCGCGGTGCCTCCCTCCCCCACCCCCACCCCCGCTCTGCGCTGTGCCCAAAATCCCCCGTGCCCCACGCCGCGTTCGCCACTCGCGCTTCCGCTGGGCTCCACCAAACCAGAGACAGGCCTTGAAAATTCATTAATACAATCTCGTTAGTTTTATTTAGCACTATTTATAAGAATATAAAGGTTAACTTCATACATATATATTTCGATACATACATTTAGTAGTAAATAAAGTTGTTAATAAATATTGGAAGCACAATAATTTTAATAATGTATTTAACTTAATGGATAATCTAATTTTACAAATACCTGAAGGAATAAAGAATTTATTCTAAAAACGTTCTATGTGATAATGTGAAGAAATATAAATAAGTTTTTTTAATATTAAATACCAGTTAGATAGAATTTTAACACGTCCGTGTGATGCAATATTATAACACGAGTTGACTGACTAAAAACACTAATGGACATAAAATAAAGAACTTAAACATTATTTTTATTATGGGAATAAAATGAGTGTCTAGTTAACAACCTGAACAAATGCTTCAAGAAGTATGAACCAATAGTTTGTTTATTTTCAACTTTAGTAATACATTTATAAATCAAGTTCTTCCAAAATATTAAGTTTCTCTTCGCAATTGGAACATATTTTTGTCATTCTGTTTACAACTTAGTCTGCAAGCCAGCAATTGCCCGTCATCTGCCTGAAAATTCTAACGCCCGCTTGTTCTGTTCGCTAGTTTCCCGAGGTGTCTACGCTCAATACCAGGCGAATGACAGCATAATTCCCTTCAGAAACGGGCCACGGACTGCGCACAAATTTTTCTCCCTCACCCATGTCCCTTCTCCTCCTCTTCCAAGCGCGCTTACACTTACTTGCACTAGACCAGCACACATCTCGGAAGGGCCAGTCGTAAATTAGAGTTTGTGAGAGATGGGGCGAAGTCCTGCTGGCGGATATTCTTGCCGACGAATAAGTCGACGAATAGGTCGGGGCCGAATCTCAAGTTCCAGCGGATTTCTCTCACGTCCCATGGCACAACATTTGATACACTTATGGGACTAATGACCTTAACAATAAAGCGTCCGGAAATACTTAAAAAACAATCCTTCAAAGAAATCTCTCATTCCATTCTCCCTGTCCCGCTAAAGGAATATCTTCATGCGCAAGGTCATTTTCGCAACCACTCAATAAACAGACATTCAACAGCAGTCATCTGCCATCAGAACTGTCGCTTTACAACGCACTTGGCCCGAAAGCGCGGCATTGTGCACAAGCACGTGCCGCAAGGGTTCCTCTGGGCCTCGCATGGCTCGGGAGATTTACTCCCCCCCCCTCGGGGCCGCACTCATCCGCTCCACCCCCACCCCTGGAGCTCGTCTCAAAGCCCCAAGAGTGGGCAGCGCTCGCCAGGGCCTCACAAGCCCTGTGATGCAAGGAGCGTCAGCCAGGGACTCACAAGTGCTGTGACGTGGGGAGCTCTTGCGAGTGCCTCACAATCTCTACGATGTGGGGAGCGCTTGACAGTGGCGCACAAGCGTTGTGGCGTCGGCGGCGCTCGGGAATCAAATGATCTAAGAATCGACACTCACTAGAGACGGTACACTTGAACAATTGTTAAAAATGCGAAATGTCACCAAACGCTGAAAAAAATTGTATACGTAATTGTAAAAAATTGTACGTTTGATGGTCGGTGCAGTATATTTCTGAAGCTTTTCAGTCTACGATAAAATGCGAAATCGATCGCAAAATGCGAAATGACGTACAAAGTGCGAAATGATCGTGAATCTGCGAAATAATATTGCTAAATTGGATTTGATCCTTCGTTATCGTTCTCTACCAAAGGGATGTGGCATCTACAACAACACATTCATTTTTCCAAACATAAAACTGAGTGCCCATGTTTATTAATTTATAATTAAGATTGAACTGAGTAAATAACGTAAAAAATAATAAGAACATTTTTTAAAACTTACCCTGCAAGCCTAAGCGCTCAGGGCCATCTGAAGACTCCACAGATTGCTTCGATCGCTGTACGGAGGTCAAGGGAAGAAGAGGAAGGCCCTACTCCTACGGCACAGGCGTTACTCCTTAAGCTTTTTACGCTTCGTGCGCATTTATATTTGTTGAAGTTCACAAACGGTGAAATAATAAATTAATTTCCTTTATTTTCTGATTTTAATGGGAAAATCTTAATAGTTTAAAAAATCCTTTTTTCTGAAAGATTAAAGGATACTTCTCCCTAAATAATAATTTTCTCAATAAATGCTATAAAATGCTAAATATTAACTTATGTTATGAAATAACCAGCCTTGTATTCAAAATGCGATTTTTTAAATGTAAAGTGCTAAATTCTACCATAACTTACTATGATTAAGATAGGAAGCGCTTTCAAGGCATTCATTAGCCCTAAGATGTGCGTGGCCTTCGCCCAGGACATAAGACCTACGGTGTGGGGAGCGCTTGCGAAGACCTCCTAAGCTCAATATGTAGGGCCCTCGCCAGGGCATCATGAACTCTTTGATCACGGTGACCTAGAAACTGTTTGAGACTATTTAGATGTGGAACGTGTTCTTGGAAAATTACAGATAATGGTATTGCAGGAACCAAAACTGTGTATTTTATTTTATAGAATATTAATTAAGTAGTAATGTATATATTACTGAATAAAACACATCTATTTATAAAATATGTTTCTTAATATGATAACAAAATTATAAAACATTAAAAACTTTATTTTTCTGTGTGTAAACACAACACAGATACCGAGAGAGGTGGCTCAGGGCATGAAATGATGTTAGTGCAGTGCCTCTGAGGCCCAGGTTCCTGACCCGACGGTGGAGAATTTCGACACTGGCTGGATAGTTATCTAGGTCGAATTCTGCTGCTGTCTTGGGGAGATTTCTAGCGACCGGCTTCTGTGATCCGTGGTTTCTCCGATCAAAACTAGGCGAATGCTAGAGCAGTACCCTGACAAACGGGTCACGGATCGCTAAGAATTTTCCTTCCTCTTTCTAGACCTAACCTCATCCTTTACTTTCACACTCTTACTCTAACATCCACTAAACTATCACATAATCCGGAAGATCGGAGCTTTTCACGGCTGGGGCAGTGTTCCGCTGGTGGGAGATATTTGGTTCGGGGAAATCCCGCTAGCCGCCGGATCTCTCCATCCAGTGAACGAAGATCACAGCCACCTCCCGAGGAAGGAACATGCACTACACTGACGGGACTAACGACCTTAGCAGTTATGATTGCGTAGTCTTCCGCGGTCGGAATTTGTATAGTCTATGCTCTCCGCAATGAGACTATCCCGCTCACCCTTCTCCCCTATATAAGGTGGTCTCCCATTTGGCAGCAGTGTGCTCTGAGGAAGGCCACAACATGCTGGTCAGAGGCTTGTTAATTTATTTCACGTATTTTCCATATACAAAAAATAACAGAACTCTTTGATAAAGTATAACCCAAAACGAAAATATGTAAAGAATTTGCCACACATTTGCTGTGTGTTAAACTCCTCTACTAAAATCTCTTAGATATATTGTATCACTCTCACAGGCTAACAGCTGTTTTAAAGAGAAGAATCTTTGTTCAAAACTTGAATGTAGAAATTTAATACAATTATCACACTCTTTAGTATTACGAAATCACAATATTTTTTATTCAAAACATTTAATTTTACTTTCATTTGATAAATTTAAAAATTACTAATGTTATTCATTTTAATCGATAGTTTCTTTGCTTTAGTAGAAGAATTGAAAATTAATATCCCTAAATTTGGGGCAATGTCAACTGACATCTCCAAAAGGATGTAATGGCCAGGTGTCCAGAGATGAACCGACCAACTCTCCAGTGACGTATCGCCATTCCGGAACAGTTTATACACCCCTTACTTTTAAATCTCGCACTAATTGCTTTGGATGCAGTGCTCGCGAACTCTAGTAAGCCATTTACCTTGCCTGCCACTTTGGCATGCCTGCTCTAATCCTCATTCGGGACAAAGATTAGATAATTTCTTCGATGAAATGTACTTAAATAGACAAACTATTTAACAGCAATGAACTGAAATATTTTTATCAAACAGGGCAATGGCGAGGAGGAAGACGTAGCTGAACTTGTTTTGCTTCTAAGGCAGTGTAGAAAATCCCCTTCTTGACTCCAGCTGATGAAATCGCACAGTCGTTGGCGGGGAACGGATAAGGAAGGCTAGTGCTCGAATGCTACTCGAGATTTCCCGAAATGAAACGCCCCTCTACAGTATCTATTGTGATTTTATGACATTTAATAAAGCGAACCCTACTAAAGTAGTAATTAATTGTTTGAACAGATATAAACGTCTGTGTGTAAATATCATCATTGGCTTCCACATAACCGGTGTACGAATTAAAACGACTTAACCGGTTCACAACTAATTACCAACGAAAAGTTCAAAACTCCAAATAGTTTTCGACCCGAAGAAAAAAGGGAAATCAACTGATATCACTGCAGCGCCTCTGAGCGGGAGGTCCTAGGTTCGAGTCCTGACGGCGGCAGGATTTTCGACACTAGCTTTTCAGCTAGGTCGAATTCAGTCGGTGTCTGGGGGAGAATTCTACCGGCCGCCTGCTCTTACAGGTAGTTTTCTGTGGTTTCTCCGATCAACACCAGGCGAATGCCGGAGCAGTACCTTAACAAACGGGCCACGGACCGCGCGCAATCTTTCCTGCCTCTTCCTTGTCCTATCCTCTCACCTTACACACACACACTAACATGCACTACACTACCACATATTTCGGGAGACCGGTCGGGAGCTTAGAGCTTGTCCGGGCTGGTGCGGAGCCCCACTGGTGGGAGAGTCTTGGTTAGAGGGAAACCCCACTAGCGGACGGTGGGTCGGCGCCGGATCTCGCCATCCAGCGGGGGAAGATCACCTCCATCTCCCGAAAGAAAAACATTACTACACTTACGGGAAATAATGACCAAAGCGCTTGACGCGCCCGGAAACACGAAAAAATCAATCAATCAAAGAAAGTGAAAAATATAATGTTGCATTTATCCTACAGCCCCAATTTTTTTAGCTGTCTTCCCCGCGCCATTTTGTGCTGCGGTGGGCAAAGGACATTTTGAGAGCGCCTGGGCGGCCGGGCGGGCGGCGGCGCAGGACTAATGTATGCATGGGAGGCAAAGGTCGGCGGTTGGTGGGCGGTGGACTGTGGGCGATGGGCAGTGAACGGTGAGAGGTGGGCGGTGGGCGGTGGATGCTGAGCGATGCGCGTGGACGGTGGGCGATCGGCAATGAGCAGTGGGCGAGTGGGGTGGGCAGTGGGTGTTGCTCGGTGGACGGTGGGCAGTGAGCAGTGGGTGGTAGGCGATGGGCAGTGGGCGGTGACCAGTGGACGATTGGCAGTGGGCCACGGGCTGGATCCAGTCTCCGCATCCTAGGCTCTTTCATGTGGCGGCGTCAGGACCAAAAGGAACGCGAGGAGAAAACGACGCCCGACGCACGTCTCACGCGGTAGCCGGCGATTGTTTCACGATTTCGCCATCTTTTATTAAGGCTTCGGATCCCGCCGACTCATTACGCAAGGGGGCAGGTAAAAAACCTCCAATGCGCTTGTTTTTTTTTTACAATGAAAGACCGCAGGCGCATCCGGGCGCCGCTGTTTGAAAAAACAAAAAGAAAATAATCTTTCACTATCTGGAGGTGATATTAGTCGGGGCTGATCCTTATCGACACGTGCGACCGGGAGCAAAAGGTACAAAACGCGGGGGCCAACGCAAGGGGTCGGGCGAGGCGCTGCAGAGAAAAAGAAGAGCGGCGGCCGATTCGGAATAACGCAGCCCCTCCCCTCCGCCGGGCGCCTACCGCCACGGCAGAGGCCACAAAAAGGTCAAAAAGCGAACGGCGCTCGCTTCGCCCGGTCCCGCCCGGCCCGGTCCGGGGCCGCCATTTTGAATGTATAATGAGTGCAGAGCACGGGCGGGATAATGGAAGAAGCACAAGTTATGATGCAGCTTCTTCACGTAAGGCCGTCTGCCGCCTGCCGGCCGTGTTTATTATATATTTCAAATAAAAATGCGACGGGCGTCGGGCGAAGGGGGCGGGGCGCTGGGGCCAATCGCCGCGGGATTGCGGACGCCGCCGCGCGATTGTTATCGCCAACGGGAGGAACGCTCGCGCGCGCGCCTCTGCTCTCGCCGCCCTCCCCGCCCCGCCCCCCTTCGCCTCGCCCCGCCCCCCACCCCCCGGCGCGGAGCAGCGTTAACAGGACACATCCGCCGCCCGCCAAACGCCCACCCGTCCGTTCGCTCGCTCCCCGCCCTCCCGCTCTCTCTCCCACCCGCCCGCCCGCCCGCTCGCCCGACGGCGGCGGCGGCGGCGCCCGGCGAAAAAACAAGTGGTGCGCGCCCGCGTATGATTAGGGGCCGATTACGCGACTAATTTCGAAAATAACATCCCTGCATCGCGACCTAAATATAAACGACTACGATATTCCTAAAAGCGATACTTTTCGTTTTTAAAAAATTACGCCCGGTTATTCGGGTGCATGACGCCATGCGTGGCCTGGGGACTCGGGGAGGGGGGGGCGAACGGTGGGCGAGGGGGAGAGCGCGTTCAACTAGCCACGTGGGCGGGGCGGCCAGGCACCTCTCTCGCCCCTGCCCCCGCCCCCGCCCCCGCCCACAGCCTCCGCCGCAGCCACGAACCCAATGAAGAACGGACTCCCTTTATTGCACGAGTTCTCCTACGCCGCACGATACGTACAAGTGCCACTTCTGAGGTAGGGCAAAGTAATATGCGAATGTGTACTCATGTTTTAAATATTCAGAAATCGTTGACGTCTGGATACTAATTGCACGCACTCAGTGCCAAAAGCCGGTTTGCAAAAATAAATATTAATAAAGAATATAATTTAATAATCATTTAGAACTCTAACTGCATCTGACAAACAAATTGATGTGTTCAGTTAGCCCATTTATAACACGTCTAATATATAACCAACCCAATCATAACAAGTCAAATTTGCCAAAACATAAGAAGTCTTATTATATTTATTATCCTTTCATTTCTTTCTCTCTTCGACCATTTAATAAGTATGTATTCCTGATGTATACTTAGTCAAGGAATGACATCGATTACACACCCCGTGGATTTCAATTTGGAATTCACGGCCTGCTAACCACCTAGAAATTTCCTGGAAATTTCGGAATCCACGGGCAGAATCACGTTCTCTTTGAAATTCTAATTTCGTTTGAAAATCGTTAATCAAGTGAAAAATTTCGTTTTTTTATGTGCACATTGCTCTTAATTCTCGTCATTACCCGACATTCCGCGGGCTTTCTTCATATCTAACCCCAGGGATCGAGGAAAACGTTCATCTATATTTAAATCTATAATCCATAATATAAATCTATAATATATGGAAATGTGTGTCGCACATAGACCCAAAATCTACTCAACCGATTTTGCTGAAATTTTCACACTTTGTTATTATTAGTAATGGGGGTGTTTAAAGAAAGGTTTGAATTAAATCGGACATGTGGGGGATGTTGAGGATGATTTATTCGTTTACAACGACTCAAGCGCCCCTGAACTCTACGCAACCCGCCGCACATTCAAGGATTAAGCGCGTCTTCATTGCATACAAGCATTCTGCCCCTGCGATTGAGAAATATCGGCCGCTCTTATTACTTGAATCTCGAACAAGTAAATCAAATTTTCTTCAAGATAGTGTCATAGCGAGCGCATGCCCAAATTTGACGGAGAACGTTTTAACAATAGGATACTTGTCAATCGCGTCCAATGCCATAAAAGTAACCCATACTCGCGTGAAAGTCTTTCATCTATTAGAAGTTTTGCACAGCACAGCGTAAATGTGATTAACAATCTCCTGACCAGCAATGTGTGATGTGTAATACACTGCAGAAGCATTGCTGCTTTCACTAGATTTATAAAAGCCACAGTGATTAAGATTATGTTTCGTGTAATTGGTTAAAACCATTCACTCTTCCACTCTTCATAAATAACGACACCATCCATTGGGCACCCACAAACAAAACAATAAAATACTTGGGCTTAAACTTCGATACTCGACTCTACTGGAAACAACATATAGAGGTAAAAACTCAGCAAGCCAAAACTAAACTAATTCAACTACGACCCTTACTGAACCAACACAGTCACCTCTCCACATCTAATGCACTATTACTCTAATAATCAATAATCCGGCAGACTCTAGTTGATGCTTGCCCCAACTGGACCAACGCTGCCAATACAAATCTAAACAAAATGCGATTGATCCAAACTAAAATCCTAAGATTAATCACAAAAGCACCTTGGTTCATCAGTACCAACCAACTGCATAATAATTTGAATATAAACACAATATAATAATAATTATAATAATTAAATAGCCTACCTCGCACACAATTTTTATATAAACCTTCCCCAAATACAAGCATCATCCTTCTGTAAACTGGGCAAAAAAAAGAAATATCCAACAAAAATTAATAACAAATATCCACTTCACTCATTCTTTAAAATGTTCGCAAACCTGTAATAATACTTATCTGAGGTGCTTCCTGCTTCCTCTCCCGCTATATTTTTTTTAATAATTGTAAGTGTATAATTTTAAGTTAAAGTTAGTATAAAATAGATTATGACCATCAAACATTTGCACAGTTAACATGTAAACTGAACAATGTAATGCACTTTTAATTCGTTTTATTTCACAGTACATTGCTATCAGATATTTTTCTACTCACTTTGCTCACATTCTGTCATTTGATGGCTGCAACCCGTTGCATAATGATATTCATTACGATACAGATCTCATTATGATACAGGTTTTTGACCAGTCACAGAAGTTAACAAAACAAGTATTGACAATTAATCATTAAGAATCGTTCTAGTAAATGTTCAATTGTGTACATTAAAATTGCATTTAATATTATATCATGCTTGTCAGATTTAATTCATTTATTAGTAGTATTTCTTTTACCTGGAATATTATTTAAAGTAAATTGGACCTATTTGTCTATCGCAGTGGTAAACCAAAGCCCCTGCGACCGGTTAGGGTAGGTAAGGAGCTGTCCGCTAGGTGGCCTTGGCTGAATCCTGCGGGTCAACTGCCACGAAACGATTCAATATAAAAGTTTAACTTAATTCGTTACCATAAGTCGTAGAAATAGTATAGAACGTACGAAACTCAATGCAATGGGTAATAATACAATTGTGTGCAGTTTACGTTACTCGCTCGTATCGTAATATCACACTCGGGTATTAATACCCATCATTACATCATCGTTTAATAATGTTCTATAATCTTACTGTTTCTGGCTACGCTGCTACTGACCTCTAGCATATCTATTAGATATCAGTTCTGCTGCATTGCTACTGGCTTCTAGCGGAATATATTAAGAATCAATTTACTCTTAGCGACAGGCGAAAAATAATTATAGTAGTACTTCTACATATATATCATTTAAATTATTTATTTTCTGCGTTTGTGCTGTATTAATCTTTACCAAACTTTGCAAGATCACTGGACAATTTTTAAAAAGAGCCTGTAAAAATGTTTATCTATTTCGTCTATAAAAACTTCGAATACTAATTTTTGTGATGTCGATGTCCGTTATATGTCGTTGAAATCACTTTTATTAGGATAGGTTGCTTTTCCGACAGAGATATCGAAGGATATCGAAAGACCATAAGCAATTATAGTCAGCATTTTGGGATTGGAGAAGAATAATAGTAAGTCTTTATTATTAATTTTGGCTTACGTAATTTTCTTACTATCTAAAATGTGATCATTTTTGCCTAATTCGTTTTATAAAAAAGAGAAAGATTAGAAACTTCTGTACAAAAATGTTAATATTTGCATAATTTTTAGGAATGCAGATTTGTAATTTCAGTTGAAAAAGATTCGTAATTTCGGATATCTAGTTTTTGGCACGCATTTCCTAATTACGAACGTTCATGTCATCATCCTCCGAGCAGTATCTTTTTTTCTGAGCTATACAGTGATACCTTGAAAACAGCAGTATTTCCCAATACTTTTTCTCCCAATCATTGGATAAAATAAAAGAAAAGTATAGGTTTGGCTTCAATTAAGTTCGATTTACTTTGTCAAAGAATAGTGAAAACTATTCGACGTAAAGGGAAGACGTACAATTTGCGCACGTTTTCTTGAGCTCCAGAATCTCTTCCCCACCTTTTAACCGTATATTGTTGAATGATTAATAACATACACAAAGCGACTTTAGCAACATTTGAAAACAGACATTTTCGTTCCTGAATTATAGAAAATTATATGTATTAGTAAACGAAACACAAAATTAATTTTCTGCTTTCTCGCACTCACTTGATAAGAGAAAATATTGTAAGCATGCGCCAGAAAGCCGCGAATTTTCGACAGGATATTTCTAATTGGAGAACCCTGGTAACTCAACAAGATTTTGCCACATTTTCTTTACCAGAGTTTCTTTACCAGAGGCAGTAAGAGTTTTTCATTCGAAAAATCGCTGTCAACACATATTTTTGAATTATGTAGTACGTTGTGTACACATTTCCAAATGTTCATCTATTCATCATTTTCCAATTACACATATTTGAAGCTAGTGGTATTACAACAGTGCATACTTTCTTGCATTAGTTCTAAGTTTGCAATTTTCAAAAATTCAAAGTTTAACGAAAATGCGCCATTCTTTTAAACGTTCCTTTTTCGGTCTTTGAAACACTTTGAAAAAGAAATATGGAGCTGGAGCTGTTCTTGAAACTGATTTTTATATAAAATTTTCTTGAAAAAATCTCTACCTTGAAATTTGTAATTTTGAAATGTAAAATTTTGTTAGTGAACAAATGTTAAAATATGATTAACCAATAATATACTCCGACCGCGGAAGCCTACGTAATCATAACCAATAATATGTTCAGGCAAAATTGCAAATACTCGGCATCTATTGTCTAAATGAAATATATTTCAATTTTTTTTACAGAATTACCAATTCATGTTTCCGGAGGAAATGTGTTTTACGTCTTGTCGTGATTCCTTCAAATCGTTTTCGATAAGGATGCGGTGAGAATGACAGGCGAGACACGCATTGTGAATGTGTATGAAGTGTTGCCTAACTCAAGGCGAAAATTTAGTATGCACAACAAGATAATGAAGAAATGTGGATTAACCCACAACTCTTTAGAGCTCGAACTATAAAAAGTTTGAATTAATTCTTATGATTTCAAATTACTCCTTTTGAGAATTTGGGAAAATTATTCTCAAGTGAAATAATAAACATAATTACTGAAAATTACTTTTTGTTCTCAGTGAGATGTACGAATAGCCGACATTCCCAGTGAATCCATGGAACATGGTTCGTTTGAGATATTGCGCATTTCATTAAACAGCGGTAGTCTGCGTTTACAATGTAGTAGAAAAGTATGAATTAATATTTGTTCCTACAAAGTAAATCGTTTGGTTTTTCTTTCGTGAAAATCAGCCAACTCTTTCACTCATAAATGGAGTCTGGGTTTCAGTTCCTCCCACAAAAGTTTACGTTTTAAAAAATGTCTTTTATAGTTCTCTCAAAGAAATACGCATTCTGGGGCTGCGGAAAATATGTACGGAACGGTAGATTGCAGATCTCCTAACCGACGAGTCAGTCCTTTCGACCGCCACGCCGGGCCGCTGCTGAGTGGGCGTGCGGGTGAGCCCCGGCGACGGGCGACCACCCACGGCCGCGTGGGCGAGCGGGTTGCCGCCGCCGCCGCTAATAATGAGTTTGTCAACGGAGGCCTTGGCGCAGTGGGCCGGCGCAGGGTGCTCGGAATCTAGCCAAAATTCGATTCTTCCAAAAGTCATTGGAATTATATACAAATATACATGTAAAGATTTTTAGAAAAACTGAATCCGAATATTTCATTAAAATTACAAAACTCCGAATGGCAGATCCAAAATGAGAAATAGTGAAATTGAATGAAAATTTGATTATAAGTTTTTCTCGTGTAGTAGAATCGGAAATTAAGATTAAAATTACACAATTCAAAATGGAGGATCCAAAATGGTCGTCTTCGTTTAGAAATAAGCAGTTTAATTGTATGAAATTTGATCTAATTATTTCTTCCTATGTAGAATTCGATTTTACTGTTAAAATTACAAAATTTTAGAATCTTTAAAAAGACAAAATTATAGCGGTCGGAATATTGAAAACGTCCGAAAGTTGGAAAATGAAACTCATTATTTTGAAGTAGTACAGCGGAATACCGTAAAGAGGGCGACACTGAATACTATTGCACATGAGAAAAGTGCACATCTATATACGCACGGTCAAACATTTGTTGTTGAACACGTGCGTGTGTGTGTGTGTGTGTGTCTCTCTCTCTCTCTCTCTCTCTCTCTCTCTCTCTCTCTCTCTCTCTCTCTCTCTCTCTCCCTCTCACTCATTCTCTCTCGCTATCTCTCCCTCTCTCTCACTATCCCTCCCTCTTACTCTCTATCTCTTTCTCACTCTCTACCATTCTCTCTTACTCTCCCTCTGTCTCTCTCACTCTCTCTCCCCTCTCCCTCTCCCTTTCTCTCCCTCTCTGTCCCTCTCTCTCCCCTCTCTGTCCCTCTCTCTCACTCTCTCACTGTCACTCTCTATCACATCACTCACTCTCACTCTCTCTTTCTTTCTCTCTTTCTTACTCTTTTCAAAAATTACAAAATATTTATATTGCAAAACTATAATATTGATAAGAGAGATTTTTTTCATTAATGAAATCTGTTTTTCATAACAAAGTATTGAAAAATATAAATTAGAACTTCTGAATTTTTAAAATTTCAAACTCAATTTCAATTAATTTTATAGACCAGAGTGCAAATATCATCGCGCGGAAAAGTTTTTACTGGGTGAAAACATTTCTGCAGGTTCATATGGTATATTATAATTGCACA
This sequence comes from Teleogryllus occipitalis, assembly GCA_011170035.1. Lineage (NCBI taxonomy): Eukaryota > Metazoa > Arthropoda > Insecta > Orthoptera > Gryllidae > Teleogryllus > Teleogryllus occipitalis. Next base: position 178,436 of record BLKR01000857.1, on the reverse strand, counting down.
GTTGTTACAAATACTGGAATAAATTATGTGTTGTTGTAGATGCACTGGTTACATTTAGAGCTATCTCCAGTATACGGTCAGTGTTCGCCACTTATAACAATACGTTCCAAGTTGCATCCACTGAATGTGTGCTTTGGAAAGATTTATTAAATTTAAGTGAAGAAAAAAGTTAGGCTCACAAACATGACACTTCAGAAGCCCGACACTAGACGAGAAATACATTACTCAACTGGACGTAAAGATGGGCACTAGATGCAAACCTCAGTATACCCGTTTGTGACAGACACTTTTCTCGGTATATGGCGACATAAGGCGCTGTGGTGCATGTTTGCATCCACTGTCCCTGTGGACGCCCGAGGAGCAAACAACCCTGCATTACCCATGACGTGGCCTCCGCCCCGCAGCGCAAGTTGGCCGACCACTACCTTCGAGGGGGGGAGGTTCTTGGCTGCTTTAATTGATAGTTACTGATTCCTGGCGCATCAACTACTACCGTCATTAGTCCCATAAGTGTAATGCATGTTTTTCACTCAGGATATGACTGTGTGTTTCCCCCGCTGGTTGGCGAGATCCGGCGCCGACCTACCTCGGCTAGTAGTTTTCCCTCAATCAGGTATCTCCCACCAGCGGGGCACCGCCCCAGCCGGGACAAGTTCTACGTCCCCGACCGGTCTCCCGGCATGTGTGGTAGTGTAGCGCATGTTAGTGTAAGTGTGTGTGTAAGGGGGTAAGGATAGGACAAGGAAGACGAAGGAAAGATCGCGCGCGGTCCGTGGCCCGTTTCTTAGGGTACTGCTGAGGCATTTGTCTGGTGTTGATCGGAGAAACTACGGAAAACTAACGATCAGTTCTAGCGAGCCGCTAGAATTCTTCTCTAGACAGCGACTGAATTCGACCTAGCTGACAAGCTAGTGTCGAAAATTCTGCCATCATCGGGACTCGAACCTAGGATCTCCCTGTCATTAGCTGCTTTGAAGAATACGAAGCACAATGAGTAAATCCGCAGCGCCTCGCATACCAGAGACGGAACTGTGGGCTGAACGTCACAATTTTTGTTGAGCCTCGGCTCAAATTGTGATTCATCAAATGTTGGCGCCAGCAGCCGCCAGTACCGCAAGGGAGTGTAGTCGACCCAATCTTATACCAGCTCTACACGTCAAATATACCGTAAAATGAAATAAAAATACAACAGCTACATTTGCTGATGATACTGCCATATTAGCCATGGATGATGGCCCAATTGAAGCGTCAAGAATATTACAAGAGCACCTAGTGTTAAGCGAAGAATGGGCAGACAAAATGAAAATAAAACTTAATGAAAACAAGTTAGCGCATATTACTTTCACGTTGAGAAGACAAAATTGCCCCTTCGTAAATATAAATAATAAACCAATTTTGCAGGTTGAAAGTGTGAAATATTCGGAAATACATCTCGACTTACGGCTTACATGGAAATCCCACATATTAGCTAAGAAGAATCAACTTCAATTGCAAGTGAAAAGACTACACTGGCTGTTAGAATACCATTCGAGGCTATCTTTAGACAATAAATTATTGATCTACAAAACAATAATAATCCCAATATGAACATACGGCATCCAAATTTGGGGCATGACAAGCAGGTCAAATCTCTCCATTTTATAAATATTTCAATCCAAAACGCTTGGGATTGCTGCAGCACCATAATACATCTCAGACACAACGCTATATAGCGACTTAAAAGTACCGACAGTCTTTCAAAGAATCGAAACAAGCAGTTGAAGTCAACGTCTGGAAACCCACCGAAATCCTCTATCAAACTCCTAGACAATGGTGAAGAAACTTACCGTTTATCCTGAATTACACCCCTTCACAACTCCATTATAGATTCCGAAATTAGTCCATATATATATATATATATATATATATATATAGTTACAAATATTCCTCACCAAACGTACTATATAGACTCTTTCGGTTCTAAACTCAAGCAGACAGTGAACTATACCACTGGAATATTTTCACTCACAAAATGTCACTGTCAACTACAAATGTTAACAAATTTACTAATTATTTTTAATGTAAAATAGACTGTAAATTTACCTTATTCAGAATAAAAGAAATAAAATAATTCTTTTAAAACAAACAGCTGCCAATGCGCCTGCCGTGAGTGCCTCGCTATCTCGCGGAGGGACTGAGGATACTCTGCGGAGCGTTCGCATGGTTGTTGATTCAGTGATTGGTTGTTGTATCCGGGAACGTCAATTGCTATGGCCATTAGTCCCGTTATTGTAGTGAAAGCTTTGGGGCGGAAGGGCGGGGGCGCATGCTGCGCACGTGACGGCCCGCGGTAGCGCCCCCCCCCGTCCCGCGGCCTGTGTAAACGGGCCGCCGGCGGCTACCGGGCCACCGGGCCTCATTACGGCGGCGGCGGCGGCGATGGCGGAGGCGCAGTCGTGCGCAGGCACGCCCCCTTCATAACTGACGCGCACCTCACGACCCTCCCCGCCCCGCCCCCACTCCCACCCCCACCCCCCACCCCTGGCGCACCGCCCCAGCGAACCAAGCACACACTTGGAAGAGCTTCGCAGAAGTACGCAGCCCCACTTTACGTCAGCTCGATATCCTCTTCCCGTGCCTAGAACGTACACCCCTACTCCTCATGTCACCTTACGAAAGATAGAACATTTAAAAACGAAACTCATTAGACATTATAATAGTTTCCATATTTAAATCACTGTTAATATAATTTACAGTTATTCCGTACTAACATTACTATTAAATTACAATGCCAATGAAATATTTGATGGAAAATGTAAGCTGCAATCCTTCGATGCATTATGTACTCGTATTAGTTCAGACGTATAAATTAATTTTTCATTAGCTATATTTAATTTTAATTTTATATTAATTAATGGATAAAGTAATATTTTTGTTTTAGTTTTGTTGATTACAAATTACAAATTGTAGTTAATTTTTCCACTTGCGTTTAGCATAAATATTAACACCTAAATATTTAATAGGTAAGAAATTAACTTAGGATAGAAATATTATGTATTTGGAATTAAGAATTAAGATTAATGCAAACGTTTTTGCTTGCGTTTTACTCTAATTTTGATATTCCAATGTCCAGCCAAATTAGTGTCTAAGTTAAGATCATCCTGAAGTTTATTAATAGGTGTACTTAATATATGATGTTAGTAATAGAACCTCACATCATAAACTGTTAAATACTTTTGTAATATCAAAAATATAACTGACGTGTATTGAATTTGATAAAAACTGTTACGACAGATTACGAATAGTTAGAGATAGGAATTCTGTGACACTTACTATTTGCGGGTGATAGAGTAAGTTAGTTGAAATCCATATTGTGGCAATGGAATGATATTTTCTGTTACACATTTTTGAAATCTTTTTAGAATTAATTTTTCAGAAAGTTTTTAAAACGCTGTTAAGAGACTTTTCAGTTGATAATTTTCAGAATTATTACGATTTTTATGTGGACTACAAAAAGGTAAAATTGTACCAATTTTTCAAGCATTTGGAAAATAGCCTAATATTAACACCGCGTTAAAAATAGTTGTTCTACCAGCGATTACATTTAAACTAAGTTCTCATAATACTTTATTTGAGATCCTGATCAATCGTAAGGCTTATTTTGATATTTCAAATTTCGTATTTCACTTCTGAAGGAGAAATGAATTTTGTTCTAGATGCAAGCAACAGTGTCTGAATTAATTGAAATTTTCGATAGCTGGTACCTCCAACAAGGTTGCTTAAAAACTGCAGTTTCGCCGCACGATTACAATAATTTATTTTCTTACGAAGTAAGGTAAGAAAGTTAAAAAAATAATTGCAACTATAGAAGTAATTTTACTTAAATAACCGCCCAGGAGAAGTAATTACTGAGACTTCGATTTTCAGCTCGGCCCGAAGTTAAATCAATCACTAAAATTAATTTTATTTCGGAGTCTCTAAAACCAAGAATTATATGAAATTCCACACACTATTCAATCTTTTACATTTGACGATACAAAAACATTTAAATGAGGTATTAGATTACAATGCACTTGCCATCAAGACCATAAACTTGGTAGCTTTGACAGGAAAAAATCGTTTGCCTTTCTGATGAGGTCGCGAGACAACTAAGGTTCATGACATTTCAAAAAAATCGTTTTGAAACAAGACTTCTTTATAACTGCCTAAAAGGAATATCAGATTTAAAGGTAAATTTTGTATTACTGTTTACAAGTTTTATTGCTGTTTTCACCATATTTTAAGTAGATTGTTGTAACGGTTAAAGAAATTCATGTTTCCTCTCAAAATGTGTTCGCATATACTGGGGTTTCTGTAACCTGGCTGATAGCTGATCAGCTGTTACGGTTTCGTCCAATCGGGAGCTTAAACGTCACCATAGTGAAGTCACTGTGATGACATTGTAGCTCTTGGTTGGATGACACCGTAACAGCTGATGAATTTTCATCGGCCAGGTTAAAAATCCCAAGAAAAGTAGTCTATATGGAGGCAGCAAACACAGTCGCTTTCGAGTGTTCCTTCTGTTCAACAGAGGCGCCTGATCCATATTTTCGTAAACAATCCCAAATAATATTCCCGCCACTCTTCACACCACCCACACACACCCTCCTTTTCCCACTGTCCCCTCCACACAACTCTACTCCATTCCCCGCCCCTCTCCTGAGTTGCCCGCTGCGCAGCAAGAGATTAGCTAAGAATTAAGTAAATTAAATAAATTGAAATTAAAAGTGTGCCCAGGAAAGCGGGAGGCCGCATCGGGCGCAGGGGAGAATTCAGAACGAGGAATCAGGGAAGTCACGCTCCTCACGAAAGAATCAACCAACTCACCCAGAGAAGCGGCTGACAACAATAACAAGAAATGAACTTGAGAATATTTTAAATACGTAATGGCAACGTAAGTACGTTCATTGTAAGAATATGTACTTCAACATCATTTCTAAACAAAACGAATGATGCTACCGCAACACATACACTCCCACATTACTTCTAATTGCTTCGCAATATTATACCACTATAAGAGCGTGCAAAAGTGTTTTCAACCAACAAAAATAATTTCCTGCACCGAGACTCGAACATAGGTCCTCCGAGATATCTCACCGGGCGCCTCACCTCTGCACCAAGCCAGCCGCTCTCGCGCACCCACATGCGCCGACGCTTAAAAATCTCAATGGAACCAACTTATATTTCCAACACGCAATTTTCGAAAATTCACAGAGGTCAACGAAAATGAAACCTGCACCATTCTTTGAAGCCACTTTTGTTTTACCTACGGAAAAACTTTAAAAAAAATAGAGCTGTTTTGAGACAATGTTCTTTTTATAATTTGCATTAATTTCAACCACAAATTACGTTAAAATTACACGTTTTTTAAAAAAAGTTATACATGGCCTTATTGCAAAAACTGATTTTTAGAACGGATTTTGTTTAAGGCCAAAATCGCTATCGTCAATTTTGTAAGAGAAGAAATAAAAGAGGTCATCTTCGTCAACATATTAGTTTTATGAAGATAGCCGGCTTTCGACGGCTTTGCCGTCATCGTCGGTCTCGCTGCTTTCGGCAAAAAGGCACAGTCTACCGACTTTTGCCGAAAGCAGCGAGACTGACGATGACGGCAAAGCCGTCGAAAGCCGGCTATCTTCATAAAACTAATATGTTGACGAAGATGACCTCTTTTATTTCTTCTCATAAGAACGTCAACAACACCACATCAGTATTCCCACAATTCAATTTTGTAGTTTGAAAAAGTTTTCCAATATTCAAAAATATAGAGACTTCGACGTAAATGAGACTAGTACCATAATTTCATCATTTTATACAAAGGAGAAGAATTTTTTTAAAGTTTGAGCCGTTTTTCAGAAAAAAACTGTTTAAAAGAAATTAAAAATTGCCTATATTGTGACATACCGATATGTCACATGAAAATAAACTAACATTTATTTGTAGACTATATGGTGGAATATGCATTAGGAAATATCACGAGAGCATGGGCTTAGCAACGACCGTGAATAAACAATGTAGTTTTTGTTTTTTGTAAATGCATTAAGAGGTGGCTAGATGCCGAAAGTAGAAAATTTGGGATTGGGCGAAGAACTTTAGACGATCGAAAGGTCAGCTACACCAAAATATAACGAACGTATGGATTGGCTGGGTGAGAGAAGGACGGTCAAATGTTATAAAAAAAGAGGAAGGTGGTGTGATACGAAGTCTTCGAGGGTTGAAATCATGCAGGAAGATTTCATTCTGACCGGCATCGCGTGTCTGAACTGATCGTAGGTTCGTGAGAGGGAGCGAGTGTAGTGCAGATAGTCAGAGTCGTGTTATCAGATTGTGAAATTTTAAGGTCAGTAAATGATATTGCAGATATTGCATGTGGAAGTAATATTGATGCATAAATTGGGACTTTGTCGGGAGTGGTAATCGAGTAATAGATTTCGGGACTATGTCATAGGACGTAATCGGGACTGATAATTTTGATAGTTTGAGACGAGCTTGGATAGGGGCAGAAGAGGATTTCTTGGGACTTTGTACTACGGCAAGCTCGCAAGATATTTCGACTGAGAAGTCTACGAGGGACATCAACGAAGAATAGATAAGTTAACCGCGGTATAAAACTGTAAATTCAAAGATATCTTGATCAAAGGCCTAACATCAAATCATTTATTAAATTCACTAAATTGTTTGCTAAAAAGGTAACAATAAACTGTGTTAAATTTTGTTCTTTAGAAAAGAAAGTGATCTTTCATTTAGTCAATCCAAACAGTAATGGACTAGGAATAGAATCATTCTATTTCAGATTCCCAGCAGCGCTGTGTAGTCTGCGGATCCTATAATCCATTATAAAGGTAATAAGGATTATAATATATCGTGACCCATTGACCCAGCAAGCCGGACGCTAAGATCTTTGCAAGATATTAATGTAGAGAAATTTTGTATATCTCAATATATCATTCAAATGATGTGAAAACCACCCAAATTCGAAAAATTGTACTCGGCAACTCTCTCCTCCCTCAAAAGAGATACATTACATTTACCTAGACAGAGATCGCAATGTACGTTGTCTGCACTTTGTTTATGTGTAGACGTAGTGCAAGTGGCGCGTTTGTGCCTCCAATGCGCCAGCGAGAGGTTGTGCGCGGCCGCAGCTCAGCGGTGAGGCCGAGAGGGGCGGGGGCGGGACGGGGGCGGGCCCGCCCAGCAGCCGCGCCGCACTCACATAATTATTTAATTCGCAATCACGATCGCGTCCTCCATAAACATGTCGGCCAAGACGAACGGCCTTCTGTGCGCGGCACAACTGGTTTGGACGCCGCCCCGCCCACGCGTCCGCCCCGCCCCGCCCCTCCCCGCCCCGCCCCGCCCCGCCCCGCCCCGCCCCGCCCCGCCTCGCTACGCCGCACTCTGCTCCGCTTCGGTTTGCTCTCTCCCTCCCACCCCGCCCCGACCTGCCTCAACCCCACTTACCTCCTCCCTCCACTCTCTCACGGCCATCCCCGCCTCGTCTCGTCCCCCTTGGGCCCTCACGGCTGGTCGTCCCGCACGCCTCATGCCGCCACGCCCCCGCCCGCGACCTCAGCGGGAAAAGCACTCCCGCTCCCTCCGCTCCATTTAAGCACTCACTGCACAGGCACTGAGGTCAACGGCTTAGGCACACTGGACCTAAAGCGCCTCCCTTTAACTCCTTCACGCAACAAAATAAATGAGCAAACATACAAAAAGTGATTGTGTGTCCATTTGGCAAAAATTGAGTTGTTCTGTTGTTTTGACCTTGAATTTTATTTCCAAAAAGGGACGTAAGATGTCTTACAATACATTAAGTAGTACTCTATTCGTCGAGTTAAAGACAGTGTTGAAAAGTGTAACATTCGGGATACATTTTTCATTTTTATTAGAAAAGATTGAAGAGGACATGTCCCGTTTTGAATGTTTGCTCCTCGGCGAAAAAAGTGTATCTATGAGTCCAAAAAAATGTGGAATGATAGTTTGCCTACATTGCATGCACAGTCTGATATTTCAGTGATTTACAGCACAAAACAAAAAATAAAAAGCGACTTCACGAAATGTTCAGTGAATATAGTAAGAACCGAGTTATCGATCGATTAGCCAGAAAAAAATTCCCTGCGCCAAAATCCGAACTCATGTCCATCGAGTCAATCCGCAAAACACATGTATACTAAATCAACACTAGAACAGCCCTTGTACTCAGCTTTCCCGACCCTTAAAATAACGTTACTAAATTACGCAATTTTCGAAAATTCAGAGAATTTAAGGAAAATGAGACCTGCCCAACATTTTAAGCGTCCTTCACTCTAACCTAGGAAAAAATTAAACAAAAAATGTGGAGTCATTTTAAAACAAATTAAAATTTCTAACATAAAGCAGATATAACTCGAAAAAATGTTCATTTTTTTCAAAAAGTGTACATGAAGTTATTTAAAAAACTACTTTTTAGAACATACTGTATTTAACAAAAACTCCTCGTTATCATTATTATACTACTTTTGGAAATTCAATGTTTTGCAATTTCCGAAAATATAGAAAGTTTTCCAAAAATAGAACAAGTATCATTTTTAGCAACCTTTGCTATACACACGAAAAACAATTAAACAAAAAATTGAAGCAGTTTTTGAGAAAATAATTGTTTGATATGGACAGATGGGGAATAGTGTGGGACAGTTCGGGGGCAGGTTGAAGGATACATGAAGATGTGAGGAAATAAAGGTGTATAATTCTTTATCAATCTGTAGCACACTTAAAAGGTTATGTGGTGGTACTTGCTTATAAACTGCAAAAAAACATCATATTTCTCTAGTGTATGATATATTATAAAAAGGACTAAAAAGCATTAAAATTATTATTTGTAACTCAATTCCAAGGTCAAAAAATTATAAGGTGCTACAAAAATGTAAACACATGCATTGAATTAAGTGTATTAATGTTCTAGATAAATGTACTAACAATGTGCAATTTGTATTTCACTCTTAAATAAAATTATTAGTTTATATTAACACGCACGAAAGGCTGTCGTCATTATTGCCTTCTGTTATCAGTGCGGCGTTACAGCAATGGATTATAACAAGCCACAATGAACGCTAATTCGTATGGGATTCACATTTTGAAAATTAGCATTCTTCATATCTCTAGCAAGAAAATGCAAATGAAAAGTGTGTGTGTATGTGTATATTTCAAATATATATATATATATATATATATATATATATATATATATATATATATATATATTTGGCCGTTAAATAGAAAAAGAACGGAGATTGCCCATTCAAATCTGGCGCGCATAAAAGACCGCAGATCGATCTTTCAGGGGAACGATTCCAGGAACGAATCACGCCCGGTGAGAAGAGGCAGAGGATTCAGAAGAGTGCGAGGAGAGATGACGAATGGCGCGCACGGGGCTGTGTGGCGTGTGTGAGGCGAGAGAGTGAAATCGGAAAACATCGAGGGGTGAAGGTGCGTGGAAGTGTTATTATGCGAGTAAACGAGCACTCGGAGCATCGGACAAAAGCATAAAACTAAAAGGTATTGTGTTCCGAGCGTCAATGAACAAGAAACTATTAGAAGATGTGAAAGCATGTGGTGCAGCGGTATGCATTGGCTATGAACTATTAGGGTAAGGAGAAATCAACGGCTTCGAACAAGTACATCGCCATAAGAAGACCGAATTCGTGCCCGGACTTTGGAAGTGAATGGTGAAATAGCAGAATGCAGGGTACGGCACGGCGACCACGTGGACAGCACGCAGTCGGCGGGCGGGTGGCTCGGCTACGTCAAGGACACTAGCAGAGGCGACTCTATTCCCACGACAGGACTGCGGGATCCTCAGATAAGTAACGAAGCTCGTAATATTCGTGCAAGTCGGGTTGAATTATTGCAATCATAAGCTTCAGAATGTACAATGTGGGGAAAGGACATAATGATGAACAATCACAACTGTTCACAGAGGGAAGAATAGATTGTAACTGGTTAATGTTAGGTAACAATAATACTGAATGTAAAAATGTAGGATGTAGAATATTGGTGTTTCATTATTGCATAAGAGTGTGGGAGCTCCAGGATGATTACATATTTCAAACAGTATTGATTGGTTATGATGTTAATCACGTTAGTAGCATGTGATTATGTATTAAAGATTTGTCTAGTTCTGAAACATATTCATTTTTTGTGAATAAACGAATAATTGTAATGTGTAACTTGGTGCAGCGTGAATTGAATGAGATAAGTATCAAGCCTACATCCTCCAAAGCCAACATCCTCCTAATAAAGGCGTTCCCCTTAGAACGGTCCCTTGTCCTCATTCATGCATGGTACTCGTGCAACGCGCGCGTGGGTCAGCATCTAATTACCAGAAATCACAACACGTCATTGAGAGGTTTTACTGATAAACACAACTGTGTTCATCGTGCTTTATTCTATCCGATTCTCTTTTTTGTTGCTAACTGATTCTTTCCTTCAACAAAACACCCTTCAATGACAACAACAAAAATTCAATTGACATAAAAATTAAAAGAAAAACCATTCACCCTGAAAAACTTACAAAAATGTCTATCATACCGAATGCGCATTCTGAACTATTGCCCTATCAACTCTTAATCTATACAAGTTTAACATTACTTGGTCTTCTACATGATGCGTCTTCGTAGTAACAAAAACAAATTAGTAATTGCACTTCCCTGTTTGTTGGTTCGGCACCGCGGTGTGTGGCGCAAGTCACGTTCGTGGCCAGCCGCCAACTCCCGCTCTATCAGTGCACAATGACCGCTATACTCCGTCCACCGTCATCTCCATGGACATCACCATCGCGTGAAACTTTCTTCATCACCCGCGGAATTCGCCTTAGCACACGCAAGTTTATGACTGGTTCGGCTTATCCCGCGTTACAACTCCCGCCGAATGTTCAAAATCACTACGCGCCGATACACCATGTTATTTTTGTAGAAAACTTTACTTGCATTCCCCCTTTTAATATCAAGCAAGAATAGCGTTGGCATTCGTGCTGTTAAACACAACACGCAAAATGTCCGACAAATATTGTTTACATCGCGATAATAACAAAACTCTCTTATATCATCACTGTTTATCAATTTACGTGCGGGTTTTTTTACACAGTTCGCGCGCCGTCAAATAAATAAAATGTTTTTAATTTATAAACTCATAACAATAATTAAAAAATTCTTGCAACGTCTAACACGGATCTCACGTTCACGCTATGAGCAAAACTTCATCTCCCTTTCTGACTGACGGGCATTGTTGTCTTCCAGCTTACATGGTTTCGCGGTGAACAAAAGCGGATCGCCCGCTTATTGTGCGGAACAGCAAAACGAAATTTTTTTATTCTTCTCACTTATCAGCGTTTTCCTGACCCGTGGTTGCTTCTACATCGTGTTCAAAATTCCTACGATAATAACCGTATCGTCTGATTCGCCTCTCAATGCCTTATTTAATTAAATATTGCAAATCACCGCTTGCTATCTTCTCATGACGTCACAACAATATGTCTCTTGTTTCGTATATTTTTCTAAATGAAAATATAGCACTTAATGTTTATCTCGACTCCTAGGCGTCCTCCAAAATTGTGACTACTTTCAAAAATTTCGATAATTTTTGCTCTTTTATTCTGCCAAATTCTAACCCGTTGCCTTCAGGCATTCTCTTAATATTTACGAAAAACACTACTTGTAATTACGTTCTTCACGGCAACAATGGCGCCTACATATTCTTTTTCATTCCGCCGAAATGCAAGATTACTATAATTCTCGAAATGAATCGAACCCCTAGTCCAAATTTGATGATTTTTGTTGCAAACGATTTCAAAAATTGTGCTCTATCTAATGTTTGTGTCGTGTTTTCCTTTCTTCCGCGCATTCATTTAATTTTTAAAAAATGTACGTGCGCGGCGCTGCCGTCATTTGTCCCTTCGAATATAATTTATATCATTCTATTGGTATTTTTTTCTTTTTTTCATTTAAAGGAAATGATAATTGACTAGGATAATCGTAAATCATTACAGAAACAAATGTAGATAATTGCAACTCAGGGCATCTAGAGCCTTGTAGATTGTCCATAAGACTAGTTAATCTGAATGGATATAATTATGATAGTAAATTATCTAATCCCTAAAAATGTCACTTCGTATGGAATTGCTGTGAAATTGAAGAAGAAATAAATCGACAACATAGTGTCTATGGCAAGGTAAGACTCCAATTAAAATAAACAAATTAATATTAAATGAGTAAAGAAGTTACATTAATAGCGCAAGTTAAAAATAGAAGTGTTACGGAATGGCACGGAGTTTCTCGAAGTAAAGTTTTCTAATTTCCATTTTGTGGAGTGGTACTGTACAGTCTTGCCCCTCCTTCTTCCCTGTTGCATTCTATTGCCGTCCAAATTACATTATTTTGACATTTTCTCAACTTTTCGGTTTTTAAATAGTAGAACACAATCATTAATTTAAGAATATTAAAGAAGGGTAAAACCTCGTCCTAAATAGCAATTTTCATTGAAAAATTTGGAACCGTCTTCACGAAAATGGCGTTAAGCTTTACTGTAAATGAGAAATTTGAAGCTCCTTATCACAAAAATTTATTGAGTTTTCGAAGACCTTCTTTTGAAGTAATTTAAAGCACAACCACTCACAAATGTAATAATGGTCACAAATCAATGGAAATCTGCACACTAACGGCGTGAGAGATATTTCAAAAAAATTACATTTATGTAATTTTTGAAAAACCAAAAGTATGCACCAAAATGCACTTTAGTCATATTAAACATTACAATTAGTACTAACCATTGGAAAACTTTGAAAAGAAAATTGTTATTTTTCAAAAGTTATTTTTGAGAAAATGGCGTTTGAGCGTTTCTGAAAATGCGGAAATTTGAGTTCGTTTTAACAAAAACTGTTGAGTTTTCGAGAAACTTTATTTGGCATTATGTAAAGCACATGTACTCATAAAAATAATAATGTGAAGAAATCGCCTCTAATGTAAATATTACCGAATGAGATATAAGTAAACAAAAGTACATTTTTATAATTTTTGAAAAAAACAAAAGAATAGAACAATATTACGTTTATATCATCGTATAGGGTTCATCTGGCACTAACCCTACCAAACATTTATAGAAAAATTTAGAGCCATTTTTTGAGAAAATCTTGTTTTTGTTATTTTTTTAAATTGCAAATATTACACGCACTATTGCACGAAAACTAACATTTTCAAAAAATGTACAGGACCTTGATGATGGAACTATTTAAGGACAAGAAATTTCATTTGAAGGAAAAATCTCTCTCGTCAATTTTGTAGTTGTAGGAAGACGCCGAAAAAATCAAACTTTTCCAATTTTCGAAAATTCAGAGTTAACCATGACAATAGAACATATGCCACCTTTATAAGTGTATTTTACTCTATTCTTACAAGAAATTTAAACAAAGAATTTGCAGCCGTTTTTAAGAAAATGTTGAAAATATCCTGGGGGCGTCATATAAAGTATCCCCAAATTTTAAAGAAAGTTTTTCAAAATTTCAAAGCTTCACTTCGAGCCAGATGGACAGGGGTTTCTTCAATTTGTAAAAGATTAGTGTGGTTTAGGCGGAAGCAGTGTTCACAGACGGACGGACGGACATTTTGAAGAAACACTTCTTCGGTATCAGGGGACCCTAATACATGTATTTCCGCTGAAATCTCGAAATCAATTTTCCGCAGCATTGTCTTGCAGATCTTGCTCCATTCTCTGGCCAACTGCCATCTATCGTCGCCCAAAGTATATTTTCTTGACATTTTCGCAACTTTTTGCTTTCCTAATAATACAACTGAATTATTACTTCAAGAATATTAAAGGAGAGTAAAAACTCATATTAAATAGAAATTTTCATTGAAAAATTTGAAGCGGTTATTAAGAAAATGGGATTAAGCATGACTGTAAATGTCAAATTTGAAGCACTTTTTGACAGAAATCCATCGAGTTTTCGAAAAAATTTATATAAAGTCATTTGAAGCATTTCCACTCACAAATGTAATAAGGCAAACAAATTGATAGGAATGTCGATATTAACGGAATGATAGGTGTTTCAAGAAAATTAAAGAAGTTCAGTGTGTGTGTTATTCTACATGTTTTGCATGGTTTTCTTCGCATTCCCTACTTACTACGTTTACAATGTATCGGTTTCTTATTCTTCAGTCAGACTTAATGATCATTCTCACTAGTGGGTCATCCTGATGACTGACTACATACTTTCCCGTCGCGACTATTATATTGTCAGGAGGCTTCAATTGGTATGAGGCGCCTTCCTCCTTCCTTTGTTACACACTTGTACTTCAGCTCAAGGGCGGGCAATGTGATGCACTGTAAGCAGTTTTCTATTTTTGGTCCATGATTCTAATTTCCTACTCGGTCCAGTCCACTAATCGGAAATCGTACTCGGCTGCAGGCTACACCAGACTACCAATTGAAGATATTCTTGGAGTTTGGAGAGAACTGCAGGACAAGTCTCAGTCATCTGTAACACACCTTGCAAAATTTCTCTTTGATTTTGTCATTTGACATGTTCTCACATTTTTCAATGCCCAAATATTTATGTTTTACCTGGCTGAAGATCTTGTATCACAACGAGAATATCAACGTCAATGCTCTCTGAAGTTGTCACTTTGTCTCTCTTCAAATTGACATTTGCACATTTGTCAAGATCAAATTTCATGAAGATGTCATTGCTAAAATCATTGACGACAGGCAGCAATTGAAAGAGAATCGCTTCATTCTTAGCAAACACTTTAAGATCATCCGTGTAAAACAAATATGATACTGGTCTTCCATCACCGTGGAGTTTATAAAAAAAATCAGTGAGCAAAACTGTCACGATAGTACAATCAAAATAATGCAAAACCGCAGAGGGGATAGCGAGTATCATTAAAATATTTCCCTGTTTATCTGGAAGCTGTTTCTACTACTTTCTTCCCGCTGTGAATTAGTCAGTAATTCCACAACTCATACTAGTCTTTCAAAACACAAGAAGTCTAGGATGAAATCGATATATCTTCTATGTCTTAAAAATCTAGTCGTGTGATACACTGTCAATGACAATCTGGTAGTCAAACCAAGTCATCCTTAAATTTCATGTTTGTTTTGTTTGTTGTTTTTGTTTTGTTTTTTGGAGCTGGTTGTCGCCATTTTACGAGACGGACGCATCTGGTTGTGCTCTTGACTTTTCGTGATATAGCTATTATTTTTAGCGATTATACTGTATTTGGTGTGTTTAAGGACTTTCATTACTTGTTGCAGGTTAGCTTAAAATATAATCTCGACTGGGTTTTTGCTACGAACCAACAGATTACAATTTTTAAACGGATACTGACCTTAACGAACTTCATATTTAGAAGTTGGTGATAAGTGTTAAAACCTATAATCAGTTCCATTTATTTTCGATATTATATCACTGTGATAATTTAACTACTGAAAGATTTATTGCATTTCTGTGACGAGTGACGATTCCGTTATGAACGTGAAGAGGACGGTGTATCGAATAATTTTTGAATTTGTGCTTCAAATCTTTTTCTATATTTTCAAGACAAACTTTCACTTCACTTCCATATATCTTCCATATATCTTTTATCTAATTAGGGTAAAATATAATCTACTGGTTGTATTTAAACAGTTGCAGCTTAATTGGACGAAAATCTACATTGCCACATTGCCAAATTTCGTAAGTATTAGCTTCAATAGATTTTGTGGGTAGCATACCTTCTCATTTTTGTATTGAACTTTACTTTTTAATTTATCGAATACACATCAATCTTACACTTTTAAAATATTAAGCTAGGTGCTTGTTGCTCTTATCTGAGTTTTCTTGTATTTATTCCAATTTTTATCACGTACATTAAAACGCATTCGTGACATGGCTACTGCTCGTTCTACTCGTTTTACTCTCTACACTCTCAAAGCCGACCTTTTGAAAGCCTTCACACACGTAAACAATAATTTAGATCAACATATCCGAAGGTTGAAAGAGGTCGTTCTCTACACAGTTGGGTACAAGTCGGCAACACGGCGAATAATACCAACCGTGCACCCGTGACTGCACAGAAGACAGATACCGTATCCAGTCACAACTCAGAACAAATTTAGTGTTTTAGATTATTAAACAGATTTTCCTCGCCTTCCTAATCCTCACAACCCTTTCCTACCATCCACAAATTCATGCACAAACCAACGCAAACAGGCTAGGAAGCGCGAATCTGCGAATCCTAGCTCACTTGAAAACAAAGACATTCCTACTGAACCTAAAAAACACGTACTTATTTTAGCTGACAGTCATGGCCGCCATCTTTCCTGCATTCTCAGTAGGAAGTTACCCTCCAACTTCTCAGTCTCATCTATTTTTAAACCTAACGAGAGGTTTTCTGATGTGACTGCAGAGTTGGACACCCACACGAAGACACTGACCAATCAGGATACAGTAATTATCATAGGAGGGCAGAATGACATTAACTTGGACAGTATCTTTACACCTGAACAACCTGTAAACAAATTACAATGTGTCGCCTAAAATACTAACATTGTAGTCTCGATTCTGCCCTTCTGGTACAACAGACCAACACTATGCAGCGAGATTAAGCACGCAAACCAACAATTAAAACTGCAACTGAGAGAAAAAAATGTCCCACTTTTTGAAATTAATTTTCTCTTAGCAAAACACTTCACCCGGCATGGTCTTCACATGAACCTTGCTGGAAAACATGCAGTTGGTAACAAGCTTGCACAATGCATCATCAACTCCACTCCTACGCAGTCTCCTGCCAAAAATCCATCCTTTTCACTTTCCTTACGTTCTCCAACCCCCACCCTTACTTCGAACCCTCTTACCTCCTCCTCTGAACCTACTCCCGTTTCTCCCATCCACACTACCTACTCATAGACACCTGATGCCCCATTTTCCTCACAGCCTGTCACTGCCGGGACACATTACAACCTTCGACGCCGTACTCGAGGTAAAAATGGAGTAAATAAATAGCAACTAGAGTCAGATGTAGCAGAAAAACATTAGTGTAGGTATTTGCAAAAGATAAACATACTATACCAAAATGTTCAATCCCTTTCAAAGAAAACTGAGTTTATCGATGCAGCTCTACAGGGCGGTTTAAATCAAATGAATGTTCTTTCCTTTACAGAACATTGGTTATCTCCTAATGAACTTAGCATTTTCCAAATTCCAATCTTTTACCTCGCAGGCTTTTATTGCAGAGAACGAGAATCGCATAAAGGTCCTACATATGGGGGTTCTTGTTTTTACGTTAGAAATAACATTGACTCCTTGACGGAATTAAATGAGTATTCCGTTGAATATGTTTTCGAAATTTCTGTTGTAGGTACATCTTACTTCGATAAAATTGATATTACTTTGCATCTACAAGCCACCAACAAAGAGAGCTACAGATTATATTTTGTTCTTAGAAAACCTGGAGATAACACTTAACAAAGTCAGCAATCGCTCTTTTGAATCCATTGTTGCATGCTGAGATTTTAACATTGATTTTATGGTCGAATCTTGCGAAAAAGAACAGTTTCTCAATTTAATTAGTTCCTTCAATTTAGATATTACAATTAATGTACCTACACGGATCACAAAATTTGATGAAGGCAATCGATCAAATTATAATTAACAATACTACTCGATATGAAGTTGAAACAAAATATTTAGGATTCAGTGACAACGATGCACAAATTCTTACCATTATAAGAAAAGCGAACACACACGATAAATATTCTTTGAACGCTTTCATTTCATTGTAACACTTGCTTTCCTCTTCAAAAAAGAAAATTAAATATTTCACGGAAAAGCAATTATTGGATAGCACAAGGGATTAAAACATCAGGTAAAAACAAGCGGATTCTTTCTTTCATTTCTAAACGTCATAACATTTCTCAAGAATTCCTCCTCTACTTTAAAAAATAAAAATCATTGTTAAGAAAAGTCACGAGGCAGGCTAAAATCATGAAACACGATCACGATATTTTGAACTCAAATAACAAAATGACAGCAATGTGGAATACAATAAAAAATACGACCAAATGAACTAGAAACCTTCTAGAGAATGTTTTAAAATATAACGATATAAATGTGAACGATCCGGTAACAGAGGCTAGTCTCTTTAACCAATACTTTTCGAGAATTGCTGCCGATCTCATTAAGGGTCTTCAGCCACAAAATTCAATACAAGACGTTTCCCCAAAAACTTTAGACACGATGTTCGTTTCCGAAACTTCTTCTTATGAAATTCTCAGAATAATCGGTAAACTAAAAAATAAATATTCAGCCGGTTTAGATGAATTCCCGGATTCTTTGTTAAAGACCTGTGCGCCTGCCATTATACACCCGTTAACTCACATATTGAATGCATCCTTATGCACCGGAACGTTTCCAGATATTTTCAAAACGGCTAAGATTAAGCCGCTCTTCAAAAAAGGCTACAAAAATGAAATTCAAAATTATCGGCCTATTTCTCTTCTGTCAGTTTTTTCAAAAATATTAGACTTTTTTACGTACGAATGGAAATCTTTATCAGTAAATGCGACGCGCTTTCAGATTGCCAACATAGAATTAGAAAATAAAAATCTACGGAAACAGCCATATTTTCTAGTCTTAAAGATGTAGCCTCATCATTGGAGCAAAACGAGGCACCTATTCGATTATTTTTAATCTCTCAAAAGCTTTTGACGTCATTGATCATGACATTTTACTTTCAAAATTACCTTCATTTGGAATCCGTGGTATTTCCCTAGATTGGGTGTGTTCGTAAACCTTAAACAACGATCGCAGAAAGTGGAAATACCTTACTGGAATAATGGAACATTATGTACACACTTGTCCGACTCTGTCAATTGCACGTGGAGTTCCTCAAGGATCGATTGTAGGCCCTATTCTCTTCTTACTCTACGTAAACGATATGCCCTCGACGATTCGAAACGGAAAAACAGTTCTCTTTGCGGATGATACGAACATTCTTTGCAATAAAGAAACCGTAAATTGTACAATATCATTTTTTTCAAATTGGTTCCGAAATAACAAATTAATAGTAAATGAAAAGAAAACGGTTTTAATGCAGTTTTCCATTTCAAATAAACAATTCTGTACTCTGACTATGGTCATTGACTTCTGACTATGGTCATTGGTCCCGAACATGTGCATTTTATCTCTCTAGAGATGACTGTGTTCCTATAGAATGAGATATCCAGTGATGACCTACACGTCGACTTGAGAGGTTTCCCCCTCGAGGTACCGCCGTCAGTGGAACAAGAATGAAGGGAGAAAGGAAAGATCGCGCGCGGTCCCTGGGCAGTTTGTTATGATACTGCTTCGGCATTCTTCTGGCATTGATCAGAAAAAACACTGGTTTGAAAAGCTGGTAGGTACGATACTTCTCCCGACAGCACTGAATTCGACCTAGCTATTTAGTTAGTGTAAAATCTGCCAACGTCGATCCGCAGTATTTCGGGGTCCGTGTCACCGCAATTGCCCTGAACTAACTCAGCCCGTACGTCATATTTTGAAAAAAATTGAAAATGTTATTAATTAAAGATCTTATTTTGAAGCACATTTGTCGTAAGCAAATAAAACACTATCTTCAATTATGTAGTTGTAGGAGGGTGTTCAAAGATTTTTTAACTATTGCAGTATTCAAAATTCCTACGATTTCAATGAAAGTGGCCGTTTTCATTATGCTATTCCTAGATATTTAAGCTATATTCGAGCAAATAAAGTTTAAGAAAATAGTGTCCAGTCTATTTTTAGAAAATTTTGTAAATGTCATTTTTGCTTCATACTCCCAAAAATTATAATATACGTTGCAAATTCTAGAAGTCGCAAAATCAGACAGGTCATTTTAGGAATATTTAAGTAGGGGAAAATTCTGAGTATGAATAGGTGCTGATGTCTTTTACTGATGGACATACAGACATTTTGAAAATAATCACTTTTCTGCTCTCAGGAATTCCCAAATGTGTATTTCCTTCAAAATTTCAGCATCAATTTTTTGCAGAATTACAACACTTCCTTTATACTAAGTATATGAGAAAGTAAAATCCGTGTGTTAGTGCCGCGATGAGTAAGGCACGAATGAATAGACAATTAACAAGCAGCTTTTGCGTGGGAATCAAGTCAGAGCTGAGGCAAGAAAATATCATCTGGAGAGTGATCACCCATGACCTCGTAGTAAGACTCTCGGTTTGAGAATGAACAAAATGTACATTGAATGCATATTCCAACCCGTTGAACGAACTTACTACAAGGCAGTGTTATACGAAATACAGTTGCCTCCAAGGACTGCAGCGTTCTTAAGTTAGAATGCAGACCTGCCGCTTTTGTTCTCTTCTCTTCCTCTTTGCGCTCGCCTCGTTGCAATATCTGAACATCACTCGCGAATTTAGAATGTTCCACAATACTGCTGAAACCTCTGCAAAACTTTTATATTTAAACGTTCTCAATTATGTAGTACTAGAGGAACCTGGTAAACTTCGTTCTACCCCTCATCTCCCTCTTTCTCCTTCTCTTTCCCTTTCTCTCTCCGTCTCTCTGTCCCTGTCTGATTCTCTCTCTCTCTCTCTCTCTCTCTCTCTCTCTCTCTCTCTCTCTCTCTGCCTCTCTCTCTGTCCCTCTCGTTTACATTTAGCTGCAGATTCTGCACGTTACTGAAGTGGGGTAATATCGAGAAGCGCTGGACCAGCAACAATTTAATAGAACGTGCAAGAAGATCTCATCCTGTATATTACTGTAGGAAAAACGTTTCTTCGAGGCCTTTGGCTTCAAAAATTTTTTAATGGTCTAGAACTCTGCTTAGGAGCTATTTAACGATATAGATTCAAAAGCCGAGTGTTGCGGGTTGCATTTGACATGAATATTTAGTTTTGTTCTACAGCGCCATAATTCTTTTTTCATGAACTTTTCCGATATTTTAATGGCTATTCTGCTATTCGGGGCGGAGATGAATCCAACAAATGAGATGTAATTAAAATTGGCCCCGCCATTCATGAGTTATAAATGACGTAACTAACCCGGCTTCGTTTTATTTATCTTGATCTTCGATCCTCCTGAAATTCGATAAATCCTGAATTTCGCCTATCAGCATCCACGTTTTGTTTTGACTAAAGTAAAACTGTCTACCATACTGCCTCTTGACTAATGTACTATGTCCCTTTCAATTTTCAATTCCAGTCACAAACAATCAATGAATTATCTAGACTTAACAATCTTTAAATATCTTTCAGATAACTAGTGTATTTCAATACGTGCAGCATCAAGTGAGTACAACCCTACGTAAAATTATCACATTTTATCTTATGCTAATACATAATACTTACACACAGACAAATAGCCTTCTCTTTTTTTTACAGATATATGTGAGGCGGACCTCTCTTTATATTTAGATTTTATAAAATTTTAATATGGTGTCTAAATTTAAATGGCCTTGTATTATATATGTATATATCTCTTTATCATGTATTTTACAGTTAGCATTATAGAATGTATGTATTTTCTCCTGCAGAGAGCAATACATTTGCTGCTGACCGAAACGTAGAATGAATTGTAATGAAATGATGACATACTGTGGTTATGGTGTTTGTTTTTGGCCTTTAACCTTTACAATATTAATCTATCTTTGTATGATTTTTTATATGAATTTGATTTAATTACTATCGAACTTTCCAACTATATGAAGATGTGTTTCTTCTCAATACTTTCAAACCACCCACAGAACTTCGACATCACATCCAAGATCCTCTCTGACGACTCCACCGTCTCGTCAGTCAACAATTTGCCTGGCCAATGACCATCTCTCATACAAAACATATCCTCCACTTACGATTTGCCGAAGGGCGCAGCTCCATCACGGCATGATCACACAAAGAACCTCGATTAAGGTGAATATTTAATTCAGATTGTATAATAATCTGAATGGGATGCAAGTGGATAGGTTTTTTAATTAAAAAATGTAATTAAGACAGGTAATGTTTTACACGTGACTGCGGTTGTCGTTAGCTAGTGAGGCTAGTGTTCCCCTCGCTTCCGGCACATGGCGCAGTTGGTGCTACACAGCTGACCATTAAAAAAGATGTTTTCTCGCGGTCTCGGGTATGTTACTGACGCGAAAATCAGAAAAAAAAACAAGCTGATTCTATATCCTGTCAAAACTTGAGTTCAATTGGTGCAGAACTTTTTGAGTTTGTGAAGAGTACATATATCAACTTAACATTTATATTTGAAGAGCTTAGTGTAAGAAGGTGTGAACTCAGAAAATGGCCAAAGGAGGTATTTGAGATTTACTAAACTTCAATGGAACTTTCTTTTAATATTACTGGAAATCATTTCTTTTTTACATCACAAATATTGTGATTTTCATCAAAAGTAGCAAAGCAACTAATAGGAAACTCATAGAAAAGTCGTTTTGACGACGAAACTAAAAAGTGAGTTAACACCTTCATGCACTATACCCTTCATATGCCCTAAGCACTACATCACAACTATCACTACAGCACAATACACAATATTTGTAATATATATATATATATATATATATATATATATATATATATATATATATATATATATATATTGTAATAACTATATATATATAATTAAAAATATTCCTAACCAAAAGTACTATATTGACTCTTTCGGTTCTAGACTCAAGAAGAGAGTGAACTGTACCACTGGAATACTTTCACTCACAAAATGTCATTGTCAACTACAAATGTTAACAAATTTACCTATTTTTTAATGTAAAATAGACTAAATTTACCTTGTTCAGAATAAAAGAAATAAAATAAAATTTTTAAAAAAAATATATATATATATATATATATATATATATATATATATATATATATATATATATATATATATATATATATATATATATATATATATATATACATACATACATACATACATATATATATGTGTGTGTGTGCGTTAATTCTTGATTGACATATAATACAATGTACAGTAAAGTGTAAACGGGTCTCACTTGAGTCAGCTAACTTTGGCTCACGATGGAAGAAGCCAGTCCCAATTCGCTGGGAATCATCAGAAAGGCGCGGCCCAGAGAGGGCGTGCGTGGCGCCCCTCGCATTCGATTTAAGACGCAATTTAAGACGCGGCGCGCGCCCGCGGCATATGGGGCGGGAGCGGCGCCCAGATTTGCATGAACGGGGTATAGGGAGGGGCGCAGATAAATGAATAGCGCACTGAGTAATTGTCCGCAGTCCCGGGAGAGCGCGCCGCGAGCGCCGAGAAGTCCCGCGGGAGGGCGCGCGCGGCGCGGGGTGGCGCGGCGCTGCGAGGGCGGGGAGCCGTGCCCCTGCGCCCCAGGGGGCGTCGCCGAGATCGGGGCTTTGTAGTCGCCCGCCCGCGCCCCTCCGCCCCCCCCAGGGCCGCTCCGCAAGCCGCACACGTCGTTAATACCAACTTATGATTCCGCGAGGAGAGGGGCCCGCGCCGGTGGAGGCCGACGGAGGCCTGGCGAGGTCGGGGAAGCCGGATGAGGCCAGGTGACGGCGGGTGAGGCCCGCAACACACTGCACCGAGGAATGTGTTGCCAGAAATGTGCGACGAGAAATGCGGAAAGAGGCCGGCGAGGTCGCGTCCACACACTGGAAAGAAGTCATTCGATGTCTCGAAATGCCACAATCGAGGGTTTCGATACCACTGTATACTTTTTGGTTTAGTTCGTGATACTGTGCGTCCTGCATAGCGGGCTTTACTAAAACAAGATCAGCTGAGCTCCAATTGCCTCTTCTGATGATTATTTGAACAACTCACCATGAACGATGCTGCGATAAATAAAATGGAATCGTCAGATGATGCAGAGTCCGAAGAAGAGGAAATAGTAATGCTTCATTTAATGTGTAAACAACGACACCGAAGCATATCGGTAGGGGACCACATTCGCTTTCGAGAAGAAAAAGGTCAATTCCATAGTCTGGTACCGGATTTAAATGACGAGTCATTCCGAAAATATTTGCGAATTACCAGAGTTCAATTTATGGACATTCACCAGATCGTGGAATCGACTATTAAAAAAAATACACCAGTTTTCGGAGACTCATTGTAACCGAAGAACGGCTAACCGTTACCCTAAGGCAAATAATTATATTCTTAACATGGTCAAATATAAATACACTTTTTTAATATATTTTGTTTTTAACTATATTTTCAGAATAATAGTGGCTATTAAAATAAATCCAATTGATTTAATTTTGATCTTCAAGACTAACACAATTTTCTCTCTTTCAGATATTTAGCCATTGGGGTGTCATTTAGAACACTGTCATATAGCTTTAGAATAGGAGAATGTACCATAGCCCAGATTGTTAATGAGGTCTGTGATGCACTGCGGACTTACTTACATCTACTGTACTTTCCAAAGCCAGATAAACAGTTGTGACTTCGCAGTAGCAGAAATTTTGAGCAGCTTTTGCAGTTTAATAATTGCAATGGGGCAGTTGATGGTAAACATGTGGTTATAAGAAAACCCAAGAAAAATGAATTCCAATTCTTTAATTATAAAAAACAATTTTTCATAATTGTATTTGCAGTTGTTAATGCAAACTATAAGTTTTCTGTCGTGGACATTGGCTCCTGTGGTAAATTTAGTGATGAATATGTTTTTAATGAAAGCATGTTTGAAAAGGCCTTGAGAAGTTATAAACTTGATATTTCAGAACTATGCATATTAGAAGGTTGTAAGGACAGTCTCCCATATGGGTTTGTAGGAGATGAGGCATTTCCCCTTCTAGAGAATTTAATGAGACCATTTCCTAAAACCCAGTTGGAGAGTATTGAAAAAATATTTTTTAACTACAGGCTCTCTAAAGCCAGGAGATTAGTAGAAAGTGCTTTTGGTATATTAGCAGCAAGATGGAGGGTGTTCTTAAAACCTTGCGATGTAAAAAATGCGATGTGAAAACGGTGGACAAAATTGTGAACGCAACAGTAGTTTAACACAACTACCTTAGAACTCAAAAGAACAGTAATAGTGAATAACAAGATCTGAATAATTTTAGAGAAGAGGAACATTTCAAAGAACCAAATGACCAGTTCATACCATTAAAATATTGTGGTTATAATGCTACAAAAAAGCATTTGAAATTAGGGAGAAATATATGAAAATTTTTGTTCTCAAGGAAGTATTCCATGGCAAATGGAAGCACTTAGGAAAGGCCATTTCTAAATATTTTTGTATTTTATCTTTACTTAACTTTTGAATTGAGTAATATTTTGCTTAAATATTGCTTGCATTTCTGTTGCACATGCTCAGTATTATTAACAATATTTTTCCTAAAAGAATTCTTAAAATAAATCTTTCTCAAAAATACACTACCAACCTTCTCTCAAATACTTCACGATTTTATAATTCAAGAGCTGAAACATAGCTCTAGAATGAATGACTTTGGTGTTTTCCACTTGTCCCCCTCTGAGCTGATTTTAAACAAATGAGATTTTTGATATCAATAAACCATTTTTTAAAGTATGAATTCATAGTTATTGATTACAAATTTTGTACAACTTTAAGTTAAAGTCAAAAGGTGTTATCTTTGAACTTGAATTTCATATTTATATTTTCTAGTAAATATTCAAAGCTGTTAGCAAAATTTACACTCATTCAAATATTAAAAATATACTTACCATGTATTATTTTAACACACAGAAATTATTGCTTGGCTCACAAAATTGCAGGATAATGAAATAAACTTTTTGATGAGACATTAATGTAAAAATAATTCAGCATTTCCTCAGAAGCTTTTATTTATTCATTAAATTACATTAGTAAAATACAGGGAATTGTCAGGAATTGTCTCTTCCAATTTCACCTCAGCCTCTGCCTCTTGCACTGCTGAAAATAGTATACTTTTATTTTGCCTCTGGTATGTTTTAGGCAATTTTTTTGTCGATTGTAGCATTGACAGGAAAAAAGAATCCAAATCATCTTTCCCTTCCTCTGCCAACCTACTTTGGCGTCTAGCTTCTCTTTCTTTTTTTCAAGATTTCTCTTCCTGATTTTTTTTCAAGTACTCCAAAATCGGGTTCACTTTTCCCCCCGATTTTGGAGTGCATGAAACATCCTCGATTTCTTCAGTGACAGCACTGGAAGAGCAAGACATGTCTTCTCCCATGTCACGCTAGCTTTGTAACCTCTTTTGTAACCTTCAGGCAGAATTGTTAAGTTGTTAAATTCCTTTATGCATAAATCTGTAGAGGCATGTAACATTAAAACTTCCCTGCAGAGGCATGTTACCTCATTTAATGAAACAGTTTTTTATTGAAATTTTAAAAAATCAATTATGGAAATCATTAGAGAGAACTTGTTAAAAATTAGAATACTCGCACTAGACGTCCACGTATTTAATATGAAGTATTTCCTATGAAATTGTAGTGCAGAGTTATGGAGAAATTCGAAATACCTAATCGTCACACTCCACTTAAAATTTGAACTGGAATTCTTACGAAAGTACCGGGAGAGGCAGCTCGGTGCATCAACTGATGTCACTGCAGCGCCTCTGTCCGGGAGATCCTAGGTTTAAGTCCTAACGGCGACAGGATTTTCGATACTAGCTTTTCGGCTAGGTCGAATTCAGTCGCTGTCTGGAGGAGAATTCTAGCGACCGCCTGCTCTGATC
The DNA here is from genome assembly GCA_011170035.1 of Teleogryllus occipitalis. Classification (NCBI taxonomy): domain Eukaryota; kingdom Metazoa; phylum Arthropoda; class Insecta; order Orthoptera; family Gryllidae; genus Teleogryllus; species Teleogryllus occipitalis. The sequence continues at coordinate 151,742 of BLKR01000857.1, read as the reverse complement.
GGTAGTTTTCCGTGGTTTCTACGATCAACACCAGGCGAATGCCCGGAGCAGTTCCCTAAGAAACGGGTCACGGACCGCGCGTGATCTTTCATTCCGCTTCCTTATCCTGTCCTATCCTCTCCCCTTATACACACACACACACACACACACACACACACACACACACACACACACATACTAACATGCACCACACTACCACAAATTCCGGGAGACCGGTCGGGAACTTAGAGCTTGTCCCGGCTGGGGCGGTGGCCCGCTGGTGGGAGAGTCCTGGTTAGGGGAAAATCCCGCTAGCCGACGGTAGGTCGGCGCCGAATCTCCCCATCCAGCGGGGGAAGATCACCATCTCCCGAGGGAAAATCATGCACGTCACTTACGGAACTAATGGCCTAAGCTCTTGATGCGCCCGGAATCACCAACCAACCAAAATAATGAATACATGCAATTGTCTTCTAATAGTTCAGCTACACCTTTTACAAATCGTTCAACAAATGGTTTTAATCACATCACAAATCTAGTACAGATACACACGTATTATCTACTATAAATTATCTGGTATGTTCTCGAACTCACTTTATTTAATAAAATTGAATTTTTTATGCATGCAAGGCCGAGGCCAATAACAACAAACCGAAAATAAAAATCTTAAAACATTTATCTCAATGAAATTCAACATCATTCGTTGCCATAGCAAAAAGGTCAACAAAGATTCTTTAGCTTTAATCTTTCAAACTCGCGATTATGAATAAACAACTTTCTCTAAATTAAATAACTTTACTGAAAATGTAGAATATAAAATTTGTAAATCGTTCCCATTAACACAATGATTTCTTTATCTTTGTTTAAATATTTATATTGAAAATATTGTATTTTTTGCACATTATCTCAATCTTTGGTCCTCCGATATTTTAAATAGCATCCAGTTTTCATAATATCGTTGAAGATATAATGTCAATTTTCAGGGAAAAATTTTGAATTGTTTTTCAGAAAATGTCGTTTGAGCGTTTCAAATTTGAGCTCGTTTACACTCTAAAATTCTTAAGATTTCGAGAAATTCATGAAGGGATTGTTAGAATCAAGTATGTTCAGAAAAACAAAGCATTATAAAATAACTCCGTATTGTAAATACAAACGAATTACATCATATTAAAAAAATTACGTTTTCCGAAATCAAATGTTTCAATCGGAATGGTGCCGTGTAATTTAGTGCATTTTGCTCTATCCAAACAAAGAGTTTAAAGAAAAAATGAGCTAATCTTGTTAAAGCTTTTCTTTATTTTTCACGATTTTACTCCAAATCCCGCGATAACTAGTCACATTGCGAAACTAGTGACGCTACAGAATGGCACAGACTTTCTCGTAGTAAAGTGTTCTAATTTCCTTGGTGTGGACTTGCTTGATGGTCTTGCCTTATTCCCTAGCCAGCTGTCACCTATCGCCGCCCAAAGTACATTTTTTTAAAATTTTCATAACTTTTCGGTTTTCTAATTGGAGAACCGAAATATTACTTTAAGAATAATTCCTTAATAAGAAGAGTAAAAATTCGTCATAAATGGCAATTTTCATTGAAAAATTAGATCCGGGCTAATGCGAAATTTGAAACTCTTTTTCATAGGAATCTATTGAGTTTTCGAAAAACTTCCTTTGAAGTCATTTAAAGCCTATTCACATACAAATGCAACTAGTGCTGCTACATAATGGCACAGACTTTCTCCTAGTATAGTTTTCTAATTTCCTTGGTGTAGACTGGCTTTACGGTCTTGCCCCATCCTCTTGTCAGCTGCCATCTATCATCGCCCTAAGTACATTTATGAGACATTTTCTTGACTATTCGGTTTCCTAGCAGTAGAACCGACATATTACTTTAAGAATATGGAAGGTTAAAAACCTGGTTTCAAATGTCAATTTACATTAAAAAAATTGAAGACTATTTTAAGAAAACGGTCTTTACGCGTTACTGGAAATGCGAAATTCCAAGCTCTTTTTCACAGAAAATATTTTACTTTTCGAAAAACTTCATTTAAAGTCATTTAAAGCAATTTCACCCATAAATAAAACAGAGTATACAAATCACTTGAAATGTTCATATTAACGGCATGAAAGATATTTCAAAAATATTACATTTGTGTAATTGAAAAAACAAAAGAATACACTAAAATTACTTTTACGCCATATTAAACTGTACAATTAGCACTATCCGTTGGAAAAAATCGAAGTAAAAATTGGGACCCATTTTTGAGAATATGGCGTTTGAGTATTTCTGAAAATGCGGAATTTTGAGCTCATTTTCACAGAAAACTTAAGTTTTAGAGAAACTTTATATGTCATTATTGAATGGACATATACTCATAAAACTAATAATGTGAAGAAATTGCCACTCATGTAAATATTACCGACGTGAGGCACAAGTCAAAAAAATTTCGGAACTTCTGAAAACGAAAATATAGAGCGATATGGTATATATGCCATCGTATGGTGTACATTTAACACTACGCCTATAAAAATGTAAAGAAAAAATTTTGATCAGTTTTTGAGAAAATCGTGTTTTTGTTATTTTTTAAAAATGCAAATATTTCACACACTAATGCACGAAAACTACTCAAATTTTCAAAAAAAGTACATGATCTCCAAAAAAGTATTTTATGGCCTACAAATTTCATTTGAAGGAAAAACCTCTATTTTGAATTTTTATAGTTGTAGGAAGACGCTGAAAAAAATTCAAACATATTCAATTTTCGAAAATTCAGTTAACCGTGAAAATCAGACCTATGCCACTTTTTCAAGTGTATTTTACTCTATTCTTACAAGACATTTAAAGATAGAATTTGGAGCAGTATTTGAGAAAGTTTTGAAAATGTCCGTGGGGCTTCATATAATGTACCCCCAAAATTTTAAAGAACGTTTTTCAAAATTTCAAAGCTTCAACTAGTGCCAGACGGACAGGGGATTCTTCAATTTGGAAAAGATCGTTTGGGTGGTTTAGGCGCTGGTAGTGTTCACAGACGGACGGACACACGGACAGACAGACACACAGACAGACGGACGAACGGACAGACGGACGGACGGACGGATGTTTTGGAAAAAAACACTTTTTCGGTATCAGAGGATCCCAAAACGTGTATTTCCGTTGAAATCTCAAAATCGATTTTCAGCAGCATATTACTTCGTATATACATACATATACGAGAAAGTAAAAATTGTACACGACATTAATTAAAGATATAATGTTGAAAATATCATCAAGAAAAATCTCTACCTTACTTCCTGAAGTTCTATGAGAGGAGTCAAGAATTTTTTTCTCTTTTTCAATATTTCGAGGTTTCAGAGGTATGAATGAAAACCGGATTAATATGATTTGTGAAGGAATACTTTCATGTTTTCGAGAACAGTCTTTAAAGAAAAAAAACATGTTTGAGAAAATTTTGAAAATGTCCCGGAATTTTCCGTTTTAAGGGTCCGCCTCTGGTACGGCCAGATCGGTCGGGAAATGTTCATTTTAAAGAAATGCTACCAAAGAACACGTGTCATATAACAACAATCCTGGCTGCAGTTAAACACATTTACAATATTTTTGTACAAAAACGTTACATACCTTCCAACCACAACATGAAAACATATACACATAACATTACAGTAAATGTGTGTTGCTTTCTTTTCTCATATTATTCAACCCTGGGGATGGAAGTAAATTTTCTGAAACGTTGGCAAACAACCAACTTGTAGTTCGTGTTTACTTATGACCAAGCCCCGTTAACCTGCCTTCAATAAATTTCGAGTTTAATTTTGCGTTTGGCCTAATTGACACTCGCGAATCACGACCGATTGACGGAGTTGTGCCAAATACGAATAGAATACGAATGTGACTCCATCGCGGTGGCCCAGCGAGTGAGCGCGTGTGACTAGAGAGCGGCGAGGCGCAGGGGCGGGGGCGGGGGCGGGGGCGGGTGATTTAGGAGCCGTCACGCTCAGACGCCGCCGCCGCCGCGTAATCCATCTTAAGTCGGCGCTCCCCAGGTCCCCGGGCTCATAGCGCGCCCGTCGCCCGGCATTTGTTCCGGCGCCGGCGCCGCGCCGCGCCGCGGAGGCGGAGGCGGAGGCGGAGGCGTGGTCGGGGCGGCGCGGCGGGTATTAGCGGGAAGAAGAGCTCCCGACCTCGCAGGGGCGGGGGGGAGCGCCCGCTGGCGCACAAGAATATTGAGCCGCGGGCGCCTCCTGAATGAGAGCAGGCGGGGGAGGGGGCGCCCAATTCAGATGTAGATTACGCCAGAGCCAAGGAGGCGTTCTTCCTCCCGTGCTCTTCACCTAGATGACACAACCACACGTCTTACTCACGGCGCATCACACTACACCGTGAAATGTACGAAGCAGGAATTCCTTACGGTGGAATGTTTTACTCTTTTCTTTAGGATTCACTATTCGTTCGCTTCTTCTCCTTTTCTCTTCCAAATCAATAGATTACTCACTGAACACACGCACACATCAATAGAATGTGTTCTAATTATTTTTCCACATGACCCGTTCTCAAATCAATTACCATTACACACACACACACACGTGTAATGGTACACACATGTGTAAAAAACATTCTACATTGGTATCTAATACAAACATTCACTCAAAGTAAACAAACACTAATACAAACAATACACATTATTCCAAAACATGTGCAGCAGATTGATTCAAAAACTTATGTCTCTGCTTCATATGAAATGAGTCATTTAATTTATATGTATGCAGGAATAATAATACAATTTCATTAATAAGGAAACAACAGTTAATGATTTAAAATTAACGAACAGTTAATTTTTAATGAATACTCAGAGAAACATTCAATTTCAGAATTCAGGGTAATTTTATGGAAATTGGTTTTCGATTTATGAAGTAAGCAGGAAATGAAACGATCTGCGTTTATTATTTACAGAACAATTCAGGAGTAAAGTAATTCATGAACAAACTCGCTATTCTGTGACTATAGTTCAAAAAAATTAGCGTCACTTGCGTTATAAATATATTTAGAGGGAAATATACTATTTTGCGCCATTACATGAAACACGAAGACATCCAAAATTAGCAGTACCAAGACGAAATTAAAAATGAATAATTTGCATCCCAATAAATAAAGAAATAGTTCATAAAGAGCGTATAAGTACATTCAGGATTTAATATATACGTAACTTTTGGCCTTTCCTTCAAATACAGATAATAAAACATTCGTTTTAATGAGTTTTTGTATTGAAAATATTTTCAATGAACTTAATAGAGAGTCGGGAGATATAATATAATTGTTGGACCTGAATGCAAGTATTTCCTCGTATCAAATTTTGAGCTTTTTGAGACATTTCAATATTAAATAATGGGTTAATCACTTCTTCTTTTTCCATCGAAGGCTGGCTTCAGCAGCCGCAGTATGCCGCCTTGATCTCAAGGCAGAGCTCAACCGAAATCCCAGGCTCCTACCCGGGCCATGAGCACACGTGCTCCCGCGTAGCACTGGTATCCAAACGAACCAGCGCAACGCCACGCTATATCCTTGCACATAGTACATACTAGTACATAACCGATTGCTGTATACCATAAACATACTATTCAATATTAGGTACTATTAGTGGCCTCCAGCAGAAAATACAACTGAACAAAAGCACACCAAATAGTTTTCCAAAATACGCATGTCCAACCCTACAATAAATTAATATTTTAACAAAAACTCTTCACGTACACTGCAATAATTTAATTATACATACGTACATACAAATGTATGTATACATATGTATGCACATAGTCTATAGTGCGCGTATACTAGTATGTATGTACATATGTAATTGTCCTTCGCATTCAAAGAATATTAAACTAATGATACTGCAATAGCACACAACCTTTTCGCATTATTTGTAACATTTGCAATTTTCAAAACTTCAAAAAATTTCAAAGGAAATGGAACCTGCATCATTTATATAAACATAGTTGGCTCTACTCAAGAAATAAATTTAACGAAAAATTCCGAGCCGTTTTTGAGAAAATATTCCCTATGATTAACGCAAAATTACGAAAAAACTACTAAGTTTCGAAACATTATATATCTTCTCATTTAATGAACTGTCTGTGGAAAACATATTTCACTAAGGAAATATATCTTCAATGATGTAATCATAGGGATAGACACCGAAAAAAATTTGAACTTTTGCAACCTTAGCCATTTTTTGTCTTTTGTTCTATTCGAGATAAACATTTAATTAAAAAATAAGCTATTTTTTGACAACGTTGAAAATGTTAAAGGTTCATGTAAATTCCCTCCAAAATGCAAATATTCGCTCTAAATTCGTAGGGCCTCGAGTTTGACCACATCGATGGGAGACTATCAGTTTTGGATAAAATTGTCTGAACGGTTTAGCTCTAGCGTTGACCTCGGACGGACGGAGAGACGATTCTGCTGTAAACCAATTTTTCGTTAACAATAATCCACAAAACGTGGATTCTGACTAAACAACGTGTTAGAGAAAGTAATTTACCAAACACAGGAACAAGAGTTATCCACTTTTACTATATCAGTACAGTACAAGCTTTTTTAAGCAAAGGACGCTTAAAAACGGCGCACGTCTTTCGTTGAAGCTCGGATTTTTGCCCGTGTGGGGAGTCGCTCTCCTGGGAACGCAGGCAACTTCCCCTGACCTCGCTTTCGCTTCCCCTTCAAATCCAGGAAGGGGTGTTCACAGGCCTCAGCAGGGAAGATAAGCACAAAACGCGATCGGAAAATGGGAGCTTTATAAATGGTGAATGGTGGCTGAAAATATGTTTGATGTTTTGTCAAAAAAATTAATTTTGTTTACTTTATTTTAAATGTATTTTCTTTTTAAATTATGCTTTACATAAACATTTTTCCAAGGGGCAGGAATACATTTGAAGGGAGTATTCTTTGTTTTTGTTTTGGGTTATGTTTTATTCAATTATTTTGTCATTTGTTGAATATAGTAATAATAATAATAATAATAATAATAATAATAATAATAATAATAATAATAATAATAATAATAATAATAATAATAATAAAAAGAAGAAGAAGAATATGAAATAAATTAACAAGGCACTCTTTCGAGCGGACAGATACTTTATTAGACAATGATATTCGTTTACCTCCTAAACTGAACGAAGTAAGTTATTGCAATTATTCATCTCTTAAATAAATGCTATTACAAAACCAAGAATTTCTCGATTCAAACTGTTTCATTTTAGTCTCAATTGATAATTTCAAATATGACCGATGAATTTATTTCTTTTAATATTTAAAAATAATTGTTCTTCAATAGAGAAAATGGAAAATAATATCGCTTTTGAGGCAATAACTGTCAATTCCTTCTCGAAAAACTTTTCTAAAAGACCTTTCCAAGCGCTAGGAATTCAGTGACGTTTCGCAACCCCGAAGAAAAGAGTATATCTCAGAGACGGCACTCAATGTTAAACAGAGAAACCTTATTTGCCTATCTTCCGGTGCCGCCATATGCAATCGTATTGATTTCTATTGGGCAAAGGAACAGCCAATAGCGTAGAAGTAACCGGAAAATTTGGAGAAAAAAAACGGTACGCGGGGATTTTAATATTCCATTCCCCGTATTTTCAACCTTAACTTATTAAAAAGTATCAGAAATAATTGTAAGGATTTTATGGAAGAAAAGTCAAATCTAGTACTTAAGTACTAGCAGTAAAATCTAGTACTTATTGAGCATATTGACATTACACAATTTTATAATTTCAATAGCATTAACAATTTTGTAATGCAAAAGACAATTATCACAGAACACCAGTCCAAATGCAACTTTACTTGCTTAGAGACATGCCAAATTAATGTGAATACTATGGAATGATCACTATATATTAACAGTACTTAAAAGAAACAAATGGAAAAATTACCGCACCTTTGCTCAGGTAAAACAAATGGTGATAGAATTGGTGGTTATGATAGAAGAAATGGTTATGATAGAAGAGACATTTTACTTTGCGAGTAGGAAAGGTGGTGACATGAGGCTGATCTATCAGCCTCAAGTGCCCCAATCCTACGAGCAAAATAAAATCACTCTCACCATGTGTCTTGACACAGTATTTTTGCCTTTCATTTTAATTCAAAAATACAAATCACCCAATTATACACTAAGTTTCAATAAGGTCAGTAGTAGCTGATTAGGTCAGATGACAGTATTATGTTTGTTTCTTGCTTTAACAGTTTTATCTGAACATTTGAGCATTGTGCCATTTTAGCACAAATGGGCTTAACAATCTATCCTTATTCCAATTTCAATTTTATCGAGATGTATTTTAATGTCATACGCATTATAATGTCACTTTTCTTAACCAATGAGTGTAATTTCCTATTGTCTAGCTTTGCTCAAAAAAGTTCATTAAAACAGAATACTGCATATAAAACTAGAGCTCATGTGTTTATTACATACAGATGTTGAAAATAAGGGTGCATTTACAATTTAACATTTATGAGAACATAACCAAAAGTATGACTTGGAAAACTATATTTTTTACAAAACTCCATCAGAGTTCCAAGTAAATGTTTCCGTGGTTATAATCTATTAAATGAGACCTTTTTGGACCTTTTATTACATTTTTGTGGTTTAGCTCATCTTGGTACCCCCACTACTTAGTACAGGTTACTAGAAATGTGCAGGATCTTATGTTCAATTTCAAATGTTTATTTTATTTATTTATTTATTTTACGTCAAAAAACAGTTAAAACTGCGTATGACGTGCTATGGGGAAAAGTGAATTGTGTGCACATTTTCAAAATTCTGTGATCCCTACACTAAATCATATACTACTTAAATTTTGAAAACAGAAAAAAACACCTCCCATGTAATAAAATCTATTTTCAAGGATAAATAAGCAATGAATTTTGGCTCTTATCCATGTTGTCCTTCGGAATAATACTTCCTGCCGCGACAACATGGAAACGATAATTTGAATAATTGTATTTCCCACTGAATTCTAGAAGACGTGCACAGAAAATGAAGTTACATTTATGTCCAGAAGCAAAACAAGGGGCCATCTCAGCATTTGCTCAATGGATCAGGGAAACTGGACGAAAAACCTGATCGAGATGGGGGTCATTGACCCGGAAGCTGTAGTACAATAGTTGTTACAGGTTGTTTATACTCATTTATACAGTCCAAAAATAATGCATTATGTATCATTGTTAAAATTAATGTTACTTTTCTTGTGATGCTCAGTATAGTCTCTAATTGTATAGAAACAGTTATGCAGCAGAAACGATTTCACTTGTGATTTAAACTTTTCTATTGAATTTAATCGTTTAATGTCATCTGGCAAAGTGTTGTAAAATAATGTACATGTATTGTATGTGAATTTTTTGTAATGAGCTGTTGATACTGTCACCTGATGAATATGATTTCTACGTCGAGTGTTATAGTTATAGACATCAGCATTTTCTGAAAATATATTCCCGCCCTTAAGCAAGTCATTTTTTACAAAAACCACTGATTCGTAAATAAACAGACACGGTAATGGTAAAATTCCTAGATTAATGAAGAGAGGTTTACATGAATCACGTGGGTGGGATTTGGTTATTATTCGTACAATTCGTTTTTGTAATCTAAAAGTCTGGGAGCTATAAGATGTATTTCCCGAGAATATTATGCCATATCTCAGGCGGGAATGAACATTCGCGAAATATACACAACGAGCAGCATCAAGGCTGACTGAATTTGCAAGAATTCTGAATGCTTAGCATAATGAACTTAATTTTGTGTTCAATTAATTTAAATGGACGTTCCATTTAAGGTTTGACTGAATTGAGAGACCTAAAAATTTTGTTGCCTTAACATCAGTCAATGGTACACTGTTCATTTTCAATGGAGCACAGAATTGTTTATTTGAAATGAAAAACTGCATTAAAACTGTTTTATTTTCATTTACTATTAATTTGTTATTTCGGAACCAATTTGAAACGTCTGATATTGTACTATTTACGGTTTCTTTATTGCAAAGGATGTTCGTATCATCCGCAAAGAGAACCGTTGTTCCGTTTCGAATCGTAGAGGGCATATCATTTACGTAAAGTAGGAACAGAATAGGGCCTAAAATCGATCCTTGTGGAACTCCACGTGCAATGGGCAAAGAGTCGGAAAGGTGCGTACGTAATGTTCCATTATTCCAGTAAGGTATTTCAACTCTCTGAGATCGTTGTTTAAGGTACGAACATAACCAATCTAGAGCAATACCACGGATTCCATATGAATTCCAATTGATTATTTGATATTCACAATTTTATCGCATCAAATGACAGAGTACACACTGATCTTAATACTCCATCACTTATACTATTACGAACTGTCAGATCAGAAGAGGTGTCTGCAAAAACTTTGTGGAGAATTAAGAATGTCATTCACTGCACATAACAATAATACTTTAAAATTTTCTCTCTGAGCTCTGATTCCTCAAAGAAAATAATTTTAAAAACAAAATTATCTCTTCATGTTATCTTACATTATTGAGGTATACTTTTAAAATTAAAATTATAGATCAACTATTTTCACTCTTGTGAATCATTTCCATGCCTTTTTAACTGCAAAAATTCAGATCAGAATCAGAAATATCAGCAATAATCTTTCACATTTTTTTATGTCAGTCTCCCTGCAACACCAATCTGGTAAATATTCTCTAATAATAAATAAGGGCATGTAAAAGGCTAGCAAATGTTTCTGCCACACTTGATGTACCAGCATTCTGAAAGACAGAAGAATATATAATAATCAAGAATAAATTATTACCAATACACTATGGTTTAAGTAGCATACTTCTATTTGCCTTTCACACACATTAAAAAACTCATTTTCAGTATGAACTGCTGCCTGTTCACAAGGATCTGAAAATTTAAAAAAATGCTGTTAAGACTCTCTTTAAACAATCTACTGTTGTGTAATCAAAATTAATATCCCCAAAACAAAATTGTATGCTCATTTGCAATCTTGAAAAAATCTGTCCTGTTTGAAGCTCTGTTGCCAAGAGGGACAGATAAACTACAAATGGAAACAATAAAAAAAAGAGTTAAACTGTGCTATGCTTCGGACAGATGAATTCTATTTTAAAAAAAGCTTACCAGTTACAGCCATTGAAGTTGGTGACATCTCGATGGGCTTAAACAAGGGATCTGAAAATGAACACAAGCATAAAATAGAAGTTCCACAACTTTCAACTAAATTATTTGAATGCCCTTTCAAGACAAACACTTACCATGAATACTGTCAGCAAATGTATCGGGCACATTACCTGCAGCATGCCGTAGTTTCTGTATCCACAAATGATCAATTATTATCCCAAGTTTTCAGTAGCATTATTGTTCCCTATTACATGCTGTTGCAGAAAATGCTCTTTGCATATTGACTCACTAATGGTTAAGTACTTCCACGTGCATTTGACGAGGGCTGGTTCCCAATATATTTTAGCCATTCTGCCTCTAAAACAAATTATTTATTTTACAGACGTAATTTAAAAAACAATAATATTACAGCAGCATTAATCAACAAATTACATGCATAAAAACGAAAGATACAAAAATGAAACTCACTTTTTCACATTTCTTGGAAACCCAAATTACCACGTTTTAGTGGCTAATTTTCTTTTAAATTTGTGCAATTGGACACCCAGAATCTTCTTGTAGTCATAACACACTTCAGGCACACATAGTCATAATGTCATAGTCACAAACACACATGTAGTCATAACACACTTCTATTCAAGTGTAAATCACTAGATTTCTTTCCTAAACTCAAAGTAACTGGTGGCTAGAAACCATAACGGTCCCACAATAAGCACGTATAGACCACACACCCTACGCTCCTGGAGACAGAAATTCAACCGAAATCAACCAGCTGAGATAGCGCAAACTATGAAAACGAGTAGTTCACAGATTCACCGTCAGAGTGCGTTGGTGAAAATACGATTGCGTATGGCGTCGGGCGTCAAATTCAAATAACGGACAACTTCTGGCCTATCTAGTGCCAGACCATGCCCCGAAGCATTTGCACAACACTTCGCGTCTGTTGCTCTCAGCACAGTGCCCCCAAACTTTAGCGAGCTCGTCACCTTGCCCATGACTCGACATGCCTGTCGCGGACACCTCTCACATGGTCAGAGGATACGCAATTTTCTTTGAGTTTCTGCGCACATTGAAAATTATCAATGTAGTGGATGTTTTTTCATATTCATTTTGATTTCTTTACGTTGAATGAGATGAATTTTGTAATACGTACGAAACTGAGATGAATTTTGTAATACGTGCTATTAAAACACCAGTGCTTTATTAAGTCATCGTCTACTATCAACTACTATCAATATCAGTTGCATAATTAGTACTATTAGAACGTGCAACTATTCAAGTAATTCTTATCCTTCTATCAACATTAGTACATCAGGATCATCATAATTAATATTTCAATGAAACTAAAATTATAGCACATTGGAATTTTAACTGAGAGAATGAAACGTTGTACGATTTTCGTATGGATACACATCAATGAAAAGTTAATTGGTTATCAAACTCTTCCTAACGGCTTAGTTTTATAATTAATTCTTCAATATCGTGTTGTAGTAATAAGATGTCTTACATTACTTAAAGAACCATTACGGACATGTGAACGAACAAATACAAAACTTCGTAAATTTACCCCTCAAGAAGGAGAAAATGTGTTTCGATTCATTCTTTATTTAAAAATGTAGGTTTGAAGAGCGCTATTTGCACCCAGAACTAAAGTTAGCTGCAATAAATATATTTATTGATCACAAATTGAACATTCTAGCCCAAGAGTAGATCGTCGCCAAAAATCGTGCATTAGGTGTTTCGTAAGAATCAGTAATCCCGCTGGTAGCAGAGCGCCCCCCGTGCGCCGCGCGCCTCGAAGGGCGAGCGGGGGCCCGCGGCGGCGTCTGCATGTCGCTCACGCGCTCCTCCGCAGCTTTAAATCACTGTGCGTCCCCGGCGCGGGGCCCCGCCCCGCCCCGCCCCGCCCCGCGCCGCCCCGCCCCGCCCCGCGCGAAGCCGCGAGGCACAGAGCCCCACGCAGCTCGCAGCTAGTGGCAATGCGCAGGATATGTGCCCAAGCATTCCTCCTCTTAGTCTCGCCAATTATCATGAGGCAACTACCCATAATTTTAAAAAAGTGCATGGCATCCTTTAAAGATCTAAAATTGAGAGTAAAAGCGCATTAGGAAAGTTATCTATCTTTAATATCGGATTGATTATTTCGTGTTTTCGAGCGCGTTTCCGGACTATGGTCACTAGTCCCGTAAGTGTAATTCCTTTTTTTTTTCGAGATTTGCAGCTTTGTTCTTCCTGCACTGGATGATGAGATCCGGGGCCAACCGACACGTCGACTTGCGATGTCTTCTCCATCCACGCATCTCCCACCGGCGGGACACCGTCTCAGACGGGACAAGCTTTGAGCTCCCGTCTGATATCCTACCATGTGCAGTAGTGTATTGCGTGAAAGTGTGTGAGGATACGAAAAGGAAGAAGGAAAGATAGCGCTCGATCCGGTTTTCTAGGATTCTGTTCCGGCATTCGTCTGGAATGATCCGAGGAATCACGGAATTGATCCGAGGAATCACGGAAAACTACCGATCAGAGCAACCGGCCACTAGAATTCTTCTCCGGACAACGGTTGAACTCGGACTAGCAGTCCAGCTACTGACGACAATTCTTCCATTATTGTCGGGACTTGAACATTAGGATCTCCTGGTCAGAGATCCTAAAGGCGCCGGACTGACAGCTGAAATCTAAGAGGGAAGAACCCAGAAAAGGGGTGAAAAAATAGCCAGACTACGTTTCCTCTATTTAGAAAATCCTTTTTTGCCTTAGTTGAATCTTTAAGTGACAAATCTAATGAGACACACGATAGTAGGATAATGGATCACGGGATCGGTCAATTAATGAATTACACTAGTTTGCCAACGTTTCGGAATATTTTATTCCATCATCAGGGCTTACTAATACATATACTGGTCAAACATAATGTTCCTCCACAGCCCAACTCCAATACAGAGTTGCTGAAGCACCCACGTCCATAGCAGGTCCGACCATGCCACGGCCCGAAAGAAAGACTTTCTTTCGGGCCGTGGCCATGGTCCATTGCATAATTCTTTTCGCCCATATGGAGTCGAAACGTTTACTTTCCCACTATCTCTTACGATAAAAGGTTCTATTACGCTGATATTGCAATAACGAGAAAAATGGTCACGACCTAACGATAAATTGTAATAATCAATGATAGTCTGATAACTTTTGGCATGCATAATAAATTATAATTCATAGTTTGAAAGAAAGCTGATTCTCATTTGCCATTACGTGCAATCCTAGAGTAGACATTTTAGAACTATTTTCAGATTCCTCGCCACTCCGTATGGATGGAAGATTGAGTAATTGGTTGCGAAGTAAGTAGCAACAATTATTTCATAATAACCCGTCGACCAATCTAGCGGGATTTACATTTATTTGTAATATATCCGAAAACAGTAATAGAGATAATGATAATGATGATAATCAGGAATTCAAGTATAATCTTTTCCTGGCGCCCCAATTATTTATAAATTCGGAAATTGGTTATGGTTTACATTTATTAGTAAAAAATAGACGTTTCAATATATACACGTATATACATATATAATATGCATATCGGCCATTTATGACCCATTATTACACGTTATCTTCCGAGCTCCAGTCATATTTATCCTAGAGTGCTTAACGTGTGTTATTATGGGTTTCAGCTTTTTGGCTATTTTCTTTGTTAAGACAAGGTTGTTACACCTTGAATTATAAATTATGAGGTGATAGAATAAAGTTTGTTTACGTTCTTCCGACCACTTTGATCTGTATTGTTTTTGTTTTGGTTGCTCTGGAGCAAATTCCCACTTGTCCACATTGTGTCTCAAGGTAGATATCTCTTTTTACAGTATCATCTGATGTTATGTTAGTTTTTTTGAGGTCTTTCCGAATTTCTTTCAGCAATGGTGTTGTGTCCTTAAGTGAGGTTACATAATCTAGTATTTTTTTTGTCAATCGGTTTTTAGAAAATTTGTTAAGATGACGAAAGAATTTCATTCACCTTCTACTAATGTCAATTTCAATGTTTGAAAACTTTTCTACTGTTTTGACTGATTGAAGTTTGTAACCGTTTTTTGTATGTCTTGCAGATACAATTTTCCTAATTATTTTTCTCTCTTTTTTATTTCATCAAGTTCGTGTTTTCTGTTAAGAGCCAATGTTTCGCTTGCATACAGGGCTGTTGGTTTTATGACTGTTGTAGTTCCGAATTTTGGATTAACTTTACATGTATTTTTTACTGTAGATGTTTTGAACTAGTTCTAATGCTTCCTTCACTTTTTGGAGGTGATTTTGTTGTGATATTTTTTCGAACCCTGTCGCTGCAATGAATTCTCAGAGGTATTTAAAGTATGTTACCCTTTAATTGTACTGTATTTCGTCTTCAGACTCGCGATTTCTGTCTTTGAACATATGAGTTCAGTTTTCTCGAATGAAAATTGTAACCCTACTTTTAAGCACATTCTTTGGGCATCTCGTTCTATTTGAAGGCTCTCTCCTCGTCCTCTGCTACTATCGGCAAATCATCTGCAAATGCGAGGTATGGTTATATCTGGAGGTTGTTTCTGGAAAAACAAAGTGAGATTGGCTTCTAAAATCCATGCTTCTTTAGTTCACACTCCCATTCTTCGATAACCTTGTCTAGAACGATGTTGAGCAGAAGAGGAGGGAGCCCATCACCTTGTCGTACACCCGTTTGAACTTCGAAGGGTTCTGAGATTTCCCCCATGAATTTTACTTTGGATTTCCTGCCAATTATGCCGTCAATTATTTCGTGCCGTTCTATAATCAACAAATGTACATACAAGGGCTTTTGCCTGAGTGCTCATATTTTGACTATGATTTTGGGATTGAAAATTTGTTCTTGGCATGACCTGTTTGGTCTGAATCCTGCTTGATATTCTGCTAACTTGTGTTCTAATTGTGTTCTCTTCAAGAGACGCGCCGATAGAATTGTATGTGTGACTGGTAGGAGGGAGAGCCCTCTGGAATTCTTTACATCCGATTTCTTCCCTTTTTTGTGTAACGGGTGGATATTATTATTATTATTATTATTATTATTATTATTATTATTATTATTATTATTATTATTATTATTATTATTACACTTAAAAGAATTTGGCTTATCCATCAGGTTTAGGTTGGAGTTGTGTGGGATCAGCAAGAAGTCTTTGAACTTCTTTGATGCAATTCTATCTACTCAAGTAATGAGTCAAAAGTGGAGAGGTCTTCCTCATTCTTGTGAAACACAGCTTGATACAAGTTATAATTTAATTTGTACAGTTACTAGCCAGGATGTAAGCTGTGTCATATAAATTGTAAATATAATCTAGGGAGAGACAGAAGTTTTGAAAAAGCAGCTGTATACATTTCTTCATTTCAATGCAATAACAACATATTCATATTTTTTTGAATAAACTTTGTATTATATTATTGTTTATGTACGAAACTAGCTTATTCGCAAATTAGCCGGTTAATGTTCGTTGGGTGAATTAATTATCCAAAATGTGTGAATTAATTTCAAACAAGAAACAACCTCGAAACAAACATGGTACTTGAGCCGGATGAAGTGCATATTAGCCATCACGAGGTGGCCAGGGGTGGTGATAAATGCGTGAATGGCAGAAATAATCTCTTAAATAGGAATAAAACTGATAGTGGCATGTCTCCAGGGCGAGTGAGAGGCAAGGTGTGTAGCTTCGAGTGAGTATTTCGTGTTTCCCGGAGCGTCAACGACTTCGGACTTTAGTGGCGTGAGTCTTTTGCATTTATACTGGGAGATGGAAATGCTTTTCCCCGATGAAACCGGCGTCGAACTACATGTCGGCTTCAGATTCTTACTTTCCGATATCTTCCCCAGCGGGACACCTTTCAGGCCAGGATAAGCTGTAATATCCTGACGACAGTCATCTAACTTTAGAGGGCGTTTCGTAGAGGGCTGACATTGCTTTTCCTCCGCGTGTCATTGAACGCGCCAGCCACCACTGACCCATCTTCCGCTTTAGTTCCTCATTCGTCCGTCGCGCGCGCTCGCTGTCTGCTCGCGCTCCGCTTTATCTCGCGAAGCACAAATATTCGCGGAGTTTTGCAGAGAGGCGAAGCGTTCAGGGATTTGCGAAGCGATGAAACAAAAGGGGATAATGGACGTAAACAGGATTGCTCGCATTCCACTCGTTCGGAGCTTTTATCAGGCTCATGTCGAAGACTCGAGGCTTTTGTGCAATTAGAGGGGCACAGAGAAGAAATAAGGGGATTTTGGGGATCTTTTATAGAGATCTCCGTTGATAAAAAATATTACGTCTCTTCCTACAATGCATCAGGATTTGTGTTTCATTCGCACGGGAGTTTTTATCTTAAAAATGAAAAGATGTGTTTTTACAGGGATCTCTAATTTGTGGTGACATTCTTTGAAATCAAATGAATGATGATATTTGTCTAAATTTCCAGAAACATGGAAAGTCCAATCTGCCTGGAAGAAGGAACCTTTAAATTTAAAACAAAGTAGTGGTGCCACAACAGAACATAATTTCTCGTATTACTGGTAAAGGTAACGTAATATTATTTTACCCTTTTAATCCTATCCACAATTTAAACATGAATTGAAAAATACAACAAAATTAAAATTCAAAATTACGCATAAACTACTAATAATTTAAAAAATATCCGATGTGTGTTTGTAACATGAAACAACGTCGGCTGCAGCTACAACCACTTCATTTCGCGCCGATGTTATGCAAAATTTATTATTCACTCGGAAGCGTTTGGTATATTTTTCCACTCTTCTTACCGCAAATACACATTAAATTATAAAAAACATTATGCTTATCAATAAATATAATGTTGTAATAAGTTCATCAAACGCTCGTTTCAACGCGCAATTCAAGTCATTCTCCTTCTTAAGTATTGCAATTATTTAATCAATGACCCATGCAGTTCGCGTTTACACTTCCAGAAATTCAATAAATAGCAAAAAATGATCATATTAAGTGAAGTATCCAAATTAAACACACCAGGGTTCTTAAAACAAATTTATTGACAAAACCAGGTACAAAGCCGTAGTGCCGAATAACCAGGAGAATTTGCAGAGAGAACGTAGCCGTGTCGTCGTAAACCAGGAGATATACCAACAAATGCCGAGTCACCAAATAGCAGAAGGGAAGTCCAAAGTCGTAGCACAGTTTTCGTCGTCTCTCTCTCTCTCTCTACACAATAACACCTCTATACCGCCAGATCGTCACACTACCATAGTCGCTCGCTATCTGCCTCAGCGATAGCAAACTTGTGCAGTTTTGTGAACGCACGTAAGGTGCAATGTACGTTCACGCCACCGCGGTGCGGCCATTCCTACCCTTACGGGCATCTATGGCCAATCCTGTAACATGAAAAGAAAAAACAGATCAGTTAGATTTTAGCCAACTGGCGCGCGCATTGCGTGTGCTGAAATTCAAAGCTTATATTTCAGGTCTCATTTCGCTGTTTCAGATTTCTCTTACTCCAGGAATTGTTTCGGTCGCTTATACTTCGCCCGCTGATCGGGTTCGTATGAAGCGACCTCGGAAATGCGAGTGTTTTCCGAGTCAGCGGCTTTTTTGAAAAATTTTGTACTAATGCTTTTAAAGTGCTCTTTTAGCAGTGGCATTGATACATCGCGATGCAAATTTTGAATTAAAGTATATTTAGGGGCGCAGAGGGCGGCCCTAAGGCATTCATTTTGAACTACTCTGCCTCAGCGTTGCGCCGAGGCCTTCTTATAGCGGCCCCGCGCCGTAGGCCCGTTGACTGGCTGCGTAGTAGGGGCGGGGTCGAGTTTCACCCCGCCCGCTCAGGCGTGACGGCCGCACTCAGCCGGGCACGGCTGGCCCGCGCTCGATGTTGCCCACT
Organism: Teleogryllus occipitalis; assembly: GCA_011170035.1. Taxonomy (NCBI): domain Eukaryota; kingdom Metazoa; phylum Arthropoda; class Insecta; order Orthoptera; family Gryllidae; genus Teleogryllus; species Teleogryllus occipitalis. The sequence continues at coordinate 132,751 of BLKR01000857.1, read as the reverse complement.
GCCGCCAGGGGTGGTAACGCCCTGCTGACGTCATTCCGTGGCGGCACTTTTGATTACGTGCGGCCGGTCACGACATTAAGAGAATTAGTGGTGCTACAACAACGCATACTACTTTCTCGCTGTTGGAACAAGCTCAAATTTAATGTATTATTTTATAAACATGTTGCGAAAACTTCATAAAAAGTACTTACATTGGGGGCTTGAAATAAATGTTAATAAAACAGGATATCTGGTTGTAGGAGGAGAAGCCAAGATTATGTGTATACCCACGGGCCAGAATTGAAATCCTGCCAGAATGCAACCTAACTAGGTACTCAAATAGGGATAGTGCACAAGATGTTCAGAGTAGAATATCAAAAGGGGAAGTAGCTACAAGACAATTACATCCTTTAAAAGGGAATTAAACTCGGAGAAAAAATGTTAAAAGAAGATTATATAAGACTATCGTAGAGAGTATTGCCACATATGGGTCTGAAGTTTGATATTTGTCGAAAGGTAATGAGAATAAACTTACAACAATGGAAATGGACTATTGGCGAAGAAGCTGTGGATTGAACATTATCTGTGGATTGGAACTGTACATTGTTGGGCAAAGTAAGGAACGAAGAAATTAGAATAAAATCAGAAGTGAGATTCAACAATATTGATACCATTAAAATTAAAAGGCTCAAATGGTATGGCCACTTGAACAGAACGGGTGAAGAACGATGACCTCTAAAGCTCTGGAATTGGAAACCAACATCGCACAGACGATCAGGAAGACCCAGAAGTACATGGAAGGAAGGAGTGGGGAAGGCGATGGCTAGAAAATGATTAACTTGAGAAGACTGCAGTGACCGACTCAAATGGAAACTGGGATGCGAGAGACGCCTAATGATATAAAATGCTCGCTCTACGACTACTATTTTATAAACATATTATTATGTTCTAACATGCACGCCTTGCCATAAACAACAGTCGAGTACAAGCATAATGCTAATTGTTTTGTATTTTAATTGTATTGTATTATATTGTGCATTTTGTGTTTTAATCATCTCAAGACGCAAAGTCTCGATTATACCAGACTGCAATCAGTCCAGGCCTCCGCTGCGGGCTCTGCCTGCGCCAGCCGTTCTCAGAATCAGCCCACTCAGATCATAGCTGCAACGCCAGCCAACGGCGCGACGCTTCTCAAACATTATTGTACCTTGAAATCAATTTGATATATTAGCTTCATAAAACTCGTTAAAATTCTCAATTTGCTATACATTTACATAACTTGTTTAAATTATAATTTAAGCACAGTTCAAAACCTTTTAAAGACAACCATTCTATGTCAATCCTCATTGGATGAGTCACTCACAAGCGCACCTAACACCTCTCCGCCACGTCGCACTAACGGAATCTTCAGTAGCCGACGATCGTGCACACAATTCAGGCGTGCTGCAGCTTCTCTTCCTTATTAAGTTATAACTCTTGTCAATTACCGCAATTATATCTATAAAGCACGTGTAAGTCACATATTTAGCTTGTGTATGATGTACTGAGCACAAACAGCTAACTGTTAGCAAATTAACTATAAACTGACTGTGAATGGCATTCAAGTGTGGTGCATCATGCCATATTTCACTCGAACTCATAGACATTGTGTTAATTTTCTAATGAATAGTGAATTACGTGTGAAAGGAATTTATTAAATCTCCTTCCTCGACTACCGGAGAGAAACAGAATAATGTGCAAGTGCTTATGACACAGTTAAGCATATGCACCATATCTTCAACATTGTTGTCTTCTCTTTCAGCTTCATCAGTACCTTTTGCATTCAATGTATTGTGCCGTGATTTTCCTTTGGCGACATCAAATTAATTGTCATTTGTTTTGAAATGTTTTCAATTCTAAAAATACTTCGGTGTTTCCACAAACTATTTAAACAATCTTATAATCTCATTTAACTAATTCACTATGTAAAAATGACTCAGTCTAATTACATTTTTTAAAATTCAAGATACGTATTCTGAATTACCCCGAATGATAGCAACTTCCCTGGAATATTATGAACTTATATTTCAGAAATGTACAGCGTGTATGTTAGTTTTGAAACACACTGGTCCTTCGAAAAGATATCGTGGTACGTGGTTGAGCTAGCAGCTGTTATTGGCAACTCCTCTCAAATTGAGAATGAACATCTCTCAGTCCATTGCTCGTGTTTACTAGCTCCTCCACTGGCATTATTTACAATGCCTACGCAATATTATATTGAACTTCTAACATGACACTGTAAAAGTATTTCCATCCAGCATTTTCTCTCCAAGCCGAGATTCGAACTCAGGTCCATAGAATTATCGCGCCAATTGCTTTAACGCTACACTATGTAGTCGCTCGGCCAAACTCGATTTTGCCGCCGCTTAAAATACTAACGGTCTATCCCATTAATCCCAACTCGTGCAAATTTCGAAAATTGAGAAAGTTCAATAAAAGTGAGACATGCTTCATTTTCAGTGTCTTTTTCCAATTCAAAGAGAAAATTTAAAGAAATACATTTAGTACCAATTTTGAGAATTTATCAATAAATTGAATTAACTTTAAAAAGAAATTGCGTAAAAGCTACTATGTTTTATTGTATATGACTTTTTGGGCGATCTGATTTTGAGAATAGAAGATTTTTAGAATAGTGTCCCGCTTGGCAGATACCTGGAGAAGGAAATGGGCACGCCGATATGTAGGTCGGCTGCAAACCTCACGTTCCCCTGGAGAGGAGCATTGCTCCCCCAGAACCAGATATCCACTACACTAATGGGACGAATGACTAATGACTCCGATCGTCGTGCTGGGTATCATCGTCAATCAGTAAATCCATGGCGGCGCGGCGGAAGGGTAGCCATGGGGAGATACGACGGGCCAAAATGGCGACTTCAGATGCGCCGGATATTGCAGAGAGAGAGTAACAACAAGATACAACGGAAACGTTAGGATCACAAGAAGTGTGAAAAGTTGTAACAATCCTGGGCATTGAATCTGCCTCAGAGCGCCGATTTCTAACGTATTTCCTCTCCTAGGATGCTCCCAAACCAGCTCTCATTGATGAAGATGAAAGCAGGTAAGAAATGTACAAACACTTAAAGACGCAGTGATAAATACTCAAAACTCTCAGGAGATTAAAGTGAGAGTAAAGAAACCAATAGAAGAAAGGAGGGATTCGTGACGGACGAATAGGGAGAATAGGGAGAATAGGGAGAATGGAGGGGGTGGACAAACGCCTACAGCGTTGAGCCAGTTGACAGGGGTAATCAGAGCAGAAGGACCCGTGAAAACTCATTTTTAGATATATTTTTGTGAACTTTCGCTTTTCAGGATTTTTCTTCGTGGTTATTATATCTTCGAAAAATTGGGGGTTTCAACGAAAATGAGACCTGAACCATTCTCTTAAACGCCCTTCGCACTATTCAACAACATAATGTAATAAAAAAATGTTCTTTATTTTTTTTGCCAACTTTTTTGAAGCCGTATTTTTGAAAACTTTTAAAATGTACGAGGTGCTTCATGTAAAGTATCTCCGACAGTTAAAATATCGGTTTCAAATCACAGCGACCGTGACATCAGCCAGAACGATTGTGGAATATCAATTTTGTAGAAAATGGCCGAACGGTTTATATGCTAGCTTTATGCACAGACAGACAAAGAGACAGATGAGACGTTTTGCTGTCAATCGATGTTTCGACATGAAGGACGCCCAAAACATGGATTGTGGCTACACCACGTGTTAGAGGGATTTGTTCTATATTTATCAACTGGATTTATCCACTTTTTCATTACCAGGGCCCGGGAATAAGAGTCTTTCTGTCGAAAATTTGTCGTTTTCCGGCGCACGATTACAGTACTTCCGTTACTTACGTTAGAAAGTGCGAGAAAGTAAAAAGTACCGTAAGAAACTCGATGTAATAGGTATTAATACACTCGTCTGAAGTTTACATAATATTATACTCGGGTATTAATACCTACCATTACATATAGATGATAGTTTATAAAAGCTGTTAGGTTATAAAAGGTGTTAGTGGTTGTCATTTAAGGGAGAATGATTATTGAATGAGGGAATTTAAGGGGGTATTTAAGGGAGACTTTAGGGAATTGTGATCTTATCCTACTTTGTAATGTACACGTTTTACCTAGTTGGAATATTGTTCTGCGAGATTGGGGGTGCAATGAGAAGTTATGTCAAAAGATTTACTGAGTATATACGTTAGTGGGTTTTATAGTTAGTTCGTTTTGGATTTTCACGTTTACCATGTACGAAGGAGCTTTTACAATTTTTCTGAGAAATTTATCTTGTATCAATCCCATTTTATTTAATTTGGTTCGAATTCCGTTGTTCCAGATCAGGCAGGCATATATGAGGGTTGATTTTATTATTGTTATATAGATAACTAGCACAACCCGGCAGACGTTGTCCTGCTCTCTTCCTTCACTCTCTTTTTCCCTCATTCTCTCTCCCTCTTTTTCCATCTCCCTTTCCTCCTCGTTTTCCCTCCCTCTTTTATCCTGACCTCTCTTCTTCCCTCTCTCCTTTCCTATCTCTCTTTCCCTTTCTATTTCCCTCTTTCTCGTTTCCCCTTCACTCTTCCCCCTTCTTTTTCTTCCCCTTCTTTCTCTTCCACCTTCATTCTCTTCTCCTTCTTTCTCTTCCCCTTCCCATTCTTTCTCTTTCCCCTTCTCTCTCTTTCGGCATCCATTCTTTCCCCCTGTAATTTTCTCCCCTCTCTCTCTCATTTTCCCTTTCTCCCTTCTCTCTCTTTTATCTTCCTTCTCTTTTCCAATTCTTTATTTTCCCTCCTCTCTTTTCCACTTTCTCCCTTCTAATCTTTTTTCTTTTTCTTTGCCATCTCCCTTTTGGCATCTCTTTCCCTTCTCTTTCCTTGAGAAGAAATCAACAACACCAAATCAGAATTCCCACAATTCTCTTTCCTTTCTTTTTTCCCTTTCTCCTTTGCTTTCTATCTCTTTCCACTCCCTTTATCCCTCTCTCTTTTACCCTACTCACTCTTTCCCCGTACTCCCTTTTCGCCTTTTTCCTTTTCTCTTTTTAACTTTCTTTTTCCTCTCTCTTTTCACTCTTTCCCCTCTCTCGTTTTTCCCTGTCTCGTATCCCCAACTCTCTCTCTCTTTTTCCTCTCTCTTCCTCTATTTTCCTCTTTTCCTATCTCTTCCTTTTTTCTTCTTTCTCTCATTCCCCCTCTCTTTTCCCCATATTTTCCGTCTTTTTACATGTATCTTTTCTCCCTCTTTCCCCTTCTATTTTCTCTCACTTTTTCCATCTCTCTTTTTTTCTCTCTCTATTTCCCTCCCCTTCTTTCTCTTTTCCCCTCTCTGTTTCCGACTATCTCTTTCCCTCCCTTCTCTTGCATTGATGGTTCCTCCTGGCCACCTTGGCCTCGCCCCGCGTCACACGGCAACGCCCAGCAAAAATGAAGCTGGGTTCCCATGATTGGGAATTGCATTCAACTGAAGCGCCTTCTTGTGCTGCAACGCCTTCTAGTGGAGTTACAAAAAATGAACAACATAAAAATCTCCATGAAAACACATAGATGTGAGAACTTCCATGGATTTCGGTCACACGGCCATCTCCCTATGCTTACTCTGTGATTCTACCGCACCGCACCTCTGGCGGAATATATCAGGAACCCGTCTCTTAGCGACAGGCGAAAAATAACGACCGTAGTGCATCTACCAGCATGTTATTTAAATTATTTATTTTCCGCATTTGTGTTGTATTAATCTTTACAAAACTTTGCAAGGACACTGCATCAAATCCTGAAGAAGAGCCTGTAAATATTTTGTATCTATTCATACACTTATTTTTGTGGAATCGATGTCAATTACATGTCGTTGAATTCACTTTTATTAGTATAGATTAAACAGCAATAAGTACTATGTACGAATTTTGCATTTATTATTCAATATAATTTAGACATTTTGCGTAAGCTATATCTTATTGATTTGATACGTAGTTTCTAATTTAATTTGGTGTCAAGTAGTATTCCTAAGTACTTAGATGGTGTAATTTTATTATTCCATTGTAGAGTTGTGTTTTGAAAGCGGAGGGGTAGTTGAGGACTAAATATTTTGGCTTGTGTTCATTTTATTTTCCAGTTTACGGCCCATTTGGTGTAATTATTTAGCTCAAATGTTACCAAAGGCGCAGCTAATGTCTGGATGAAAGGTAAAAGTATTGTGTTATCACCGTAAATGATTGATTGATTTATTGAGTTTAAGGGCGCTTCAACGGCTAAGGTCATTTGCGCCCGTATCAAATTATTTTGAGTCCAGTGCACAATATTACAGTGCCAAGCTAACAAAGGAAAATTAAAATCTTTAAATAGAAAGCAAAGTAAAACTGAAAAGGAACTTATCCTAATAAAAGGGTTTGGCAGAAAAATGCCAGATAGTTTTTTTAATCTCGGGCTAAAAGCCAATAATTGGCATTATCATCTTCTCTCAGATAAGGCTGTACAAACCAGTCTCTCGCAAAAAGTCAAAAAGCTTGCAGAGAGAAGATTCGTCATTTCTAAGAATCTCCGCTAGGGAGCTAGCAAGATGATGCCTTCGACGGCTATCTCTTATCTTAACACAGTGCAAGAGAACATGCTCCACGGTAAGATCTATTTTGCAGTATTCGCATGTAGGGGGTGGGTCCCCGTGGAGGAGATAACCGTGGGAGGAATGGCAGTGACCGATCCGGAGGCGTGTTAAAATGATCTTCTCGCGCCGAGCATCACGAGATGAAGTCCAAGGATTTATGGAATCCTTGATTCTCGTGAGCTTAAAATCTGAGTTATGCTACTCTGTTTGCCATTCACTGCGGATAGAGCGTTTTATAAAGAGCTTAGTGTCTTCCATGGGGACTGTGAAGATGTCTAATTCTCTTTTCTTCGTGGCAGACTTTGCCGCCTGGTCAGCTATTTCATTTCCTCTTATTCCCACGTGTCCAGGGACCCAACAAAAGACTAAAATATAGTGGCGGACCAATAGATGATGATTTGGTGTTGGATGGTCATTGTCAGTGGGTCACAAGAAGGAGGAGATGGTTTCAAGAGAGCTTTTGGAAACACTGTAGATCACTACTTTTCTTAATGACATCGATTCAGCAAATTTAAGTGCCTCCAAGAGCGCATACTTCTCTGCGGTGTAGACGCTGCACGAAGACTCTAATCGAAAACCTCGCGTGGCTCTACTGCAGTAGAAGGCACATCAGACTTTGCCATTTTGAGAGGAGCCATTGGTGTAAATGAAGTAATAGCCAGGATACGTAGATTTTATCGCCTCATGGCCTATTGGCGCGAGGGAGTATCAACATTGGATAATTTCGCGCCATATGAGACAATCAGACTATCCCGCCTTCGGCTCAGAGATGGTTCTCCAGCCTCGGCCAAGAGGCATTCGATGCGACTCGTGCGGTAGGCGCCTGTACTAATCCTTATGCCAGCATTGTGTATGGTATTTAATGGCCGGAGAGTTGATCGTGACGCTGACCCATACACTATGCATCCGTAATCCAAGATAGGACGGATGAGAGTTCTATACAAACGCAAAAGACAAGCACGGTCTGCGCCCCAAGAGCTACCAGTAAGAGTGCGAAGGAGATTCATAGGTGATACACATCGGCCCTGTCGTTTACGAATGTGTTTTCGCCAGGTTAGGCTCTTGTCGAATGTGAGTCCAAGGAAGGTAGCGGATTCAACGAATGGAAGCTGCTGTCCCCCAAGAAAAAGGTCGGGGTGATTATGGAGGTAATGGATTCTGCAAAAGTGCATAGAGGTGGTTTTTGAAGTAGAGAACTTGAATCCTGTTTCATCGCTCCATTCCTGCAGTTAGTTGAGCACAAGTTGTAGTTGCCTCTCAATAACTTGCACGCTCTTGGAGGAGCAAAAAATTGCAAAGTCGTCAACGAACAGTGATGCTTTCACAGGCTCCCGGATAACTGATGCAATACTATTGATAGCAATGGCAAACAGAGTGACGCTCAAAACCGAACCCAGGGGAACACCGTTTTCTAACTGATGACTAGAGGATAACACGTCGCCAAGACGGACGCGGAAATATCTTGATGAAAGAAAACCTACTAGAAACAAAGGGAGCCGTTCCCTAAGGCCCCAACTATGCAAGCTGCGAAGAACACCGTACCTCCAGGTGGTGTCATACGCTTTCTCTATATCAAAGAAAATTGCTACCAGGTGCTGACGCAGCACGAAAGAAGTGGAAATCTGCGTAACAAGAGTGACTAAGTGGTCCATGATTGACCTGTGCTTCCTGAAGCCACATTGGAGAGGTGTAAATAGGATCTTTTGTTCCAGGAGCCAGACCATACGTGTATTTACCATTCGCTCTAAAAGCTTGCACACACCGCTTGTGAGCGATATTGGGCGGTAACTTGAGGGAGTTGTTCTGTCCTTTCCTTCTTTAGGGATTGGAAGAACAATGGCTTCATGCCAAATCCTTGGTACTGCATGTTCAGCCCAAATCTTGTTGAAAGGAAACGAGGAACGAAAAAAGAAAGGAACGAGCGTTTTCAGGTAGGTGTTTCAACATTTGGTTATGTATCTGGTCTGGTCCTGGAGCAGAATCTTTCGCACAAGCGAGGGCACTGGAAAGTTCGTCCATGGAGAAAAAGGCATTGTAATCTTCCTCCACGCGACTCGAGAGGTCTAATTTACAGTTTTCCATTTTTCTTTTCGTTTTTTGAAAGCCAGAAGGATACTGTACGGAGCTGGAGATGTGTTCGTAATGAGAGGCCATTTCTTCAGCAATTTCTAGTGGAGAGGTTAGGAGGTTGCCATTTACTATAAGCCCTGAGACAGACGGCGAAGGGAGTCTTCCACTGATCTGTCGGACCTTTCTCCACACTAGTTTAGGGAATGAACGGCAAGAGAGTGACGAGATGTAAGCTCTCTAGGACGCAGCCTCACCTTCCCGTATTGTTAATCTAGCTCAGGCTCGAGATCTTTTATAATTTATTAGGTTTGTCATGGTTGGGAACCTACTAAGTTTTGCCAATGCCCTCTTCCGATCACGGACCGCGGTGGCACAATCAGCGTTCCACCATGACACAGGGGGATGTCGTGCATGGCCCGACGACTTCGGGATGGCAAATGAGGCCGCATGAAGGACGGCGTTATTAAAATGGGCAAACATAGCATCGATGTCGTTTGAGCAGTTTTCCGATATTCGTAATTCTTTCTTGAATGTTTCCCACTCAGCTCGGTGGATTAGCCAGCTAGGAGGGCGGGCAACGTTAAGATCGGGAATATCGAGGTTGACCCGAATGGTAAAATGGTCACTGCCATGCAAGTCGCCAGGGACAGTCCACTTGAAGATTGTAGAAATAGAGGGACTACAGAGAGCTAGGTCCACGGACGAGAAAGTGTTAAAAGCTACGGAAAATGTGTGCTTTCACCAGAATTTAGGAGAATTAAGTTTTGATTATCTATAATATTTTCAAGTAACCTGCCTCTCGTGCACGAACTTGTGCCACACCAGGCAGGGTTGTGGGCGTTGAAGTCCCCCACAATAAGAAAAGGTGCGGGCACCTGAGAGAGCACATCTTCCAGTTCTTTCTGTGACACGACTTGTCTAGGTGGGATATAAACGTTGCAAATGGTAACAGAAATAGTTCGGAAATTCACACGAACGCAAGATATCTGGAGAGTGGTTCGTATGTCTATTTCTGTAGATACCAGAGAGTCTGTGATAAAAGTGGCGACTCCGCCATGGGCGCGGAGGCCATCGTCTACGTCTTGCCTGTAGCAACAAAAACCGCGTAGAGAGAGGGAGTGCTCAGAACGGAGATGTGTTTCCTGCAGGCAGATAACCACGGGTCTATTCATAGGCATTAACTTTAATTCGCCCAAACGGGTACGAAAGCAATTTAAGTTCCATGAGAGGAGAGCCATTGTTTCTAGTTCTTAGTTTTTTTTATTTTTTTTATTCTAGGGTGGGTTATGTATCAGATTTCTTTTTCTTCTTTTTCCTTCTCTATTGGAGAGTAATGGGTTGGTTCAAGCGGATTTCTTCATTCCCTGCAGAGTCATCTTGACCACTGCTAGACAGGGTCGCATATATTGGGAGACCACGATTTCTTGAGACAGGCGACCTAGATTTAGCAACAGGGCCTGTCGGCCTCGGCTCCTCTGGATGCGTTTGAGTGTTTGTTGAAATATTTATGCTTTTGGTTTCCGTTTTTGTTTCAGACTGGGCAAGAGATTTGGGATAGGCATCTCCGCCGATGTCATCAAAGGACATCTGACAGGCAGCATCGCGCAAAGTGGAGGCTTTAGGCGTTTGGGTTTCAGAATTTACTTTCTTATGTTGACCCACGGTGTCAGCGAAACTTCGGGCCATGTCCACGGGGTTTCGCGTCTGGTAACGGCGTCGTGCCTCCAGAAAGGAAACTTTCTCAGAGACCCTGATCTTCTGGATCTCTCTTTCTGGGGGCACTGGTTAGAATTTGATGGATGTTTTTCAACAGTTCACGCACAGTGTTCACAACAGTTCACGCACTTTGCCTCTGCGGTGCAGTTAGAGTCGTTACAAGCCTCCCTTCCACAGTGCACGCAGACTGCGGCGCTCATGCAGCGAGGTTGCGTATGGCCAAACCTCTCGCATTTAAAACAGCGCAGAGGGTTTGGAACATACTACCTGCTACGGAGATTATAGAAACTACAAGATATCTTTTCTGGTATAGATGGACGGTCAAAGGTCAGTATTAGGGTTGAGGTAGGAGTGAGTACCCCATTTACTCTCCGCTGAATTCTGTAATTCTCTGACACACCATATAGTTCGAAGAAAGCTTTCAAATTTTCTTCCGATTCGGTTGAGAAGTCTTCATGATTTACCACCCTTGCAGAGGTTTACGGTCGGGTGGGCGGACACATGTACCTGGAGGCCGGCTATTTCTTTAGGTCAGTGATTTTGCTGATCTGTTCGTCAGAGCGACATTCGAAAAGGATTGTGCCGTTTCTTTGACGAACCACCAACTGAAATTTGCCAAACTTTTCGATTTCTCTCGCGTGTTTGATCGGGCTGACACTCTTCATTGTTTCATTATCTCTTTTACATGACATGACGAGAAAGCGGGGCTTAGTAGGGCTGTCAGATTCATTACAAAAAAAACTCTCAAGATTTACTGTTTCACCAACAAATCTCCTCTTCCTTATGGAAGAGGGCGGGGGGTAGATTTTTATCCATTAAGAGGATATCAGATTCATCCCCGTGGTCCCCACCCACCACGGAGCCCAACAAGGGGACACTCCATCGGAGTGCCAGGGTTGCCACGGGGATATATGCCACGGGAATATAAACTTCGATTAAATAAATTTGATTTTATCTGGAACATTATAGTCTGATAACAGGAAGTTCCTTCATATGCAATTACTGAAGGTATCTGGGTTTAGCTTAAATGAGTTTTGCAGATATTTAGTTATCATATTGACCTTAGTATGATCCGTATAATCTACATTGGAGTCGTTTTTAAAGATGGAAATGACAGAAGTCTCTCTGCATAATCTTTTTATGATTGTCCAGAATGGTCTGCTATTTGGGTAAATTTGAGATATGGATCTTTGAAATTTGTTAATTCGAACTTGATTTTCATTGTTTTTAATTGATCTAAATAGTTTGTTGATTTTCACTTTAAGTTCCTGTCAGCGATATGTTTGCCAAAGCCGTCGGGAGTTATTTTTGCTTTTTATTAGATTTAGGATGTTGCATGGAATCAATTTTCTGTTTTTAATGAGAGGTCTCGCAGGTGTTTTAGGTTGCAGTAACGAACGCTGATTTTCTGTGTGACGTTGACTCCCTGATTGTCTATTTGACTTATTCGAATATGGATCGGGTAATGAAAGCTTATTAATCTAGTAGGTCTCTAAATTTATTCCAGTTGTCGTACCCTGTTGTGTCCATGATGGCGAAGGGATCATGAAACGGCAAGGGGTTTTGGACATTTTAGTTCTAGGATAACCGGGCAATGGTCTGAATCTCTCTTTGTATTACGGGCAAGTACAAGTTTTTAAATACCATTATGTTTAAAATGTCTGGAATAATATTGCCATTGTAAGGATACGTGATGTTACCGCGTCTAAGCTATTGTTAACTGCAAAGCATTGTAATTTAGTACCTTGCAGGGTTGTGCAAATGCATTCTCAGGCTTGTTTTTTTTTTTTCTATTTAAACCTTCTAGTAGGAAGAACAACATAGGGGTTCATATTAAATATTTCTTTTAATTCTTTCAGAGTAAATTGTTTATTCAGCGATTTATAAGCTGTTATTATTATGCCATCTTAATTATCTACGGTGACGATAACTGCAACAGTTTTGAGGTTAGAAGTGTTGGGACAAAGTGTCAGTTGATATTTGATTCTATTTGAAAGTGCAGTAGTTACAACTCCAAAGATACATGTGAAATCCAGACAGGTATATTAATAATAATTACAATGTTAATTGTTGAATTTTTCGTTTAGAACGAAGTGGGTTTCTGTTATGCAAGTGATATATATTTTGTGTTCGTGTAGAAAAATTTCTAGTCATGAAAGTTGTCTTTTAATTATGCTGCCATTCCATTTCATTAAAGTTAGTTTATTATTGGCCATTATGGAAATTTACTAACATTTACTATACAATAGTTTGAATTTACAGAAATTTCTGGTATCACTTGTGAGACTTTGGGGTTACTGCTAAACGTTAATTGGCAATTAGGTTTGTGAAGGCTGGACCGAAGACCACGGTGCAATGCGTTTGGGAAGAGGAGGGAATTCATGAGGGTAAGAGGCTGGTGAAACGCGAGCGATCTTGTTGCGTGGCATCGGTTGTTGTTCTGGCCCTGACCTTCGTTCAGCATGAAAGTTTGGACTTGCTTATTGAGCTTCCTTAAAAACGCGACATTTGTAATTCCCTGTGTGTTACTCACCGCAATTTACGGAATTTGGCTTGTCGCTTTTCGGCTTTGAGCTCTGCGAATAATGAGAATCTTTGCATCTTACGCATCTGGGAGTGAGAAGGCAGTTAACTTACGAGTGACGTACCCTTGACAGAGTTTACATTGAAATGGGTAATTTCGTTTGGTTCTTGGTTGAACTTGATTGCAAAAGGCGATTTAAGGTGAAAAATGATTTCGCTTCTTTAGCGTCTTTTATTTCTAAAGCATCGGTTTCGAATGGATTTTTTATTTTTATCGAATTGTCCGCTCACTTTTCTTATTGAGTATTGAGTTCGTGTTCTTTTAAAATGTAGTATTTCGAGTAACGTATTGAGATATACAAAATTTCTCTACATTAATATCTGGCAAAGATCTTAGCGTCCGGCTTGCTGGGTCAATGGGTCACGATATATTATAATCCTTATTACCTTTATAATGGATTATAGGATCCGCAGACTATACAGCGCAGCTGGGAATCTGAAATAGAATGATTCTATTCCTAGTTCATTACTGTTTGGATTGACTAAATGAAAGATCACTTTCTTTTCTAAAGAACAAAATTTAACAAAGTTTACTGTTACCTTTTTAGCAAACAATTTAGTGAATTTAATAAAATGATTTGATGTTAATGCCTTTGATCAAGATATCATTGAATTTACAGTTTTATACCGCGGTTAACTTATCTATTCTTCGTTGATGTCCCTCGTAGACTTCTCAGTCGAAATATCTTGCGGGCTTGCCGTAGTCCAAAGTCCCAAGAAATCCTCTTCTGCCCCTATCCAAGCTGGTCTCAAACTATCAAAATTATCAGTCCCGATTACGTCCTATGACATAGTCCCGAAATCTATTACTCGATTACCACTCCCGACAAAGTCCCAATTTATGCATCAATATTACTTCCACATGCAATATCTGCAATATCATTTACTGTCCTTAAAATTTCACGATCTGATAACCCGACTCTGACTATCTGCACTACACTCGCTCCCTCTCACGAACCTACGATCAGTTCAGAAACGCGATGCCGGTCAGAATGAAATCCTCCTACATGATTCACCCCTCGAAGACTTCGTATTAAACTACCTTCCTCTTTTTTCATAACATTTGACCGTCCTTCTTTCACCAAGCCAATCCATACGTTCGTTATATTTTAGTGTAGCTGACCTTTCGATCGTCTAAACTTCTTCGCCCAATCCCAAATTTTCTACTTTCGGCATCCAGCCACCTCTTAATGCATTTTCAAAAAACAAAAACTACATTGTTTATTCACAGTCGTTGCTAAGCCCTTGCTCTCGTGATATTTCCTAATGCATGTTCCACCATATAGTCTACAAATAAATGTTAGTTTATTTTCATGTGACATATCGGTATGTCACAGTATAGGGATGCTTTTCATGTACAATATTGAAAATATTTATAGAAAGGTCGCGGAATAAATATAACTATTTTCTCTTATCTTCACAGTATTGTCTAAAATTACAGCAATCGTCAATTGAAGTAAACATAATTATTAGTGGAGTACCAGTGAACGTTTTGGGACTGATTTAATGTCAGAGATCATTTGGTTCTAGTCATCGATGTTTTGCGTAATGAGCAGTATTTTAAAGTTTGTTGTGAACACCATCTTTGAGGTTTTGAAACTCTTTGAATAATGATACATTGTATATTTGCATGGAGTTTATCATTGCCACTTCTTTTTCGTTTACTCGCTTTTGACAGCACTGATAAGTTCGTTTCGTTTAATTCTGCAAATTGCATGTCTTCATACATGCTCCTGAGGCTGGGTTGTTTGTGGTGGTTGTTGAATCAACAGTTGCCATTCCTGAGTAGAAGGTTATTGTTGCCGCTGAAGAAGTTTTATTTAATGTTACTGATGAAGTTGTAATTGTTGCTGCTGCTGTTGCAATAGTTGTATTTGTGCTGATCGTAATGAGCACTGCTATTCGCGTATAAGGTTTCCAAAGCATTCACAAATATATTTGATGTGTTAAGTAGCCTCCACCTTGTTCGTTCATTCTGTCACACACAGTCACTAATTGATATGCACTCGCTAAGGAAAATCAACTGTTAATTATTACGATATGGAAAAAATTGTAAAACGACTATGAGATAGTTGTGCTAGTTTCACAATCAATCTGATGATAAAGGTTCTGAATATAAATGTATCAACATTATTCGTTTACAAAGTGAAGATATATGTAAAATGCAGTTCTACTTCATTAATAATTAACGCACTATTTAACCTCTAATAATTATTCCTATGGTTTCAATGGAACTAACGGTTGATTATTTTTAGTCAATATCGAATCACTAGTCATGGGGTCACTCACTGTACACACTTCAGCCAAGATTTTCCTTAGCTTCTTATGGTAGGAACACCTGAATATAGAGAAGGGAGCCATCCTTTATTGCAACAAGTGCAACTATAAGTAGTAAGGTGAGAAGCTTCTGGGAGGAACAATGATTCGAACACGAATAGGCAAGTATAAATCTCTACAGGAAGAAACATAACCGTCTCTCGAAACATAACCGTCGTGGGAAGGTTTCGCTCGAACCTGCGAATCGAAAAATGAAGGTGTGAGTCCGCTTTTTTACTTGAGCAACAAGGGTCATTTTCCTGTTTATGTATATACATTTTTGCATGTTATCGTGTGGATTTTTTAGTCTGATCTTCGCCAAGGGGGCAGTGTGCAGCGGGAGGAGTGGGGAGGGCAGCATTGCTAATAGCGCGCTTTAGCAGGAGCTTCGCGCGAGAAACAAATTTCCGGCTGCAGCGCGGCGCTTTTGTTATTATCCCCCTGCCTCACCCCTTCCCCACGCGACGCGGCGAGGGCGGCGACAGCGCGTCAATTTGCCCGCCCCGCCCCACCCCTCCTCGCCCCGCCCCGCCCCGCTCCATCGCCCGACCGGACGCCCGCAGCACGGCGGGGGCCGAGGCGAAGCGGGGCAGGGAGATCCCGATTTCAAACGAAGAAAACTATTTTCATTTTAACTTTTGGATATCAAAAAATTAAGTGTAAATAGTGTATTATTCGTACTTCATTTGGTTATGAATTTTTCAACTGATGACTGAAATGTTAGTAATCTAGAAGTTGAAACACTATATTGATTGATTAGTAATTCCGGACGCGTCCGTGCGAAGTGCTTCAGAGCGCGTCAACTGTTGTCGTTATTCCAGTAAGTGTAGTGCTTTTTATCGCGGGAGAGGCGGTGATCTTCCCATGATGGCTGGCGAGACCGGCGCCGACCTACCATAGGCTTGCGTTGATTTTCCCCAACCAGGTATCTCCCACCAGCGTGGCACCGCCCCAGCTGGGACAAGCTCTAAACTCCCGCCTGATCTCCCGACAAGATGGTAGTGTTGAAATCTGTTGAAATCTCGAAATCGATTCAGCATTAAATAACTTTCTCTATACTATGTATATTACGATAAAGTAGAAACATACGAGAAAATATTTACATCATTTTAACTTGAAAGGGCTCAAATAAAACGTTAAGAATAAATGAACGTTTTGGATAGTTTGCAGATGTCTCAGAATAAATATCAAAAATTCTTGCTTATGTAGATAGTTGAAAATAATAACTTTTTCCCCGTGAACATGCAATTGTCCTAATTGTTATGCATCAGCATATCTGTAAATGTACAAGTTCTCACGCTAAGACATGTAGAGATGTTTCCTGCCGAACACCTGTGTATATAAGGTTGCCTAACATTCAGGCGCTAATACACTAACAAGAACAACTCCGTAATAAACAATTTTGTAAGATATCATCATTGGCGAAAATAGATTATTTTCATCCCCTCAATGAAAACAAGAGGGGCGAACCCCCTTCTTGAAAAATAGATTTCATTAAGAAACTATTTCGGTCATCAATATTATAATTACAGAAACAACGAAGTCCTTTAAAATTTTGGAATTTTCAAATATTTGGGGATCAATATAAATGAGACCTTTGCTTCATTTACTTTCTCGTGTATATATACTGAGTAATGTTAGTAGTATATACAAAGTTATGTAGTGCTGTGAAAAATCGATTTTGAGATTTCAGCGGAAATGCACGTTTTGGAGTCTCCTGATACCGAAAAGTTGTTTTGTTTTCTTTTTCAAACTGTCCGTCCGTCCGTCTGTCTGTAAACAGCACTTGCGTCTAAACTATTCTTACGATTTTTTTTTCCAAAATGAATATTTATTCCTGAGAAAATTGGTTTAATCCCTTGCGATTTTGAATAACATTCTTTCAATTTTGGTGCTAAGTACTTTACATGACCCGTCTGGTGCATTTTCAAATTTTTCTCAAAATAGCTCCATTTTTTTAACTTCTTATGGGAAAAGAGTGAAATACACTTATTAAGTTCAAAAATCTTCATTTTTGAGGCGTATTCCTAACACTACAACATTGAAAATAGCGATTTTGTCTTCAAATGAAAAATCTCCACAATAGTTCCTTAATTAATGTCATGTACATTATTTTGAAAGTATTAGTAGTTATGGCGTAATTTTGAGTAAAATGTACAAGACTTGGGTGTTTCTTATCCTTATTAAAAGCCTGTTCGTGTACTTTCTGAGCTTTGAAACATTCTTCATTCCACCAAGGAAGTTTTCTGTTAGTAGGTTTTCCTGACGTTTTAGCAATATTAAGAAATTTTAAAAACAAGGTTTTCTCAAAAACTGCTCCATTTTTACTTTCTTGTATATGTACGTGTATATACGGAGTAATATACGTAGTATAGAGAAAGTTATGTATTGCATAAAAAAGCGGATTTTCGGCACAAAAAATTCATTGCCGGGCTCTGGTGACGAAAAAGTGCATGAAACCAGTCGCTAAATTAAGAGAAAAAACGATAACACGTGATGTAGCCAGAATCCATGTTTTGTGGGTTCTTGATGTCGAAAAAACAATTGAAAGCAAAACGTCCGTCCGTCCATCAGTCTGTCTATCTATCCGTCCGTCTGTCGTATGTGAACAAACCTAGCGCATTAACCACACGTACGATCTTTTCCAAACTGAAGAAACCCCTTCCATTTGACTCTAGTTGAAGCTTTGAAATTTTAAAAAACATTCTTTAAAATGTTGAGGTACTTTACATGAAACCCCCGAACATTTTAAAAATTTTCTCCAAAACGACTCCAAATTTTTTCTGTAAATTTCTTGTTAGAATAGAGTAAAATACGTTTATAAAGATGGAATAGGTCCGATTTTCACGGTAAACTCTGTAGTTTCGAAAATTGCAAAAGGTTGAATTTTTTGTCTTCCAACAACTATAATATTGAAGACAGATTTTTCCTTCAAACGAAATTTGTAGTCTTTCATTAAGGTCATGTAGATTTTGTTGAAAACTTTAGTAGTCTTTGAGCAATAGAGCGTGCAATATTTGCAATGTTAAAGAATTACAAAAACAAGATTTTCTCAAAAACGGCTCCAATTTTTTCTTTAAATTTTTGGTATGGATAGTGCCAAACAAACTCTATACGATGACAAATGCCATATTGCTCTATTCTTTTGTTTTCTCAAAAATTACGAAAATGTAATGTTATGTTAATGTAATGTTAATGTTAACAAAAATGTTCTTGTTAGTTGTATCTCACGTCGGTAATATTTACATTAGAGGCGATTTCTTCACGTTGTTGTATTTATAAGTACATGTGCTTTAATAATGTCAAATACAGTTTCTCCAAAACTCAACGGTTCCTTGTTAAAATGGGCTCAATATTCCGTATTTTCAGAAACGCTATATCGCCGTTTTCTCAAAAATGGCTCCAAATTTTTTGTTCAAACTTTTCCAACGGATAGTTGTAAAAGCACTGTTTAATATGACCTGTGGTGCATTCATTTATTTTTGCAAATATTACACAAATGTAATTTTTCTTCAATATCTCTCTCACCGTTAATATTCACTTTTCAAGGGATTTGTATACATTATTTAATTATCGAGTTGATGTTCTTCAAATTAATTCAAATGAAGTTTTTTGAAAACTTAATAAATTTCTGTGAAAAAGAGCTACAAATTTCGTATTTACAGTAACACTTAACGCAATTTTCTCAAAGACAGCTCCAAATTTTTTCAACGAAAATTGCTATTTTGGACAAGATTTTAGCCTTCTTTAATGTTCTTAAAATAATATTTCGGTTCTACTATTTGAAAACCGAAAAGATGAGAAAATTTCAAAAAATGAGAAAATAATTTGAGCGGCGATAGATGGCAGCAGGCAAGAAGGAAATGCAAGACTGTACAGTACCAGTCCACACCAAAGAAATTAGAAAACTTTACTACGAGAAAGAAAACTTTACTGACATTCTGTAGCACCTCTAGTTTACCTTTCTCTTTGGATAATGCTGATTTCACTCAATAATATGACAAAAATGACAGTGTATCCTTTTGTTGTTTCAAAAATTACTTATTATAATATTTTTTAAATCTCTCAAATATTTAACATTCATATTATGGGCGTTTTTATACTTTATTGCATTTCTGATCACAAGGGCTTTAAATGATTTTTATGAATTTTCTCGAAAAATAAAAAACCTTATATAGACATCCACTAATAAAAGCGGTTCTTCCAGGGCATGCGCAGCGTGCTAAAAGTTCAATTTTTAGCGCAAGTGCTAAAAGTGAGGCGATGTTCAGTTAAATCCGTGAATGCAATTAAGAAAACAAATTAATTCCGTCTGACCGCATCAGGTACTGTTGACCTTAATGAAATGACTAAGTGTTTTGTACACTAGAATAAAAATATAAAATGGAAACAAGTCTAAAAAATAGTGCATGACACACGAGGTAAAAGTTATTTTATTTTGCTTATATTTTGCACCACCCGACCTGTCGGCCTCGTGTCGCAACCTTTCCTACTCGCAAAATAAAATGTCACCTTTACCACTCGTATTATAAACATCTATTCTGTGAAAATGATCTCAAAATTCCGCATTTTCAGAAACGATCAAACGCCATTTTCTCAAACACGGCTCCCGTTTTTTTCTTTACTTTATTTGTATGGTTAGTGCTACATGCACTGAATAACATGACATAAATACCACTTTCATGTGTTCTTTTGTTTTTTCAAAAATTACACAAATGGAAGTTTTTGAAATATCTCTCAGATCCACAATATTCACATTATAAGCATTTCTTATACAATATCGCATTCGTGAGTAGAATTGCTTTAAATAATTTATTATGAAGTTTCTCAAAAACTCGAAAGTTTGGGGTGTAAATGAACTTCGTAATGACATATTCAGATCCGTTTAAACGACATTTTTTAAAATGTCTAATTTTTTTAATAAAAATGTACTTGAGGACCAGGATTTACCCTTCTATAATATTCTTAATGTCATATTTTAATTCTACTAAGAAGGATCCGGGAAAAAAATTGAGACAACTTGAAAAACTGTGTTTTTAGCATCAATAGACGGCACCTAAGAATAGGGTGGATCGAAATCGAATACATCACAGACTAAAGATATAAGGAAACTAACTTGTTCAAGAATATGTGTCATTCTGAAGCACCATTTATTTAAGAATCTTTTGCAGCATTTGAAATCAAAATTTAATTAAAAAATTTGAGCAATTTAAGACTTCATGTAAAGTAATCCATTTGATGGGCCTACTTACACAAATAGAGCAGTCTCTCACATCGATACTAACATAAAAATTGTATGTCTTACAGATCATATATATGTATTCATTTTTCACATTGCGAATCTGAAAATGAGATACTAATGAGTAATTATAATAATACTAAACGTCTCTGACAATATGTTACGGACAATCACGAGATTACTATGGCTCTTGTTAAATAGAATGCAAAGGGCTTAATCTTTTCTATACGATGTCATAAACGATTATGAATAGTGTTTGTTGGTTTGATATAATAAATATATAATGTACTCTTGTCAGAAATTAGAGCAGAAATAAATCATGATTTTTTAAGATTATGATATTTTAGCTTTAATAGAACCGTCTTATTCAATTAATCATAGATAATGAAAAATAGTTTATTACAGTCATCATGAAATCAAAACAATTCAATATTACAATTTTGTGTTTAGCACCACACTAAATTTGTGATTACATCGTAACAAAAGGAATTCAATTTTCAGCCATACAGGCAATTATAATACTTAGTATCCAAAAAAATATGTATGGATTCGTATGAAGTTCATATTTCACATTGTCATCTATCAACAACAAAAAATTTCAATATAGTACAATAAGCAATATAACTTGAACTGTATGTAACAGTCTGCCAATTACTCTTTCAATGCACATGTTACGGTTTGAAATGTGGTCCCCACTCCCAGAATGTGTCTCATTTCCACTTTTCTTAACTACCCGCATTTGCAAAGGAATGGTTATTGCGCGGCTCCCGAGGTCAGTTAAAGTGCAAAATGCTGCGCAGTTCTGGTGAAGCCTCTAGCGTTGTACAGAGACGGACACACAGTCGTTTTGCTGTCAGCCAATTTTTCGGTATCAAGGACCCACAAAATGTACAGAATGTAATGATTTCTGAGTACAGAACGTGTTTGAGAAAGTAATTTTCTACATATTGGAGCTCGTGGCCTGTCAGTTTGCGACGCTGCAGTCCATTGCATCGTTACACGAATTCAGATCGCTAAAGTATAGTTAATTATAATAAAAAATAAATTATCACGAATGCAATGTTTGATTCCATAGATCAGGCGGTTATAGCATCTGTCCGGAAACCAAAAGAGCTCGGATACCGATAGAATGAAATATTCGCACTTCGTGACAGTTTATTTTCAACAATGAAGGTTGCATCTCTCTTCATCGGCTCTTTATCTCGTCTCCTTTTCCAGAAGAAATATTTTCTAAAATTTCTTCAGCATGAATCTGAGTATCCTTTAAAAGACACGATGTACTCAGTGAAATCTATCACTAATATTTCAGAACTAGCCACTGAATACTGAATGAACCGAAATTGAACTTTGATCTGAGCGCTTCACGAGCTCAAGGGAAGAGGCTGAAGCTGTGAACCCAGGGCGGGTAATTAGCGCACGTTGCTCGTGGTTTCCGGGGGCTGCCGCTCCTCCAAATCAGCGCCAGCAGGCCTCCTCCCACCCCCGCCCCCCGCTCAATTACACTGTGTTACTTCACATAACACAGCAGCCACTCTGCTCTCTGCACGCAGTGGAAGCGGAGAGACGGACGAGAACTGTTCAAGGGGAGGCGTTGGGGTTAAGGCGCGGGCGGGGCGGTAACCTTTTAAAGCCTCCCCACCTCGACATTAGCGCGTCGAATTGAGAGCATGTATGGACATATTTCGGTTTCAGAACAGTTGTAGAAAAGGAGAAATTTCATGAGTACTCCCCAGTCCCAACGATTTTCTTTTACTAAACAGCGGTCTGCTAGATATTCAGTTAATGATAAATGAAATAAAGTGTTTAACTCAGCAACACTCGTTCACATATTGCAGATTTGTAAAATTTTTTACACCATATATAATCGAACTATCAAATAAATAACATTTTTATACAATATATAATACCCGAATGTGGAATATATTTTACATTTTTTTCTATAACCTCACAAATAAGCGCGAATGTGAAGACTAGTGTAGATAATTACTTAAACTAGTCATTTACAAACGCGTGTGGTTAATACTATTTACTTACATCTATTAGAAATTCACGATATTTCGTAATTAAAAAAGGTCTACATATATTCCAGATTAGGCGTACCCTGGGCCTAGCGTGGAATATTAAATGATTTTTGATTTTAGCTAATGATCAACGCTTTAACGTCCAGAGCAACATTTGTGTACGCAAGAATACATGTCTGGTTTAATATTACAGACAATTCCTACAGAGTAAATTCGTTTTTGGATTACCTGCAAAGGGTCATGAACCCTGATCTCACACTTCTGGCACTGAGTCCAATCAGTTGTGCTCTTGGACCAAATATCTCCCCAATATGGTATAGAATGTCAATATTAATGTTAGAAAATGCAATTTTATCTATACAGACAAAAAAAACATTTACATTTTATCCATAGCGGCAATGCGGAATATTCCACATTGGGACAATGCACGTATTGCACATTGGGGACATAGCGGCCACATTCCTTTCAAGCTGTTTGGCAGTCAAAATCTGCATCAATGTTCTTTATATATTCTGTGATATTACCTTAGATACACAACTTACACATGCTATACACATAATTATTCTAATATTTACGGCACACGAGTAAAAGTAATTCTTTCGTATACTTCTCGAATATTTCCTTACTCGTATACGTACATATATTCGTAATAATATACGTACTATAACCGTGAATAATATACGAATAATATACGTAGCTATAAACGCGAGATAGCTGTAACCGCTATCTCGCGTTGAAAAACTAGAATATAGAAGCAACTTAACATCTTGTCACTGTGGAGCACTGTACCTTTGATAAAAGAGTACTCGTATTGACCACTAGAAGGCGCAGATAATTGACACCACTTCAGAAATTATTCGCTTCAACGCACCGACCAATCACAAATTACGACAAAGAAACGAATTCTCGTCCATTTTGCCTTTAACCGGTGAGGAGAAAGGTTGTACTGGAAGATTGCCGACTCCAGATAAAAAGCGACGGACGTCTTCTAAAAAGCTCATTAGGGGTAATGAATTTACAATTTACTGAATGGAAATATTTAATATAAATGAAGTACAAGAATTTTATACACATACGTGTCAAGAATAATCATGAAATTCCATGAGAAGTGTACCAAGTAATTTCAAATGAATTACTGTGCACCATAGCATGCACTTGTAACTTTGGGTGAATTCGCAACTAACAAGTAACCTTCTCCCCACAGCTTTTTTTGCCTACTTTTCTTTCCTACATGACGCTGATGCAACAGGACTAATTTTCGTTCTGGGAAATGAAATATATGACGTGACCATACTACAACGCAAGGCGACGGAGCGCAAAAAACTTTAAATTATGATTCGTCCGGAAGAGGGACGAAGCATAGTGACTCCTACCAGAATCGTCTGCACATTTCGATATGCGGTAACACAGGGCAACTGAAGCTTTAGGTAAGCACAGGGTAACTGGTGTACAACACGGTTAGTGACTGTGTTCCTTCCTCGCTACAGTGAGATCCTGCGTCAACCTACACGTCAGTTAGCGGGGGTTCCCCCTTCAGATGACTAAGGCAGCATGGCACCGTCCCACCCTGGACAAGCTCTATGCTCTCGACTGACCTCCCCACAAGTGTAGTAGTACAGTGCACATAAAAGTGGAAAGAGGCACATAAATAGGAAAGAGGGAACAAGAGAAGAAAGGAGATATTGCTCATATTGCAGGACCCATTTTTAAGGTACTGCTCCGTCATTTGCCTGGTGTTAATGAGAAAAAAAGAAAAACTATAAGAGGAGCCGGCAGGTTGAGTTCTCTTTCACAGCGGTTGAATTCGAACTATCTAGTGCCGAAAATCCCGCACGAACCTGGTCCATTTGGTCAGGCGAAGTGCTGTGACATCAGTTGATGCCTTGACCCAACTAAGCCGGTCGAGGAAGACTAGTGGTTTGTAAAAGACTCGGCTGATATGTAGGAGAAAATTCGACAACTCATGGAAATATCTCACTCCTCTGCAATATTTATTGTAAGAGTATATCGTAGCTTTCTTTCTCACAGATTCATTACACGTTTTGGCCACGGAAGATAGAATCTTATCTCATACTTCAGGAAGACGAATTCTCGTTGCTGATGCTACGAGTAGATTCGCCTGATTTGATTGATCTGATGCTCAAACACGACGTCCTGGAGAGACGTGGCTCACCATCGTCATGATGTTCTTGGCGTGGCAGGTAGCTCTGAAGAAGAGCGTGATGTTTCTGCGTGATAAGAATTAGTGATAAGGGGATAACGGTTGATGGTTCTTCTTGTACAACATGAATCTCCAATAATATTTCCGAAATTTTCTCATAAATGACTTTACTTTCTTATTACACTTCGTTCTCGGAAAGGGCAAAGTACGCGTAAAAATTCGTTGATATCTCTCAATTTTCGAAAATTGCAAAAGTTCAAATTTTAGGCGCCCTCCGGCACCTACAGTCTTGAAGACAGTTTTCGATAAAATTGTAGACATGTCTTTAAAAAAGGTCAAATACACTTTTTGAAAATATCATTCGTTTTTGTATAATTTTGCATGAAATGCAGAAAATTAATAAAAAATTCTTTTCTTCAAAATCGTATCAACTTTTTTCTTTAGTTTTCTTCTCAAAAGTGCACTTTTATAAGTGAAGAAAGTCCTATTTTCAGCGTTCTCTGCATTTTCGAAAATTGCAAAACAGTTCATAGCAGAACTACAAAGTGGATGCTAGATTTTTGAAGTATATTGTAAAAAGGTGTATCTTTAAATAATGTCATGTACAATTTTTCGAAAAAAAAATATTTTTTCTCATTTTTCTTAAAGTAAATGCAATTTATATCTTTCCCTCAAACGACAATTATCTTTTTATATATCCTCAACCAGAGGAAATTAAAGCTTTAGGCTAAATGTCGCAAGCCGCATTTTCGCCGAAAACTCTAATTTTCGATAATTGTAATTGTTACTTAAACTGCCAAAAAGTATGTGATGTTGTAATACCAAACATTTCCAAATTGAAATGATATTTTAAGAGCATTGACAAATTATCTTTGTGGTAACATTGAAAGACAATGTTAGACGTTATTAGACATTTGTTTCACCAAGGAACAAATATTCCCATTCCACGTGTGTGTGTATTTACGTAAGCAAAATAAATCACCATACATAAAATATTTGCCATTAAGACAGATTAAATGACAGTAAATAACATTTTATTAGGCTTTTCAGAAAAAAATTACCAAAGGCAAGACTTGACATAGTCATACACCACATAATAATAAAAAAGTCAACCTGATTAGAAGTAAGTTTACTCGAAAAATTCAAATAAACCAAGCAAAACAAAAGTTCAATTTCATGATTATCTTGAAATTCCGTTTGACTTTACGTTCGGAAACGAGGTATCTTCTGCTCTGGTAACGCAAGTACAAGTATTTTATAATTACTCAAATTTTCAAATTTTCTTAGAATAAATTTGTATTTGTGATGAAGCTAATCAGGATGAAATGCATACAGATCTTGATTTCATCCCAAAATAGCGTGTAAAAATTACAATTTCAAACAATCACATGCTGTCCCTGTAGAGTCAGCAGCCTTGGTCATCCCACCATTCAAAGTAGGATACAACAAAACAAACCATTTGGAGGGCGATGTTCACCGTATGTGTTTCCGTCTTATGATTGCCCATTTGCATTTGTACAAGAAACGACCACATACTGTTTCTGTAGGCAACGTAGAGCCTGATTACCAGGCAGGTTCCTAAGGCTCATTGATCTTTGTGTTTGGGACCACCAACACTTGTGTCTCTGGGGTCAGGTAGTGTGTGATTACCCCACCAATTCAAGTTCCGAAAAATGAAGCTGATTTTTGCGCCGTAAGTGCATCCTGAAGTGACCTAATGGCCATTGTGTTGGAGACTGCCAAATACTGTCTGTGTGGGGCCAGGCAGAGCGTGATAACCCTGCCTGTTCATTAAGCGAAGAATAAAGTTGTGTTTGTAATGGAGCGATGAACTCCGTATGTCAATTTGAAGTGACCAACTGGTCCTTGTGTTTCAGGCCGCCACATTCTATCTACGTGAGACCAGGCAGGGCGTGGTTACCCCGCATGTTCATTAAGGGAGGAACTAAAATATGCTTGTAATGGATCGTATTCGCACCGTATGTGGTTCTGTTTTGGAATGGCCACAGCTATTTTTGGGGACAGCCACATACTGTACCTTTGGGGCCAGGTAAAGCGTGGTTCCCCACCAGTTCAAGTTGCGAAGAATAAAGCTGAGATTGTACGCCTTATGATATTACGCCTTCAAATGACCTACTGGCCTTTGTGTTTGACACCACCACATATTGCGAGTGTGAGGCCAGGCAGGGCATGTTTACCCCGCCAGTTCCAGTTGCAAAGAATAAAGCTGAGCTTGTGCGCCCTATGTGATTCCGCCTTCAAATAGCCTACTGGCCTTTGTGTTTGGGACCACCACATATTGCGTGTGTGGGGCAAGGCAGGGCGTGGTTACCCCGCCAGTTCCAGTTGCAAAGAATAAAGCTGAGCTTGTGCGCCCTATGTGATTCCGCCTTCAAATAGCCTACTGGCCTTTGTGTTTGGGGCCACCACATATTGCGAGTGTGAGGCCAGGCAGGGCGTGGTTACCCCGCCAGTTGCAGTTGCAAAGAATAAAGCTGATCATGTGCGCCTTATCTGATTCCGCCTTCAAATGGCCTACTGGACTTTGTGTTTGGGACCACCACATATTGCGAGTGTGGGGCCAGGCAGGGCGTGGTTAGCCCGCCAGTTCCGGTTGCAAAGAATAAAGCTGAACTTGTGCGCCCTATGTGATTCCGCCTTCAAATAGCCTACTGGCCTTTGTGTTTGGGGCCACCACATATTGCGAGTGTGAGGCCAGGCAGGGCGTGGTTACCCCGCCAGTTGCAGTTGCAAAGAATAAAGTTGATCATGTGCGCCTTATCTGATTCCGCCTTCAAATGGCCTACTGGCCTTTGTGTTTGAGACCACCACATATTGCGAGTGTGAGGCCAGGCACGGCGTGGTTACCCCGCCAGTTGCAGTTGCAAAGAATAAAGTTGATCATGTGCGCCTTATCTGATTCCGCCTTCAAATGGCCTACTGGCCTTTGTGTTTGGGACCACCACATATTGCGAGTGTGAGGCCAGGCAGAGCGTGGTTACCCCGCCAGTTCCAGTTGCAAAGAATAAAGCTGAGCTTGTGCGCCCTATGTGATTCCGCCTTCAAATAGCCTACTGGCCTTTGTGTTTGGGACCACCACATATTGCGAGTGTGGGGCCAGGCAGGGCGTGGTTACCCCGCCAGTTCAGTTGCAAGAAACCAAAGCTGATCATGTGCGCCTTATCTGATTCCGCCTTCCAAATGGCCTACTGGCCTTTGTGTTTGGGACCACCACATATTGCAGGAGTGTGAGACCGGGCAGGGCGTGGTTACCCACGCCAGTTCCAGTTGCAAAAAAGAATAAAGCTGAGCTTGTGCGCCCTATGTGATTCCGCCTTCAAATGGCCTACTGGCCTTTGGCATTTGGGACTACCACATATTGCGAGTGTGAGGCCAGGCAGGGCGTGGTTACCGCCAGTTGCAGTTGCAAAGAATAAAGTTGATCTGCGCCCTATGTGATTCCGCCTTCAAATGGCCTACTGGCCTTTGTGTTTGGGACCACCACATATTGCGAGTGTGAGGCCAGGCAGGGCGTGGTTACCCCGCCAGTTCCAGTTGCAAAGAATAAAGCTGAGCTTGTGCGCCCTATGTGATTCCGCCTTCAAATAGCCTACTGGCCTTTGTGTTTGGGACCACCACATATTGCGTGGGTGGGGCGAGGCAGGGCGTGGTTACCCCGCCAGTTCCAGTTGCAAAGAATAAAGTTGAGCTTGTGCGCCCTATGTGATTCCGCCTTCAAATAGCCTACTGGCCTTTGTGTTTGGGGCCACCACATATTGCGAGTGTGAGGCCAGGCAGGGCGTGGTTACCCCGCCAGTTGCAGTTGCAAAGAATAAAGTTGATCATGTGCACCTTATCTGATTCCGCCTTCAAATAGCCTACTGGCCTTTGTGTTTGGGACCACCACATATTGCTAGTGTGGGGCCAGGCAGGGCGTGGTTACCCCGCATGTTCATTAAGGGAGGAACTAAAATATGCTTGTAATGGACCGTATTCGCACCGTATGTGGTTCTGTTTTGGAATGGCCACAGCTATTTTTGGGGACAGCCACATACTGTACCTTTGGGGCCAGGTAAAGCGTGGTTCCCCACCAGTTCAAGTTGTGAAGAACAAAGCTGAGCTTGTACGCCTTATGATATTACGCCTTCAAATGACCTACTGGCCTTTGTGTTTGGGACCACCACATATTGCGAGTGTGAGGCCAGGCAGGGCATGGTTAGCCCGCCAGTTCCAGTTGCAAAGAATAAAGCTGAGCTTGTGCGCCCTATGTGATTTCGCCTACAAATAGCATACTGGCCTTTGTGTTTGGGGCCACCACAAATTGCGAGTGTGAGGCAAGGCAGGGCGTGGTTACCCCGCCAGTTTCAGTTGCAAAGAATAAAGCTGATCATGTACGCCTTATCTGATTCCGCCTTCAAATGGCCTACTGGCCTTTGTGTTTGGGACCACCACATATTGCGAGTGTGGGGCCAGACAGGGCGTGGTTACCCCGCCAGTTCCAGTTGCAAAGAATAAAGCTGAGCTTGTGCGCCCTATGTGATTCCGCCTTCAAATAGCCTACTGACCTTAGTGTTTGGGGCCACCACATATTGCGACTGTGAGGCCAGGCAGGGCGTGGTTACCCCGCCAGTTCCAGTTGCAAAGAATAAAGCTGATCATGTGCGCCTTATCTGATTCCGCCTTCAAATGGCCTACTGGCCTTTGTGTTTGGGACCACCACATATTGCGAGTGTGAGACCAGGCAGGGCGTGGTTACCCCGCCAGTTCCAGTTGCAAAGAATAAAGCTGAGCTTGTGCGCCCTATGTGATTCCGCCTTCAAATGGCCTACTGGCCTTTGTGTTTGGGACCACCACATATTGCGAGTGTGGGGCCAGGCAGGGCGTGGTTACCCCGCCAGTTCCAGTTGCAAAGAATAAAGCTGATCATGTGCGCCTTATCTGATTCCGCCTTCAAATGGCCTACTGGCCTTTGTGTTTGGGACCACCACATATTGCGAGTGTGAGACCAGGCAGGGCGTGGTTACCCCGCCAGTTCCAGTTGCAAAGAATAAAGCTGAGCTTGTGCGCCCTATGTGATTCCGCCTTCAAATGGCCTACTGGCCTTTGTGTTTGGGACCACCACATATTGCGAGTGTGAGGCCAGGCAGGGCGTGGTTACCCCGCCAGTTCCAGTTGCAAAGAATAAAGCTGATCATGTGCGCCTTATCTGATTCCGCCTTCAAATGGCCTACTGGCCTTTGTGTTTGGGACCACCACATATTGCGAGTGTGAGACAGGCAGGGCGTGGTTACCCCGCCAGTTCCAGTTGCAAAGAATAAAGCTGAGCTTGTGCGCCCTATGTGATTCCGCCTTCAAATGGCCTACTGGCCTTTGTGTTTGGGACCACCACTTATCTGATTCCGCCTTCAAATGGCCTACTGGCCTTTGTGTTTGGGACCACCACATATTGCGAGTGTGAGACGAGGCAGGGCGTGGTTACCCCGCCAGTTCCAGTTGCAAAGAATAAAGCTGAGCTTGTGCGCCCTATGTGATTCCGCCTTCAAATGGCCTACTGGCCTTTGTGTTTGGGACCACCACATATTGCGAGTGTGGGGCCAGGCAGGGCGTGGTTACCCCGCCAGTTCCAGTTGCAAAGAATAAAGCTGAGCTTGTGCGCCCTATGTGATTTCGCCTACAAATAGCCTACTGGCCTTTGTGTTTGGGGCCACCACAAATTGCGAGTGTGAGGCCACGCAGGGCGTGGTTACCCCGCCAGTTCCAGTTGCAAAGAATAAAGCTGAGCTTGTGCGCTCTATGTGATTCCGCCTTCAAATAGCCTACTGGTCTTTGTGTTTGGGACCACCACATATTGCGAATGTGGGGCCAGGCAGGGCGTGGTTACCCCGCCAGTTCCGGTTGCAAAGAATAAAGCTGATCATGTGCGCCTTATCTGATTCCGCCTTCAAATGGCATACTGGCCCTTGTGTTTGAGTCCACCACATTGTGTAGTGGTGTCAGGCAGGGTTACCGGGCCAGTTCAAGTTGCGGAGTCTAAAGTTTAGATTGTGCGCCGTATGTATTTGTCTTCAAGTGGCTTATTGGCTTTTGTGTTTGAGACCGTCCTATATTTTGATTCGTGTCAGCCAGAGAGTAGTTGCTCCTCCAACCAAATTTGCTAAGAACAAACATGGCCGTTGTTAATTGTTTGTATATTAATATCTTACATATTATTGGAATATATAAAATTATTGTAATGTGTCAGTGAAATGTGGCCATTTATAACAGAAGAACAAGTATTGGAGTTACTGGTATCCACAAGGTGACCATCCTTGTTTACAGCTATATTCATTCAATTAGCCAGAAGTTTGTATCCACTATTCTCCGAAATGAATAGTGTGGCACTTGAAGGTAACGAGGTTAACGGAGAGGGGGACACTGTCATTCAATACGGAGTGTCGTTGTGACATAAAATGTAGGTATACGAGCTCTCGATATGATAATGACTTTCTCTCCTTCTAGTTCGTGATCTCGAAGTGCTACTTTGTTTAATTCGGAGTATATGTTGTTTTTACCATTCGTGGTTTTGAATTTGATAATCGATTATAAATGAGTCATTTTACTCAAAAATGTAAAATGATTTTTATTTTACCTAATTTTTTTGTTTTGCTATTTTATTTTTACTGGATTTTTCAGATGTAATTATGTAGTTTATAATTTTTGTTAGTACGTATTGATTAGTAGTGAGCTTAGTAATCTCTTTAAACACTCTCACACTCTCTCACAGGTAGTCGTCTCTCACAGGTAGTCGTCGCGTGCGGACGTGTTTTGGAGTAGCTCCGCGAAGTGAAAGGCAATGGGTGTGGACCTCGCTGTGTACCGAGCGCGCGTCGGGGCATGGGCTGCGCGTACCCGCCCTGGTCGACCGGCTTCGACGCAAGCGGCGTACTCGGGCTTGCGGGAAGGTGGCGGCGTGACTCTACTCTGCGCAACTGTTTTGGCCACACTCCTTATGATAGGTGGTGTGGAGCAAAATCCTGGTCCCGGAGTGCAGGTGGCAGAGGCGTCGTGCTCCAAGTGCGAAAGGAGCGAGCGGAGAATGCGAAGACTGGAGGCGGACTTAGCTCAGGCTCACAAACATATTGGAGAACTGACGTTAAGGATCCGGGAGTTAGAAGACGTCAGCAAAGGAACGGAAGGGAAAAATGTACTTGAGAAAGAGAAGAGTAACGTGCGTCCAAATATAAGTGAGTCCTTTCAGACAAATGCTCCGTTCAGTAAGGTGAAAGTGCTAGGCGATTCAATGCTGCGACACAGCGGCGGCGTTTTGAAGAAAAAAGGTGCCGACGTATCTTTTTTCCCCGGCGTAGATATTGAAAAAATGACCTCTGTAGTTCATAAAGCTAAACCAGATGAACAAACAGAGGTGGTTTTGATTCATGTAGGGACCAATACGCGGAAACGGCAACCAGTTTACGACACAATCAACCAATGTGTCAAACTAGGGCATGCCATTAGAAGTAAATTTAAAAATGCGAGGGTCATTGTTTCCGGAGTTATGCGCCGGAATGATGTCCACATTACTAAAACACGGGACTTGAATTGTGGCTTGAGGTGGGCATGCGAGAAATTTGATGGGCTGTTCGTTGATCCCAATTACTGGCTCGGGCACGAAGACCTTGGACGGGACGGCCTTCATCTCAACTTCCGAGGTGCATGGAAGCTGGGATGTCTTCACGACCAAGTAATACAGTCGTATTTACTTGGAAAGTGACGACCGGAGGAAGTAGTAGCAGCACCATGTACAGTGATGGTTTCGAGAAAGGAAGCGACGCGTTTGGTGACTGCTGCGGGGGAGGTGACGGAGACTACGCGTGTGACTGCTGCGGGGGAGGTGACGGAGATGTCGCGTGTGACTGTTACGGGGGTGGTGACGGAGACGACGCGCCTGGTGACTGCTGCGGGGGAGGTGATGGAGGCGACGCGTGTGACTGCTGCGGGGGAGGTGACGGAGACAACGCGTGTGATTGCTGCGGGGGAGGAGATGGCAGTGACAGCGGCGCAGGAAACTAGGAAGAATGCATGGGACCTGAACACTGACTTTCAGGTGAGGAGAGACTTCACTAGATTGTTGCAGGTGAACTGTCGTAGTATCATGAATAAGGAAACCGAACTGTGGAATTTAATTGATGCATGTGATCCTGATATCGTGATAGGAACTGAATCTTGGCTTTCGGACGCGGTTGCAAACCCGGAAATTTTTCGTTCAGACTACCTTACGTTTAGGAGAGATCGCGAAACCAGAGGCGGTGGTGTTTTTATTTGCGTAAAAAACACTTTTAATATCAGATCAAATTGGGTTGATAAAGAATTTGAAATGATGGGTGTAGAAATTTTTTGTTCGGGAAGTATCTTAGAAATAATTGCTTGCTATCGTCCGCCGGGCAATAGTTATGAAATCTTAGGCGCGCTCTACGAAAGAACAAAAAATATAAATAGCCGTCATGTAGTCATTGCTGGAGACCTAAATCTCCCAGACGCAAATTGGAAAGGGATTGTTTGCGAAGGGAAAGTACAACATCTAGTCAACAGACTTGTCTGGGACAGCGGATTAGCACAGGTAGTAGACCGGCCCACCCGACAGGACGCGATTCTGGACATTTGCCTAATTAGACCGAAGGACTTATTTTTGTCGTGTGACGTTTTAGAAGGCATAAGTGATCATAAAGCTGTTTTAGTTGATTTACAGTTAAGTATTTCAAGGAAAAATATTGCGACAGGTATTCTAGTGAGGGAATACAAGAAAGCGAATGTAGCAGAGTTTCAAAATTACTTAAGAGAACGGTATGGCGAATTCCTTAGTATAGGAGGAGGGATGGAAGAAATATGGGAAGCGTTTAAAAATATTCTAGTAAATGCCGAGCAGGCATTTGTACCAACTAAATTGTTAAAAACAAAATGCTATCCGGAATATTATAATGCGAAAATCAGACGGTTGAAAAGAAAAACCAGAGAAGCGTTTAGCAACAGACACTGTAGTGAAAACCATATGACATTATTTCGAAATTATTCAAAAGCTTTGAGGAAGGAAAAGAAAATCGCAGAGGAACATCATTAACTCATATTCTTGATGTGGAGGGCAGTAAAAATTGGTTGGCATTTTTTAAATACGTTCGTAGAAGGAAGGGAAATAAAGATGAGATTCCAGTTGTTCTGGTTAATAATTCGCCAATATCGGACGACTGTGAAAAAGCTAATGCTTTTAACGCGTATTTTAGCTCCGTTTTCAAGCAAAAGTCAAATTGTATTCAGATACCATCACTGTCAGATAGAAGTCTTTTTCATATTAATGTAAATACTTTGCGGAAAAGAATAAAATTAATGAAGAGAGGGAAATCACGAGGCCCGGATTCTATTTCCACGGACGTCATTAAATTAGGTGGAGAGGCTATTATACCATATTTAATTAGGTTATTTCATGTATCGATAAACAACGCTTGCGTACCGGAAGATTGGAAGCTGGCTCTCGTCGTACCTATTTTTAAAAGTGGCGACAAGACATTACTTAGTAACTATAGACCGGTAAGTCTTACATCAGTCGTATGCAAGCTTATGGAACATCTAATTTCTAGCTATATCAGGAAAGAATGGGAGGACAAGCAATGGCTTTATCAGGGGCAACACGGTTTCAGGAATGGTTTTTCGTTCGAAAGTCAGCTAGTCTCACTTTTACAGGACCTAGCCGACGTAGTTGATGAAGGTGGTAGGGTCGACGCGATTGTAATTGATTTTGCCAAAGCTTTTGATGTTGTTCCACACGATCGTCTTGTAAAGAAATTAATAGATTCGGGTTTAGACACTAGAGTGGTAGCGTGGATAAACGAACTACTTCGTGACACGACACAAAAGGTCCGAATCGGAAATTACTTATCAACTTGGAGAAACGTCACGTCAGGAATTCCACAAGGGAGTGTCATCGGCCCACTCATGTTTCTTGCCTTCGTGAATGATTTACCGACACGTTTAGTATCTAATGTACGACTCTTTGCAGATGACTGCGTAATTTATAGAATTGTTAACTCGGAGGAGGACGAGAATATTTTGCAGCGAGACTTGGACAAATTACATATCTGGGCGGATACAAACGGCATGAAAATAAATAGTTCAAAGAGCAAATCCATCACGTTTGGTAGGGGTCGAAGTTACAATGAAACCGCGTATAAATTGAATAATAATGTTATACCTCGAGTCACGTCTTGCAAATATTTAGGAGTTCAGCTAGACAGTAAATTGACATGGGAAAATCAAGTAAATTTCGTTGTAGGGAAAGCAGGGAGATCTTTGCATTTTATTATGCGGATTCTCAAAAAGAGTTCAGTGAGTGCCAAAGAACTGGCATATATGTCATTAGTGCGACCCATATTAGAATATGGCGCGATATGTTGGGACCCATACAGACTTTCGCAGCAAAGAAATCTAGAAAAGGTTCAGCGTAGAGCTTCAAAATTTGCTTTCAGGGGTACCAGGAATAAAGTATGGAAGTCACTCGAAACAAGGAGAATGAAATCGCGTCTCTATGCTATGTATAAAGCGTACATAGGCTTTCGACCGTGGAAAGAAATTCAAAGTCGATTAGGGAAACCTACATATTTCGGCAGAGCGGATCACATGCACAAAATTCAGACAAGAATTCAGAAAATGGACGTTGGGAAATATTCATTCCCGAATCGAACTATTAGAGACTGGAACGGCTTGCCTGTGATAATCTTTGATCCCTTTCCTCATGATGTCAGCAAATTTAAAAATAAAATAAATTCCTAGATGTTTATATGTGTCTTATTATCTCCTATGTAAAGTATGTTATATTATAACTATTATTATTATATTATTATTATTATTATTATTATTATTATTATTATTACTATTATTATTACTATTATTATTATTATTATTATTATTATTATTATTATTATTATGTGCAGTGGCGTGTAGTGCAGTGATGTGAAGTTGAGGGAAAAGAGTGTGTCAGAATCACATTAAAACGTGATTGGCAAAAGTGATTGGCAGTATGGTGAGGTGAGACGAGGCGAGGTGAAGTGAAATAAAGTGAAGTGAAGTGAAGTGGAGTGCTATGGAAGCTTGCACGGTGAAATGTTTATGTTAATTTGTAAAGTGTGTAAAATTTGTAAAATTTTGTATAGTTGTTAAGTTCTGTAATGTTTAGTTAGTGTATTCTGCCACCAAGTTCAGGAACTTATTTGCAGAATTAGTAATAAATCTAAATCTAAATAAAAGTAGTTAATTCTTTCAATTCATTACATATTTTTTACGAAGAAAAATTATTACAGTTGTAAATAAAATGTTGATAATGGAATACAAGATATTATTAAATAGACTAGAATTCAAGTAAACCATTACCATTTTAACTAGTATTTTCTCGCAGGTACTTTGAAAAAACTTTCCACATGTGTAATATTTCTATTTGGAATCCAAAAATTTGTATTTGACTTTATTATGAATAAAATTATAAAAATGCCATTCAAATGTGTAAAATATGTCGTAATGATAAAAAGGGGTATATGTATATACGAAATGTGACTCACTTGTGACCATGTAGCCTAGATGTGTCGTGGCGATATGAGCTTTCTGACAACCTTAGCCATCTGTGTATAATTTTCGGGCTTTGGATTCACCATCTTGTATTTACATTAAATGCGTAGGTGGCGTGATAGAATTTTCTCCGCTCATGCTCATTATCTTTTATTTTCAGTTACTAATGGGTGAATAGTGACATCCTGATGTCTTAGCTTTCTGTTTGATCACTTAGTTGCCTGCTGATGACAACACTAAATTGTACAGAAGTGTGTATGGTTACAAATTAAATTTCGTTTCTGAGGTTATTTAAACAAGTGATATTGTTGTTGAAATTTTCATTGCCACCGCGTATGTGTTCCCGCTCTCTGTGGTGTAGTGGTGTAGGAAATATCTCGTAATATGTACATATATTAGGCTGTGTGGGAAAGAATAAAATTCAATGGCTCAGCTAAAAAAGTTACTTTTTGATGTAAGTATAACATATGCACCAATAAACGTTTTTAATATGGATTTTGGGGTGTCACAACCACATAAATATCCCATTTTTGGCCGTGTTTAATCATATTTCATGTTTTTTATTCATCATGTTCTTGCTTTTAAAAAATGGCGAATACATTTTATTTTATGGAATTTTTATCAACGAATTTTTGTGTGAGGTGGTGTCTACATTATCCCGTAACAATTTTATCAAACATTACTTATTTGACTCAAACAATGTGCTAAACTAGTCTGGTTATGGCCAATTTTACTTTAAACCCATAGAAAATGACACTTTTCATATATATATATATATATATATATATATATATATATATATATATATATATATATATTTATTTATTCCCAACAACAGGTCACCGCCCCAGCCGGGACAAGCTCTAAGCTCCCGACCAGTCTCCCGGAATATGTGGTAGTGTACTGCATGTTAGTGTAAGTGTGTGGGTGTAAGGGGAGAGGATAGGACAAGGAAGAGGAAGGAAAGTTCACGCGCGGTCCGTGACCCGTTTGGTAGGGTACTGCTCCGGCATTCGCCTGGTGTTGATCGGAAAAAAACATGGAAAAATACCGATCAGAGCAGCCGGCCGCTAGAATTCTCCTCCAGATAGCGACTGAATTCTACCTAGCTGAAAATCTAGTGTCGAAAATCCTACCGCCGTCAGGACTCGAGAACTTCAGTTGCACTGAACTATCGCTCCAGGTATTTTTTTTTAATTTAAATATGTAAATTTACAATTGTTCAAAACAAGAACAATAAGTAAATATGCTGTTAGAAATTACAAACTTGCATGGAAAGGTCACCCACTGGTGATCTTCCTTTATCATATTACACACTTGTAATGTTGACAAAACATTTGGTGTTGATTTTATTACAGTATTATCACTCTTGTCATTTTAAAATCTATTTGGCAAATCCAATGGTTTGAACTTTTTCAGTCTTTTGACTTCTAAACTATTGTCCAGTAAGTTTATGGCTAGTACATTTTTATGCTTTTCTAGTTTGCTGACATATTTATGGCTAAAATTTTTAATTTCTTGTTGTACTGTTGGCATGTTAAAATCATTATGTGTATATATATATATATATATATATATATATATATATATATATATATATATTATTGTATATTATATATATACATATTCTAACACGACCTTCTACTACCTTCCACACGTGGTGAGGGCGTGCAAGTATGAATGCTCGTGAAGCGAGCTTAAAATTCTCAGGAAGCAGGATCTTCTGGGTATGAGAAAGGTCTGAACCCTTGACACAATGAATCGGATAAAATACGAATATATTCGTATACGAGCATATATTCAATGCAAAAAATAACAGTGACACAATTATATAACAGAATAATGCACTCTAAGTAGTTGGTCACTGAAAAAAAAGAAAACAAGGTAAAACAAAAAAATAGGCGTCACCTCGACCGCCTGAATACACGTTCACCAACTACAATTTACAATTTGCTCATCCCTCTTTCTGAATTTTCATCTACCAAATAATTTTACTCTTTTTACCTCTAGTTTTTTTTCGTGCACGGCTTTTAAAATGAATTTTACATTTGTTTTAAAGAATCCCTTTCACAGGTGCTAGCCTTGAGCTTCGCACTCACTATTACACTGAACTTTAAAGAGAAAAAAACAATAAAACGTATTATACACGTTACTTAAATCTGACCCCTTTACATATAACAGACAGTAATTACTTTTAACACACTACAATAAACTGTGACTTTTCCAGATAACATCAACTGTACATGTGAAAATCATGAATTATTTACGGAAAATTGTTCAAGGTATGGCCTCTTTGAATGAATTTAATGACACGTGCAGTAAATGAACTTGAAACTGCCACTCACAGCGTTCGGAATTCTTCTCCCACCTATTCTGGACTTTCACTCACTTTTAACATGAATTGTCGTGTTTTTACGGCTATTCTCTTTCCCCAACTGATCGCCGTATAAAAGTTACGAGTTCCTTTACCTCAAAAGCTCCGCATCGCTCGCCTGTAGGTAACCTGTGGGATTTTATGCCGCTCGCAGGCCCGCGTTGCCGCCGTCTTGGCTTGCTGTCCCACGACGTTACAAATTTCCTCTTCTCGAACTCCGGACTCTGCCACGCCTCCAATTTCCACATTCTTCTCCCGTTCTCCGGACTCGTACGGTTCTCGTTCCAGTCCAAATCTTTCTCACCTACGCTTCGCTCTTCCTGGGGTCGTCCTTCTTCTTCTGCCGCGCCTCGTGCAATTTTGTTCGCGCTTCCAGCCTCGAATAATTAATGTTGCTGAAGTTATGCTTTAAATGCTCGGCCTACCTACCACACTTTGGGCGTGTGTGGTCTCAGCGTGCAATATGAGATGCTGGATTTAGTTAATGTCCTTCTGCGCGAACTTTACAAATTTGAAATTACTTCGAAGTCAAACAGTCACTTCACTTGCTCTCTCAAATATTGTGAATGTTAATGCGAAGAATGTTCGTGCACTACACTTCTTAATTACATCACTTTCAAAGATACGCTTCTCAAGCTAACTTTTAACTACGAAGTTAAAATAAACTCCTATGCTATCAAGTTACAATCGCTTTCAGAACTCAGTCTAGTCATCGTTGCTGCTGCAATCATAGAGGGCTCCTCCGAGGCGCGCCGCGATACTTATGGGACTCGCGCCTGGGCAAATTTTTGGAAGGGTGAATATTCTTCTCTTTTCGTGACCTCCCGAAAAAACATTATTCACTAGTTCGGGCGTCAGAGTTCGAAAAGCTGTGGGTAGATGGCGCGTTTACAAGCCATCGCTCCGCCGCGTACCCTACTCCTCTCTGTTTGTGGGCTTCTTTTCGTAGCTGATGGTGGCGTTATGGGGTTGTCTAATCCCATGACGTCACAATATATACATAGTTATAGCCACCTCCCATCTCATTTAAATGTAAATGTAGTTTATTCGTAGGAAATACATCGAAATAACACTTATATTCAGTTACATACGAAAAAGCGTCTGACATTGCGTAATTTAACAAAATACATATTTTATTTCAATGATTTCACGAATATAATATAATACATAACTACTCAGAAACTATTAAGTCATAAAAAAAATTGTGAAATTGAATTGCGGAAAATGTATGCATTGTTTTTGCATCCATCTTATTGATTGTATTGTTTTTAAATATTTAGTTTGACGTGAATAGTAACTTGTTGATCGTCCTCCGATATTTGAAACACGTTGAGAGATGTTCTTCAGTCCATCTTTCTCCCTTTACTTTCTCATATACATGTGTATATACAGAATAATATATGTAATACAGAGAAAAGTAATGTACTGTGCGGCGAAAAGGGTTTGTTTTTCGTCACACTCTCATTTTGTTGCTCCCTGACACCGTAAAAGAGCATTTTTCTTGCTCTTGTATGTAGCAAATTACTTTCTCTTATACGTAATGCAGACAGAATCAACGTGTTTTGGTTCCTTAATACCGAAAAAGCTGTTTATTTTTAAATACGTCTTCCTATCTGTGAACAACATAAGCGCCGCACACCGCCACGGACCGCACGTGATCTTTCCTTCCTTTTCCTTATACTCTTCCCACCCTTTACTTACATACTGACACTCACATGCAGTACACTTCCACTTGTCAAAGACCATTCGGCGCCTTGACTCGGATGAGGCGGTGCTACGCTGGTGGGAGATACCTGGTTGGGGTATATTCCCGCAGCTAACGTAGGTCGGCGACGGATCTCACCATCCAGCGGGGAAAGATCACAGCCACCTCCCACGATAAAAGCATGCGACACAAGAACCGAGACTAATGATCTTAGCAGTTGACGCGCCCAGAATAACTAATCAATCAATTTTCAAAATATTGCAATGCGCCTCGTTCCTACGTCAGTATTTAAATTTCGCAAAAATAAACCGTAAGCGGTGGTTGAGAAATGTATGTGAACAACGCTAGGGGCTCACAAAGAATGATGAAGCTGTATTGCGCTTTCGTCATTTCAAATCGTTCGTAGTTAAGTCTGTGGTTAATGAAGGTATTTTCAATGTTTTAAATGGTCAGTGCGTGTGCGCATATTGTACGTCACACAGTTATTAACTATTTTTGACGTTCAATAAAAAATATTTCTTATTATTTAGAAAAAGTAAATACCTAATAAATGTATATATTAAGCTTTTATTACATTAAATTCTGTTCCCTATTTTAGTTTATTGTGAGAAGCATACCGTTATCAAAACGGCGCAGTCTGACAGATATGTAATTTTATTACAATCGGCCACATACTTCAGTACTTTTAAGCTATCAGGAGAAACTAGGGGTTGAAGCCTTAAGATCTTTCTATGAAAAAGTCATATGGGTAAAATATAAAAACAGGACGGTTTACGTGGCCATGGTTGACTGGTAGTGTAAAAGGAAATAAACTATTGCTTTCTTTTGTTCTTTTTACTAAAGTAGAATCGACTTAGGGAAAATCCATATATGCACGACTATTAATCGTAGACTACATATTCGCTCCTGAATTGAGTTTGCGACTGAGGTCCAATCCCACAGTTAATACCC
The DNA here is from genome assembly GCA_011170035.1 of Teleogryllus occipitalis. Lineage (NCBI taxonomy): Eukaryota > Metazoa > Arthropoda > Insecta > Orthoptera > Gryllidae > Teleogryllus > Teleogryllus occipitalis. The sequence continues at coordinate 91,417 of BLKR01000857.1, read as the reverse complement.
TCCTGCCCACCCGAGGCGACAATGAAGCGCAGCAACAAGTCATGCGGGTACCCCCGCCCCCTCCTCGTGTTTTCTTTCCCTCCCCTGGCTGTCATTCGCCTAACGCAGTTAGAGGTTAGGAATTTCCGCTCAACACGCCGCGCCGCCCCCTCCGCGGGCGATTGTTGTGACTCATCGCGCGCCCACCCGGCCCGGCCCGGGGGCGGGGCTGCCTTGATTTGCTTAGCGGAGCGACAAGTGTCCCTGGCACTCGAGACCCACGCGGGACGCCGCGCCCGCTGTGATTTAACTCCGCGCGCCGCCGCACCGCGTTAGCGCTGAGGGAGAGCAAGAGCGAACACGGGCGACCTACCCCAGGGTGGGCTACGTTTTCGCACACAAAGAGTTCACCCGATTTTTTTAAATATGTAAAAACCCTTGAAAACACATTGGAATCTTTTAATGATATTTTAAATATTTCAAATAAAATAAAAAAACTTATAATTTTATGTATCGAAATATTCATTAAAAACTAATCATAACAAACGCATACAAACAAGTTCGAAACTCAACAAAAGTGCAAAACAAAATAAACTGGTAATAAAATACAAACGTAGTAGTGACAACTCCAATTTGAGCACAACAATCACCCACAAACAAAACCATCGCGAAGTTGACGAATTTCGAGACTAACTAGATAGATTGAGATCAGCCGCTGTCTGTGTGAAAATTGTAGGTGCTAGCTGCTCTAATCGGTACCTATCCGTGGTTTCTCCATCCACTATCACGTATATTCCGGGGAAGTAACGAAACAAGCGGGTCACGGACCACTCGCGTTCTTCCCTTCCTATTCTCCACACAAACTTACACCACTCTACCACACGTTAGGAGACCTGTCGGGCGCTTAGAGCTCGTCCTGGCTGGAGCGGTGACCCGCTACGGAAGATACCTGGTGGAGGAAATCCTCGCAGGGCGACGTGTATGTCGGCGCCGGATCTCAGCATCTAGCTGGAGAGGAACCGCCACCTCCTGGGATAAAGAAATCGCTAACCATAGCCTGGAAATATCAATCAATCGCGTCGGCTTGTCCGCGCTAATGACTACTCGATGCTTTCTGTCGCCGAGTAAGCTCCTTACCTCTTTTCCAGTGTCACCTCCTTTCAAAGCGACGTGTATTCCGTTCAACTGTCCTTGCTAGACAAACCTCGGCACATACCACCACAGAAGATTTATTTTCAAAGTCGTCAGTAACAGGACCTTGAAACCCGCACTGGTATTACTTTCTCGCACTTACTAACGTAAGAAGAAAAAGAATTGTAATCTTGCGCCGAAAACGGCGAAATTTCAACACTAAAACTCTTATTGCAGGCCCTAGTAACGAAAAAAATGGATAGATTCAGTTGCTAATTACACAAAGAAATGCTCTAACACGTGATGTAATGATCAAAATCTATATTTTGTGCGTTCTTCATACCGAAAAAAAAAGGGCTCAACATTTCTTGATTAAATTTGGTTGTTGAATAGTGCAAAGAACGAGAATCTTCAGATCTCAGTTTCGTAGAAATCTCTGCTTCTCAAAAATTGCAAAACAAAACCTACAACATTGAAGAAAGAAAATTTTGCCTCAAAGTCTGTTGTATAAAATTTCTCTTTTCTCTTTAAAAAAGTCAAGTACAATTTTTTTCAAAACATAGGTAGTTTTTTCCCAATTTGCGTTGAAAATTTACGCAATTTTTTCTCGAAAACCGCCACAATTTTTTTCTTTAAATTTTTTCCACTAATGCAATAAGGGACGGTAAAAAATATGGTGCTAGTTCCATTTTCGGGTATTGCTTAGGGTTTTTTAATCTCAAAAAAAGTAAAACTACAAAATTGAAGATGGAGAATTTTGCCTCAGGTAAAGTCTGTTGAACAAAATTAGCTCTTTAAAAAAGGTCATGTACAATTTTTTGAAAACAGTAGTTCTTTGTTATTTTCGCTTGAAATTTTGTTTTTTTCTCAAAAACCGCTCCAAATTTTTTCTTTAAATTTTCTCCATACATGTAATAAGTAGGGACCGGAAAAATATGTTGTATGAAACGTCAAAATATGTACATAAATTGATAATCAAAACTACAAGTCTATATAAATAAAAATGAATCGCCGAAGTGTATGTAAGTGCATGACCTTCGAACGACTGCACCAAATTGGATAATTCTTTTTTGTGTGTATAAAAGAATTTTTTTAAAAAATCGAACAGAAATTTTAAAAAAATCTCATCATATGAAAAGTGAGTTAATGAGAGAGGGCAGGACGTCTGCCGCGTTCTGCTAGTACCTATGTAATAAATATGTAAAATCGGATATAATATGCAATATTGAAATACTGTAATTACAAAACAGCAGTACGAAATCACCTTTATAAAAAAAAATAATACAAACGTTTTGAAAAGCATTTGGAGAGCTCAAGTTGATGCAAACTTTGCACCATTCAACTTTCCCGTCAAAAGTAAAACCTTCAACCATTTTATCCTGAGCCGTAGTTTAGCAGCCAGACCAAGGTAAATATAAGCAAGGTTATAGGCACGTTGAGCCAGACTAAACGCAATAGAAGCCATCGAACAAACTGGCGATATCGACGACCAGCAAACAATCACTGCGGCGTGCAGCATTCTCATCGAAGGGTCGCATTCGACGATCACAAAAGTTTCTCGGAAATTAAGGTTAAAAACTCACGAAACGCGGCGTCAATTAAACTTTTCACGCCTAGATTTCACCAATAATGTTGGGGAAAATGTTGATTAAAAAAAACAACTTCTTTTCATGAAAATATGTAATAAAAATAAAGAAAATTGATAAATTAAAAAAATATTTTGTAAAAATAGCAAAATATGTAATATTGTGCTAAATATGTAACAAAAAAATTTGACATTGTGTTAGGGGAACGACGTTTCACCAAAATTACAATTTTGAGAAGAGAATTTTGAGAGTAGAAAGTAAAAAAATATGTATTTACTTAAAAATCCGGTCTCTATTAATAAGGGACAGTAAGAAACATGGTGCTAGTCCCATTTGCGGGCATGGCTCTTTTTTTTTTTTTTCAAAAATTGCAACAACAAAAAAAATTAAAACTGCAAAATTGAATATAAAGATTTTGCCTCACAGTCTGTTGTACAAAATTAGCTCTTTAAAATAGATCATGTACAATTTTTTGAAAAAATGAGAGTTTTTGCGTAATTTCTGCTTGAAATTCATAAAATATAGACAGGTTTCACCCCAACTACGGGCCATGAGAAAATTTGAATGAATGTTATGAAGAATAGTTAATGAAATTTTAATTATAATTTACTATTGAAAATGTCAATATTAATTATATTTTACTTTTTAATCAATGTGTATTCTCAATGTATTGATGTATTTCTTTTTAGTAACCCACAAAGATTAAGCTTAGAAATGTCTGCAACAATACCGCATCAATTTTTGGAAAACTCATTGTTGTTGAACTTCGAGAGGGTGGCGGTAATAAGATATAGTGGTTTTATTTTGTCAAGTCGCTGTATATTCCAAATAAACCTATCAGATATGATTCAAAACGTATTTGATAATCCATATTTTTGTCAGGGTTTCTCTCGTGTCTTCAGACAACCAGTGTTGACAATAACATGATTTGTACAGTGTAACTCCTAGGCCAAGAGCCAGTTCATTTGCAATGAATTTCGCAGCAGATTTTATTTTCTCGTTTATAAATTACTACTCGGAATGCCTGGTGAGGTATGTTATATACCATTTAATATCATCTGATCCCTAAAAAAATTTCCTGCGTATTGAATAAAAGAAAAAGGTGCATGAATTGTTTAACTTCTTCAATAAGTTAAAGAAAACTATGCCCCAAAAAGTTTTTCCATAAGAGCCTATACTAATTTAAACTTCTGTTATTAAAAAATTAGGCTAGTAAGGGCAAAATTGTTTTTACTGTCTTGAAGAACAGATTTTACTTTCATATTTAAATTTAGCAACTGGATAAATTACTTATATTTTTCAAATTTAACCCTGTTAATGATTATCCCATATTCATTACCAGGGCCCTATAATAAGAGTTTTTCTGCCGAAAATTCACCATTTTTTTGCGCAGCATTACATAACTTTCTCTCTACCCTGTAAGGAGTAAAATTTAATGAGTATTCTCAATTTTTGCTGATCCTGGCCTTGGAATTTCACAGGCAATATGAACATTTTCGTGAAACGAACAAGATGGAACTTCCACGTTTCAACAATCCATTTAATTTTGAAGTTCCGGAAGTCATTTGCAAATGAAATTGATAGATCTCCAATGTGACAGTGGGGACAAATTTAATGAAATTAATATTACAACTTTTTATACACGGTACATCAAGAATTTGGGCAAGTATTCAAATACAAAGGAGCATGCAGCGTGAATTTGGGGTATGTTCGGTAGTTTGTATTTATTCAAACAGACTCAGTGCCCAATAATGGTTTCAAGACGCGTTGCATCAAAAAAGACGCAACAATTTTTTTTCTGATTTTCCTCTGACTTTTCCAGAGTATAGAAATTCCTTGATTTTTCCCAGTTTTCCATGTTCTCCAGAAAGTAATGCAAGTTTTCTTGCAAATGTGAGAAAAAGTTTCTAAAAAACCAACTTGGAGGGAATAAACATGGCTCTGTCAAATGTCTGAAAATACCAATGTTGATGAATGGATTGTTAGGGATGATCCATGCTCCCCTTTGCTTGAATCAGAGTTCTCAGAACTAAATCTTGAGAAAAGTTTTCTTCTATGGTGCTTTTATATCAACTGACAGCAAAATTATTGGTGTCTGCCAGTCTTTTAATTTCTGTTTTGAATATAATTTTTAGAGAATTCTTGAGGAACTGAGGTTCTGTGAACTAGTTCATGAAGCATTGTATTATACTTACCACATAAAAAACACTATAAATCCATTTGTTAAAGAAATAAAATGTTTTCTGAACCATACACAATAATCCTAACATATTGTATACTAAATCATAAAATAATTGTATTCTCTATAATGAATGATTAGGTTCTAAACATCTCTTTTTCATATTTTGCCCAATAATATTATTTGAGGGGAAAATATCCGCTTACAATAATATAAATTCATTAGCATTATACTTTTTTTTCTTCTCTATTTTCCCCACAATTTATAATGTTCACAGGACTTATGTATATGCTATTGTATTTACATATATGCTCTTCCTTTCATTTTATTTACCTAATCATGCACTTTTTTTATTTTGATATGCATAAACAAAGTGAGGTCCACTAATACAGAAGGAAATAAACAGAAAATGTGAACAATTCATTACAGGTTTTTATTTACATGTTCACAATTCTTTCAAACATTAGCAATGCAGCGAAAATGACACAATGACAAAATTGTAAGTATTATACAAGTATAAAAATACAAGAATATTACAAAAATACGATTAATGTATACTATGAGGCTTACAGAAACAATTTTTCCCAAATATTGCAATTTGCAAAGAAAATTATTCACCATTTTACTTTGATCATTTTGATAATATAAAAATAATCTTCTGAACAGAAGTTGCATCTAGTTTAATAAAGTTTCTACAGAAGTCTATGCATATTTTTTATAAAACACAGAGAGTCATGGGAATGCATTCACATATTAGGATTTTCTAAATAATATGATGAGCTTAAGCCATGAACATTTTTTACCAATAATTCATTACTGTATATTTTTATTAAATGCATCATTAGAATAGTTTAAAAATAAAATATTAATGCACGTTATAAACAATTAACATGTTAGTATTAACTTTAACTCAACTTAATATAATCAGGAATTCAAAATAATATGCACTCCCTAGATGGGTCACCCAATTCACGGTCTCACTGTAAAATATGAACCAAGTCTTTAAAAATACAAGAACATTGAAATGAATTACAAAGATTTATAGTTGAACCTGAATGAGAGTGAATCCTTCTCCTGAATGAATCCTGAATGAGAGTGAAAAATATGAGAGTGAATCCTTCATTATATACAATCTTGAAATGCTGATTACCATAAAAGACGTCGTCGCCCCACACTCTGCAAAAAAACAAAACATAACATTCTAAATAACATTAAAAAATTGAAATCAAAAGTTAATATTTCCTTGCAAAAAGACTTTAGGTTTCGTGTTGCGACATACCAATATGTCACTGAATATTGTACAACATGTATTATAAATGGCGTCAATTAAAGGGGATAAATTATGTGAATATGCTAGCATAGCAACGGTAAGCGAGCCGTCGACAAGATCAACATATTCATGCAGTGACAATCGCGGAGACGGCTAGTTAATTCTATATAGAATTCTGGGATTGGCCGAAAAAGCAGTGACAGTCGTGAAGACGGCTAGTTCGTTTTGCAAGAAATTTAGAGATTGGCTAGGTACGAAAGTACATCAAATGTTATCTGCAAATAAACAATCGAAATTAAGAACCGAGCTTTGCAGGGCTGAAAGAATACGAGAGACATTCATTCTGACTGATGCCGTGCTCATGAACGGATCGTGCTCCAATTAATGTTAGGAGTTTTTTTTCTTTGGGGACTTGTAAGCATCTACTAGGGAATGGATGTTGAGAAAACATCAAAATTGGAACTCTAAGTGTGACAGTGGAGCTTAAAATATTTCATGTGAACGAGTTGGAGGGACATTGAGGGCTTGGGCGAAGTTGTCAGTGATTGGACTGGAATGTTAGCAGCAAATAGTTTATTGATTTGATGAACGGTGATTGAAGTGAGCTTCCGAGAAAAGAAGAGAGAAGATGGTGTCTGGACCTGAGGACGGCGGCGTCAGAGATGGATAAAGATGGCCGAAAAAGCGCGCGAAGACATAAGGTTGGAACGGTCATGACAAACGTTTGATTTTATATTGGGTAAAGCTATACAATATAAACAATTGTTTCAAATTATTTAATAAATTTCCATGTTTTTGTGAAATGAATATATGATTTTTCATTGAGCCAATTCTAGCAATGAAGTAGCCAGATAGAAAGATATTTGCTTTTCAGGTTCCTCGACCGAGTTTGTTTGAGTATATTCAGTTTATTTAAAAAATGGCGCACCAACTGGGGCTCGATTTTCTTTTAAATCAGTTAGATTATTTCAGTGTAAAGGTTAAGTGAATTAAATGGATAGACTCTCAATTCCTGAAAATATAAAACATGTGTTAATTGAGGAAGAAAGTACTTACAATTGAACACTTTTTGAAATAACAAACAAACTGCCCAACACTGACTTAGCTTAATAATACTTGACTTCACTCAAGTTAATAATACATATTATCATTTCTAATATAAAGACAATTTTATTGAAATACATCCCACACTTTTAAGTAAGGAAAAAACTATTTTGAAAACCAATTATAAAAACAAAACACTCCGAAGTAATTATGTCAAACATTTTAAACATTTAATTACATCAAATGATAATAATAATATGTAAATAACGGTACAGGTTTTACATCACCTTTTGAACAGATAATGGATTTATGGATTCCTTACTTAATAGGACATTTGACAATATGGTTTCTTTAAAACATAACTAAAAAAAAAGAAGTGAACGACCATCCGCACATCCATGGGAAAGAAGAAGCTTCACGCCATGGCCTACCCCATCCTCTGCCCATTCCTACTTGCTTTGAATATATGTTTGCATATGTTTCGTTGTCAGTATTACAACCTCACGCAAAGGTCATATCAGCAGGAGTACCTGCAATGAAAGAAGGGGTTGGAGAGAGAAAAGTTCTCATTAAAATTGAAGAAAGAATCCTGATTTGAGAACAGTTGAAAAGATAAGTGGCATTTTACAGGGTAAACCTCAGGGTTGTAAATTACACAGTGAAAGAAATTGCAGCTTTTATATATTGTCCCATAAAACTCATATGAAGTTGAAGAACTTTTTCTGTGTGTGAGAACATTCTTCCAGATAACAGAAAAAGATTCACACCAGAAAATTTGGAAAAATATATTATAATCTCGTGCAATAGAAATTAAATACTGGTGCAGAAAAAAACGTCATTCAACACGTAAATCAAATATTTTGTATAGAATAAAACTTTCATTTTTGTATGTGCATATTTTTTTTAAGAGCATGTTTTCAAATTTATTAAAGCATATTTACAAGATTTTTAGTGTAACTGAATCCACACCCTAGTTATGACATTGTGTTGAAATTGTACTACGTAAGTGAGATATCATTATAGTAATAACAATCTCTTCTAATCTGCTTTTAGGTGAACATTGATTGAGGCATAATCAGATGTTGCCGTCTTAAGTATCTATAAATAAATAAAATTTGTGTTTTCCAGTCTTTTTCAAATTCCCAGTTTTCAAGGATTCCAGGTTTGCTGGGCACCCTAGTATGTTTTATAATTTATCACCATTTTAATCATAGTAACAATAACACTCACAGTAATAATAAAGATGCCTTTATTAATGTAGAGGTTGAGGCAACAAGGCCTGATCTTCCGCCTGATAACACAAATATTTACGTAACTGAGTCTATACTAAGAATAGGAGTGCCAAAATTTACATAAATCTTGGAAGTGTAAAACAAATGACATTGCAGCATATGGCTTAAGCAATTAAGTAAACTCATTAAAACTACGATCAGAATAGAGGATTAAGGCCAAACAACAAAAAAGACAAAAAAAGTAAACACGAAATGTATACAACAATGCAATAATAATGAGAACAAACATTATAGAAAGACACTAATATAAGGATAACATTCAGTCTTACAATAGCATCACACGGTGGCTATTATTGAAAAATTACGTACTATACAATGTATTACAGAGTATTACTATTATATGATGAAGAGCATTTTCATCTTACAGTCAACTTTGCAAGTTGATGTGATACAAATGTTTAAATAACCTGATTATCCTTAATCAAAGGAAAACAAA
>BLKR01000857.1:0-77500 GCA_011170035.1 Teleogryllus occipitalis | reverse complement strand
ATGATTGGGATTGAAGTATGATCAAGATCGTACTGATTATAACCTTCTCACGCTCCCACCTTCCCACGCTCAGAGAGCTGGGAGAAAGGGAATTCCCCTACAGGCTACGCCTTGAGACACAAATGACCCAGGGTCGAATTCTACGCTAACAGCTGAAGCTCCTTTCCTTCGCTGAGTGGCTGCCGCGACTGGGACTCATATCACATGGACAGAGATATTAATGCAGACTTGCAGATGTATTTATTCCATTAAGAGTACTTCGCATCTATTTGCCAACTGCATTAAATTCACAGAAATTCCGTTTTATGAAGGTTTTTCCCCTGCAGGACAGGAAAACCCGTTCCGTTTCCGCGTTGGACAGATTCCGTTTTATGCTGTGTAAAATGCCATTTAACTTCACGGGCAGAAAAAATTTTCCAGTTACAGCAGGTTTCCGGCGTGTACTGGTTCCTGTTTAGACAGATTTTACTGTATTGTATAACTGTTGTAAATAGTGTCAAGATTCAGCAATATTCAGGGTTGGGCAAAATACTTTAAATTTAGTATTTAAATACTTTGCCAAAACACTTCATAAACTAATATTTAAATATGTACTCAAAATACTTTAGGTTTTGAATAGCTAAATACATGTGTATTTAAAATACTTCAAATACTTAAAATACAGTAATTTTTATCATTACTTTTTTATTGCAACAATTTATTGTAATTGTCAATTATAATAAATTAGTAATTGACAGTCATACATTTTCGAACAATAACTTTTAAGTGGGGGACAGATTTTGATGACCAAAAATGATCAATGAAGTGTTCTTAAAATGCTTTAAAAATGCACTAAAACCAAAGAAAAACGACTTAAAAAATCTTATCCAAACCAGTTTGGATGAACAACCCAAGCTGTTGGATACGTTACTGATGTAATTGAGGCTTCTTCCATGCGTTCGAGCATACGATAGTACACTCTGCATTCGAGAAAACTCTGCTTGAAAACGTTTGGTTTGGATTGTTCTTTACCAGGAAATCTGTCTTTAAGAGTTATCCGAAAATTGACTAGACCGGCAATGGCGCAGATATACGTCACAAGGATTACATCACAACGGCAGCCAAAACAATTTCTGAGCAAAGAAATCGGCTACTGAGTAATTCTGTGAAGAACATTTGTTGCACCTCGTAAATATTATTTGAAGAAAGAATCATTAAAAATGAGGTTAAAATCGATGAAATCAGCAAAAATGCATTAAAAATGACGTAAAATGTAAAAAAAGACTTATTAGTCAAAATAAAAAAGGGGGGAAATAATGACCTATAAAAATGGGTCAAATCCTTTTGTCATAACATAAAATGAATTTCTATACTAAACAGCATTGTTCTAAAGTGAAGAGAGAAAAATGACATTTCATTAAAATCCGCCCCTTACTGAAATGAAGGATATTTCTTTATAACATATTTTTTAAACCAGTGAGAAGAAATACAAGACATATAATGTACAGTGAATACTCACTTCAAGTATTTCTCTCGTGAAGTAGTGTAGATTATATTATGTGTGCACAAAAATATATTTTTTCATTCCATTCATAATTCTCCTGAATTTTATCAAGAAAGATATATAGGAAAAGAATAAAGGTATATAGGAAAGGTAAAGAGGAAATGAAATATTGTTAATTTTAATTGCATATTAAAGTGCATATTTCAGAATTTTTAGGTCGTAAAATTTTTAAAAGCATATTTCAAGATTTTTTAGGGTTTAAAAATCCTCTCCCTATTGATAAGACAGAAATGGAAAAGTATTAACAACTAATATTAGGTTATAACTCAAAATTTAGTAAATTTATTTCTGATGAAAGGAATAAATTCATTTATTTGACTTTTATCTTTCTGATTAATAAATGGTTAAAAGTTAAATTTGATATGAAATTGTTAAACCACATATGCAATAAGAGGCATATTGTCCTTAACTTAAAAGACCAAAGAGAAAAACATCTTCAGAGCATTGATTAATGTATCAATTATCAACTATGTTTGAAATCATACATTGGTTCATCACACAAAAGCTCTACAAGGAAATTGGAAACCTTTTTATCACAACATATAAGAAATGTAAATGAAATTTCTGATTGACAGAATTCTATTATGACACACCAGCTGGGCAGTGGTCATACTATGGATTTTACAGGCATTGAAGTGTTGGAATCTGAACAGGAGAACTATTCTACGTTGATTCTTGGAACGCTACGCACAAAAATCTCCAATTGACTCTATCCACAGGTTGAATTGAATACATTCAGGTGTCTCTATAACTATCTTGTAGAGCTTTTCAGATATATAAGATTTTGTACGGTAGCTTGGTATAGTTCTTTTCTTTCCGTTTCTTTTAATTAAGTTTGAAGATAATCCTTGTCACATTAAAAATAAAAGTTTCATCTGATACATTTTGGAAACTCATTTCAATTAGTTTGTTTTTGTCCCTTTTCATTTGACAGTATTTTGAAGCTCTTTCTCTCCCTTTCCTTCCTTCCCCTTCTCATAACTCTGTGTGTCAAGAAGACTCCTGTTGCCAAAGTAGTAATACTTTAATTTTTAACACTGTAGTAATCATATAATTGATGGAAAAATACTTTTTTGCCAACATTTATTGGCAACCATTCTCACCTGTTGCTGCTGAGTTTGTAGAACTTGGGCAATCAATTTGTTGCGAGCTTCTTCCTCAGCTTTCCACACAGTCTCTAATTCATCCCACCGGCGCCGAGCTTCTTCTCTGAAATTCAAGTTACATTAAATAGCTTCTTAATAACTTTATGAAATAGGCAAGTTATTTGTTTTAGAGAACTGCAACTTTCAAAATTTCACATATACATAAATAAAAGAGCTTTATCTTAATCATAAAAATTTTCCAAACATTCAGAGGAATAAAATGTATTTGTGTCAATGCAACAGTTTGATAAATACCAATATTTTAGAGACATACTTAATATTCCTGAACCATAAGTCTTTCACTAAATTAAATATGTTTGTTAATTCACTCAAGAAAGATATCAGACTGTCTTAAAAATTAACAGAGTAAACATATAATACACATTGAAATTGGGCAGTTTATCAAATTATAATTCCATAAAATGATTCCCCCGACAACAACAGGACACAGGAAAGATGCAGTACTGATTTTCATTTACCAACTGATTCAACATGGATATTTGTGTTAACACTTTGTGTCAACCACAGTGTGAAACAATTATCTATTCCTACCACTTGCTTTTTGCTTTTTACTTACTTGCTTTTTATTTAACAACTTCACATTAAGCAAAATTATTCTTTGGAAATTCCAAAAACCACACTGAGGTAGCACATTTCAGAAAACAGTTTTTATCAGTGACTTTTGTGAGAAAAAATGGAGTTTTAGACTATAAAAAGCAAATTGGGATGTAAGAGCAGTGTTCTAATACACCCACAAAAATGTAAAAATTAGTTGAATCTCACCAACAAGACTTAAGAACTTTGGTAAGAAGTCAAACAGTACCATACCAATTTTACAATATAACATCTTTATTAGTTTTGAGAAAAGATAACATAGATACTACATTAAATCAAAAGTGGCAAAATAATAGTAAGTGGGGAAAAGAGATTATTATGTGAAAGTTAGTTCATAATTCATGAGCCTTGTAGCACAGGTTATGATTTCTAATTACCATGTAATGGTCCTTTTCCCTCATGTTTTATCATACCTGATCACCTTTTTAACAATCTCAAGAAAGTAATGATAAATAATTCAAGCAATTTTAGGAGTGCAGAAATAAAAGGCAATTTGTAATGTATGTGATTATATACTGGCATATTTTCCTGCAAAAGCAAGTACAAAATCGGTATGCTAGAGTGTAAGAAGAAGAGAATGAAGATGAAGTGGAGGAAGAGAAAGAAGAACTAGTGGTACTACAGAATGGCACAGACTTCCTTGTAGCAAATTTTTCAATTTTTCTTGGTGTGAACCGGTTTCACGGTCTTGCCCCATCCTCTAGCCAGCTGCCATCTATCACTGCTCAAAAAAACATTTTTTTGACATTTTCTCAATTTTTCGGTTTCCTAATAGTAGAACCGAAATATTACTTTAAGAATATTAAAGAAGAGTAAAACCTCATTCTAAATAGCAATTTTCACTGAAAAATTTGAATCCATTTTTAAGAAAATGGTGATAAAGCATTACTATAAATGCAAAATTGGAAGCTCTTTGTCACAGGAATCTATTGAGATTTCGAAAAACTTCATTTAAAGTCATTTAAAGCACTTCTGCTCACAAATGCAATAATGTATAGAAATTGATGGAAATGTGCATATTAATGGCATGAGCCATATTTAAAAAAAAATACATTTGTGTATTTTTTGAAAAAAATAAAAGAATGCACCAAAATGAACTTTACATCATATTAAACAGTGCCATTACCATTATCCATAGGAAAAGTTTGAAGAACAAATTTGGAGCCATTTTTGAGAAAATGGCATTTGAGCATTTCTGAAAATGCAGAATGTTGAGCTCATTTTAACAGAAAACTATTGAGTTTTCGAGAAAATCTATATGACATTATTTAAAGGATGTGTACTCATAAATACAATAATGTGAAGAAATGGCCTTTAGTATAAATATCACCAACGTGGGAGACAAGTCAAAAATATTCGTTCTTCAAGTGCACATGTTCTTATTTCTTGTGGTCTCCCGTGGTCCAAAACACTCTTCACAAACAAGTGATCTGTCTCTAGCAAGCAATGGTCAATGCAGATAACTGTCTCATAGGGTACTTTTCAGCATAAAGCTGGCCCACTGCCACCAAATTCCCATCTGCTAGACCATAAATGTAGTGCATCTCTGGCATTTCTTTCACTGAATACATTTTGAACTGTGATAAATGTTACTGTGAATACACAAAACAAGGGAAAGGTAAAACAAAACAGAACTAAACACAATCAGATAAAACAAATGTCATGATCACTTGAAATGAAGAAAGTGGGGGAAAATGCTAGTTGAGGTTAATTACTTTCATAACTCAGAACACTGTAATGAAGGGTTTGCAGACCCCTGATCATCTGAACCTTTTGTTACATTTTGGCATCAGGAGCATGCCCACAGAATAAACATTTAGATACACCCTCAATTTAAAAAAGAATTTCACTATGCATCTACCCATAATATGTCCAAATGAATCTGGAGCAAACTGCTTTTCACAAAACAAATCCTTGTTGAAAGAAATTGAAGATCTATTTGACATAATTCATTAATTGCCTACTTACATCAAAATTTAAAATCAAATGTACAGAATATGCTTTATTATTCATGAATGGGCAATTTTTATTTTCTTGGAAACATCAGATGATAATGTTGATATGAGATCTTGCCCAGAACAAACCATCTAAGAAATGAATTTTGGATTGTCGACAAATCGTAAGAAATAAGTTTTCCAAGGTAAAGTAATTTTGAGTACATTTCAATGTCCAGTTATAAACCTACATATTTTGATGTATTGAAATTAGTATCAGCCCAGGAAATAGTTGGTGGTATGTTCCAGAGTTTAGAATCAACACAAAGTTCTATGCATCTTAGCAATAGAAATTTAAGAAACAATTACTGCTTTGATATTTGGTAACCAATTGCAAACTTTTGATTGTATTGTAACAGAAGCAACCTTCCAATTTTTAGTAGAATTTGAAGCAATCCCTGACAAATGAATATATTTTTGTAGAGGCCATATTCCTAATTTCTTGAATAATAACTCTGTCATTAAATTACAAACTGAACATGAATCTAGTAAAGCAGTGGCTTCTATTAATTTCCCATTACGATTGACAACAAAAATTGACACTTTTTCTAATATGTAAGCGGGCTTTCATGCATTGAGTTATATAATTATTTGAAGCATATACAGTAGAACAAAAAGTGGCAAAAAAGGTATATTTTGATTTGGGGCATCTAACAGTACTAAAATGATGCCGTTTAGATTCAGAAGACACATTGCAAAATTTCATTGCTCTACAACATTTGAGGTACAGCAAATAACATAAAATTTGAATTTTTAAATATTTATTAAAAATTCAAAATTTTGTTGGGTACATTACAAACTAGATACAACAGAGTACTATTAGAAGGAGAAAAAGCAATTATGTAAATTATGTCTTATATAAAAGTTTTGGGCCAATTTTTTGTATTATTATAATTGTTACCAATATTATGCTACATTAATGTTACAAGTTATTAAATAAAAGAAAATGACACTAAAGGCACAGATTATTATTTTGCACATATTTATGAAAATGAATGAAACTAAGGACACCGATTATTACATGTGAACAAAACTTTTATACAAACAAAATTAAATGAATTTTTAATACGTTTAAATAGTTCTCAACATTTGAAAATGATTGCTTTTCATTTTGTTGGCAATTGAACAGATTTTCTGTGTCAAATTTTGGCATATTCTTTTGAGAAACATTTTTTTCTTTAATAAAACCTTCCCTTGAAGAAGATCCGCAGACAGGCATAAGTGACTTATTGTCAGTAGCGTGACATTGACGCAACAAATTAAAAATAAATAAATAAATTAATTAATTAATTAATAACTTGTTTAACCATTTCCACTGCTTGCATGTGTGTCATGGAAGCCTGGAAAAGACATCTAAGGGTCCCTCATATTCCTCGAATGTTCAGAAGAATTCAGAAGAGTCATTAGGGATTCTGTGATTGTTATGCTTTGTCATTCTGTGATTCCAATGCTCCACAGAATCCTATCAATGTAATCCTTGGCGTCAAAATTAATTTTTGTTGTGGTAAACATTCTAATACTACAACTTCAAATCCCCGCTCATGCTTTTTTTGCTCATTTTTTCTCGGCGGAAACCAAGCTTTGCGCTGATCTCATTGCTGGGACAAAATAATGTTCCACAGCAGCAAGGAGTCAGTTTCTTTGAACCACAGAATCCATTTTTTTATCAGTAGATAAATAGCACAGGAAATAAGCTCCAGGAGCCACTAGGGAATGGGGGTTTCAATTTAATGTTGAACCACACAGATGCATGAACTTTTACTACAAACTAGGCCAGAATCTGAAGGTTATTAGCGGGACTTTCAATTGCCGCATATAAACAAATTAATCTGTGAGCTAATTTAAGTCATCTAGAGATAGAAAGTTCTCCGTGATTTTTCAAAATGTGATCTAATGAACAGTTAGTGATCTAATGAACACAATTCTCCGTGATCCAATGAACAGTTTCCTTTTTTTTTATTTGTTGCGTCATTTACGCAAAACGTCTGTTTAGCCCTTTTTGGGCATTGAGCGTTTATACATTGGATACTCCTCAGTTATGTTATTTGTCGTTGTCTCGTAACGTCGCAATCAGTCGATGACTTTTATCCCTTCGGCCAGGGGCTCGGCGCTGGTAGTAACCGGGTCCAGTCGGACTAGTCTAGACCTACGAGGTAGGGTCAAAAAGTTCCCGGAATGGTCGCTTACAGTCAAGTATTTGTTAGCTGAAAGGGAAATTTTTGTTTGAGGTTGGCATAACTGGTAGTGAATGTACTTTTGAGGTTAGCAGGCAGTTGTAGTTGGTTCCGTGCGTTCGGTGTTTAATATTGTAGATCGTAGTTTCTTTCTTTCGTCGGATTGTGCAATGTCGTCATTAGAGCAGCGTGGCAATATTAAATTCTGTGTGTTGCTGGAGAAATCACCCTCGGAGACTCTTGAGATGCTAAAAAAAGCATACGGAAATTCTGCGATGAAGAAAACAGCAGTTTACGAGTGGCATAAGCGTTTTCGCGACGGTCGCACAACAATTGAAGATGACGTTCGGACTGGGCGGCCTTCCACTTCCACTACAGACGACAATGTTGAGCGCGTTCGACAAATTGTGCGTGCGGACAACCATCAATACTATTGCCTCTGAAGTTGGTATTTCACATGGGAGTGTTCACAGCATTCTTCATAATGACTTGAACATGCATCGTGTTTGCTTGCACATTGTTCCAAAAATGTTATCCCCTGAGCAAAAGGAAATGAGAGTGACCATGTCCAGGGACTTGATTGAAATGGCTGATGCAGATGACAGCTTCCTGCGCAAAATTGTTACAGGTGATGAGACATGGTGCTTTCTTTACGACCCTCAGACAAAACGGCAGTCCGCTGAATGGAAGTCAAAAACTTCACCAAGAAAACAAAAATTTCGCTTGGACAGAAGCCGGGGTAAGGTGATGTTGGAGGTGTTTTTTGATTACCGTGGAGTGATTCATTATGAATTTATTCCTGAAGGGAGAACAGTAAATAAAGAATTGTACACAGAGATCTTAAAACGGCTACGAGATGCAATTCGACGAAAACGACCTGAAAAATGGGCAGAGAATGACTGGTGTTTGTTGCACGACAATGCCCCAGCACATCGATCCCTAATGGTGAAACAATACCTTGCCAAGAATAATGTTACCACTCTGGAACATCCTCCATATTCTCCCGATCTCGCACCACCAGATTTCTACCTGTTTCCAAGGTTAAAAATGGCATTGAAGGGACATCGTTTTGCTGATTCGTCAGAGGTGATTGAAAATGCGACGGAGCGGCTGAAGGAACTTTCAAAAAACGGCTTTCAAGAGTGTTTCCAACAATTATATGAACGGTGGAATAAATATGTAGATGCAGGAGGAGAGTATTTTGAAGGGAAATAATGTAAGAATGTTATAAATATTTTTAATAACCAATTCCGGGTACTTTTTGACCCTACTTCGTATATGTATCTCCAGTAGCCAAAAACCATAGCGTCATATCAAGTATATATCCCCAAGAAATACATTACCGCATGACGATATCTCGCTTTCTAATTGCTTGAGATATTTTTCTTAATAACAAATCAAATTCTTCTCGAGTTAGACGTGCGAATTTTTTATACAAAAATCCTCTTCCTTTATATCCTTTTTAATAATAATAATAATAATAATAATAATAATAATAATAATAATAATAATAATAATAATAATAATAATAATAATAATTGTTATTATATTATATATATTCCTCTAAAAAATAATAACTCGAAGTTACGAATTAATTGTGGAATTTTGTTATATAAAACTATCATAAGGCGTTCTCTTTCATACACTTGCCCTATATGGTGTAATGCCTCTACTACCAAATTTAACAAATTTCAAATCATTCAAAATAAATTCCTTCCAAAAATTTGCATGCTCCCTAGTTTATATCAATAAACAAATATACAGATAATTTAAAATTGATTCTTTCAAATCGTTTATACTTAACTTCACAAAAAGATTCTATAACAAATTATCAACTTAACCATTTTTCAAAACTTTACATTAGGTCAAAACTATTTTATGGAATACGATCACGTTTTCCAATAGCTATTTTTAGTCCTGCATTAATTAAAACTTGTTTTATTTTAATGTTAATATGTTGTTTTATTTTATTAATCCCCAAAGTTGCAATGCAATTAAACAGGTAGTAAATAAATATTTTTTTCAAAATTCTCTTCCAGCAATTCCTCCATCAGAGTTTTATAAATACTCAGCTCTTCTCTGTAAAAAGAATCATCCTCACTTGTCTCTTTCTTTTCCTCCGCTTCTTCAAAATTTTAAAGCGGCACAGGCATCTGCAAGATCTGTCACATTCTAACCTCAAACTGCTCGCCGCTGCTCATCGACCGCTAATTCAACATGGCGGCGCCAAAGAACATCTACTACTCGCGCACCTTTTCTTGAACGATGACCTTGCTTCCCCCTCCTGGAGCCATAAACAGCTGAAGGCAAAAGATCGCAGCGAGCACTGATGACAACATTCCCAGCATTAAAACTTCGTTGGCGCGAAACATAAGCTAGTAGCTTTCAGAGTAAAGAACGTCTGTTCAGGTTTATTATCAGTATATGAAGAAATGGCTGAGGCATGTTCAGATCCTTCAAGGGAGGCACCTAAAAGTCCCGAAAAAGTTAGGAGGACGTATCGTAGCGGCGAACGCAAAATTATAGAAAAAGTTGTGAAATCTTGTTAAGTGGAAAAGGAGAACAAGGTTTTGTTGCATCCTATCAGTCATGCTGTAGATCGACAAGAATGCTTGTCAAAATTAGCAAAGATCTACACAAGCTACTCTACTTAAATACATTTTAATTCACCTAGTGTCCCTGCTGTTGCCTACCCAGAGCGTTGACCTGGCCGCAAACGTAGCAGGTTTCACTTTCATCTACCAAAGGTTGGCATTACTGAAAATGCTCTAGTGGCTGTCTTTGTAACTAATACCCCCACTCCGCCCGCATTTCGTCAATCTATCGTTCAAGAAAAGTTGGGCAAGTGGTAGAGACATTTGAATCAAGTGTAAACATCCAGGAGATATTTTTCCGGAGAGATCTCAGGAAACTACTCTCCCGGGAGTTAGGAGACGCGTTTCGGGAGATATTTCCATTCGTGTAAAGCCATCTAAGAGAGTTTATCTCCTAACTTCAGGAAAGTTAGGAGACTTTGTCTGTACGTGTAAACGCCCCTTTAGGCTTTCGCGGGTCCACGTTGTGCATTACTACACTCTGTGTCAACCTCTGCAATTGACTCATCGCATCACATCGCAACGCCTCGGGACGCGTTGATTTACATGAAGAATTCAACGCTGAACTCCAGTTTTAATGTAGTGTCTCCTCAAAGTTACCAGCTGGAAGGAATGAGGGACACATCATCCAATCAGGAGCTTCCATACTAACAAGAGGTGCTACAAAATGGCACAGACTTTCTCGTAGAAATATCTTCTAATTTTTTTGGTGTAGACTTGCTTTAAGGTCTTGCTCCATTCTCTGGTCAGCTGCCATCTCTCGTCGTCTAAAGTAACTTTTTCTTACATTTTCTCAACTTTTCGGTACAACCGAAATGTACAACTGAATAGTACAACCGAAATAATACTTTAAGAATATTAAAGAACAGTAAAACCTTGTTCTAAATAGAAATTTTCATTGAAATTTTGAAACCGTACCGTAAGAAAATGGCGATTAAGCATTACTGTAAATGCGAAATTTGAAGTTCCTTTTCACAGGAATCTATTGAGTTTTCGAAAAACGTCATTTGAATCATTTTCACTCAAAAATGTATTAAAGTAAACAAATCGATGGAAATGTGCATATTAACGGCGCGGCGTGAGAGATATTTAAAAAAATTATATTTGTGCAATTTTTGAAAAAAAAAACAAAAGAATACACCAAAATGAACTTTACGTCATTTTAAACAGTGAAATTAGCACTATCCACTGCAAAAAAATTGGAGCCATTTTTGAGAAAATCTTGTTTTTGTTATTTTTTAAAATTGCAAATATTGCACGCTCTTTTGTAGAAAAACTACTAAAATTTTTAAAAAAAGTCTACATGACCATAATGAAAGAACTATTTATGGACAACAAATTTCATTTGAAGGAAAAATCTGTCTTCAATTTTATAGTTGTAGGAAGACGCCGAAAAAAATCAAACATTTGTAATTTTTGAAACTTCAGAGCTAACCGTGAAAATCGGACCTATGACACCTTTATAAGAGTAATTTACTCTATTTTACAAGATATCTAAAGAAAAAAATTGGGGCCGTTTTTGAGAAAATGTTGAAAATGTCCGGGGGGTTTCATGTAAAGTAACCCCAAATTTTAAAGAATAATTTTCAAAATTTTCAACTTCAACTAGAGCGAGATGGATAGCGGTTTCTTCAATTTGGAAAAGATCGTACGTGTGGTTTAGGCGCTACGTTTGTTCACATACAACAGACAGACGGACGGATGTTTTGCTTTCAATTGGTTTTTGGTATCAAGGACCCATAAAACAGGGATTCTGCTTACTCCACGAGTTAGATTTTTTCTTAATTAATCAACAGCATTTACTCACTTTTTCGTTTTCAGAGCCCAGCAATTAATTTTTTGTGCCAAAAATCCGCCGTTTTTTCGCGCAACTTTCTCTATACTCTGTATATTACTCCGTATAATACGTACGTATACGAGAAAGTGCAAGTCAGACAAATCTGAAACTTTTTCAAAACAATGCTGTAACTGAAAGCATTATAAACCTTTAAAGTTTCTGCTGTTAACATCCAATATATTTTAATACATATTGTTTGTAAAATTGTTTGTAAAGTAACCAAAGTTTTGAATGGTGTATTATTTTTTCGTAAGATTCTGATATTTTGTTAAGGGGAAGTGTAAGTAAAAGATTAAGTATATGTTAAAATAATCGTACATTCTTAAAAATGTATACCTGATGCAACAAAATCATATGTATTTCATCGTTGACCAAAAGTAACTATATTAACAATCATCTTTCAATTTCAATATGTGTATGTTTCAGAGAGTACGATGAAAAATACGATGAGTCAAAAATAATTAATTAACCTATACATTTGTAGTAAAAAATCAAATAATATTGACGATGTCGAAAATAAAGTAAGTACTCTAATCTTTATAAGAAACAAGGATTGACAGTTGGACACTTTTATGCTTTTTGATCTTAAAAAATTCATATTCTTGTCATGATAAAATTTTATCATTTGTAAAATCTAGGAATTAAAAAGGAAGGAACTATTGGACTACTAACTACAGGAATAGATGTCTTTAACAAGATATTTGCAATTTTCTAAGCTAAAACACCAGTATTTCTCTTGCTATCGGCTCGTTCATTGACTTATTTGATTTCAGATTATGTCATAAAAATATAGCACTTCTTCATACGTCGGTAACATCACTTCACTTAAATCATGCAAAGGTCTGAAAATTAAACACTTTACCATTCGTTTAGCCTTGAGTTGTTTTGTCAGCAATAGTATCACTAACAATACACAGCTCTCAAAATATACTCACTTAAATTAACTCTGAACTAAGTGAAAACTTCTGTGGACGAAATCCAAAAACTTCTATAGATTAAACATAGTGAGAATATTATCCGAAAAGCCAAACGCACTGACACCTGTACCGACGCACCGCCTCACAAAGACTAAGGCTCAAGGCCCATTCACAATGCAAACATAAACAATACAAACATAGTAAGCATGGCGTTAACATAAAAGTTAGGACTACGTCCATACGCGGACTCGTTCCCAATGCGTTCGCATAAGCATAACACGCAAGACGTTAACTTAAAAGCTTGCAAGCTTCAAGCGTCTGTGCTTATGCTTATGTCAAAAATAAGAAATGAACCAATCACAGTACGTTAACTCAAAATCGAGTATCGAAATAAGCCGATAGACGAACTAACGCAATTCACAAGAGCTCCCCCCGTCACAGAGACAGTCGATATCTCGAAATGGATTCTCACATCCAACCAATAGTAAACAAGAATGTCTCATAGCCAATAAAAACTCTTAATTTGCTTACGTTTATGTTTGTTATTTTGAATACTTCAGTCTATCACTTATGCTAATGTTTACGTCTATGTGTCATGCTTATGTTTGTGTTTGCATTGTGAATGGGCCTTAAAACTTACAAGACCTAAACTAAGTCTTACCTACAACTGCGAGACCTGGGCAATGACGGACAACTTTAACTGCCAAAAACTAATCAAGGCAGAAAACAGATTTTTACGAAAGGCATTTAGACCTCCACCACTGACGAACTACAACACACTCAAACACTAAATATGATCGCAACTGACAAAGACGTAGACGAAATAGCAAGAAAGAACATCGACAAAGCCTTCCAAAACCCCTTGTAACCCTCTATCAATACCCTGCTTCTTACCCACCCATTAATTATTTGACTGTGTGATGTACTATGGGGAGGACCATAACATACATGTGGAATCTTTGTACTAGTGAGCTGTTGATAGTGATACCTGATGAATATGATTCCTACGACGTGTTGTAATTACAAAAATCTGTATTGAATGAAAGCGAGTAAGGCAGTTTTGACAAAAAAAACAACAACACAGATACATAAATCAATAGGCAATGGAATGAAGAGAGGCTTGCAGGAATCATGTGGATAGCTACTGCTTATTCTTTACATGTTCTTTTCTGTAATCTAAAAGTTCAGAAACTCCGTGAAGTATTTCTCCGGAATGTTATGCCACAACTCAAGCACTACGAACTGTATGAAAGATCTTTCAATGTGAAAGAGTATAGTCAATGCGTAACAAACGGATCTTAGTTTTGTGAAGAAAAAAAAATTCACGGAGGTACCATTTGAAGTTAAACTTCTTTGAGCGAGCCCAGGATTAACGTGAAAGAATTGTACATTGTTGCAGGGTGTGAAGTGGCAGTTGCCTCCAGATGGGGGTGGGGGGTGGGGCATTGAAAGAAGAGCAAAAGCCAGCTTCGCTTACGCATCACAGTGTGGAGAATCGTGC
This sequence comes from Teleogryllus occipitalis, assembly GCA_011170035.1. Lineage (NCBI taxonomy): Eukaryota > Metazoa > Arthropoda > Insecta > Orthoptera > Gryllidae > Teleogryllus > Teleogryllus occipitalis. The sequence goes on along the minus strand of BLKR01000857.1, from coordinate 63,180 downwards.
GTAGAATGTGTGTTTGGGTTGGACGGACTCACTCGAAGAGGAAGTCGAGGTCGGCCTGGCGCAGGCGCTCGCGGTCGCGCTGCGCGCGCAGCTGCTGCACGGCTGCGAGGGCGTCTGCGCGCAGGCGCTGGCGGCTCTGGAGGGCGGCGCCGCGCTCGTCGTCGAGGGCGCGCAGCACCTGCTGGAGCGCGGCCTCGTCGTGCTGCAGCGCCTCGTGCACGGCGCGCGCGCGCTGGCGCAGGCGCAGGGCGGCCTGGCGCGCCAGCACGCGGCCCAGCGCCTGCTGCTGGCGGCGCCGCGCCTCGCGCTCGTGCTCCTCCGCCACGCGCGCCAGCTCCGCGCGCAGCCGCGCCTCCGACGCCGCCTCCGCGCGCAGCGCCGCCGCGCGCGCCTCCTCCGACCTGCGCACGCACACGCGCCACGTCAGGGACTTGTCTTCACGATCCAATACGGCACGGCTTTTTGTGGCTCTCGGTCGTGCCGCCAGATGTCACATGATCGCGACCGTATCAAGCAGAGCTGCAAATCAAGCGTCAACTAGCGGCACGACCGAGAAAAACTCGAAAAGCCGTACCATATATCGTGAAGACAAGTCCCTCACGCGCCAGCGGGAAACATCACCGAACAATGAGAAGGAATTCTAAGAATTTGAAACTGCCATGTCGCGGCCTTGCCACTGTCTAATTGCGATATATCTCCAACCTCTCTTCAGCAAAAGAGCGAGAAAATCGAATTTACAATATCGAAGATTTGCAAAAATTACGCGAAATTCACATTTTTTAAAAAAAGTACATGACCTTATTTAAAATATCTCATACATTACGAAAATATTTTATTAAATAAAAAATCTAATATCAGTATTGCAGTTTAGCAATTTTCGAAAATGCGACCTGCCCCAGTTATATAACTTCGGTCTATTCGAGAGAAAAAATTAAAAATTGGAGGCATCATACCATCAATTATGAGAAATACTACAAAAGAATGTGAGTTAAAATTGGTTGAATTAATTATTATTTCCTACTGTTAACCTATGTATGTGATCCGCGTTGCTTGAGTAGTATATTTTTTATTTTATTTATCATTTCACCTCGTCTATTCCTTACATTTCTTTTGTACTTGCATACTTTGTTATTTTCTTATTTTTCCTTTTCCATGTTTTAGACCCACTGAAGACGGGAAAAGTGTTCCGAAAGTTAACTTTGGGATGTTTTAATAAATATTAAAACTGTTATTGTTGTAGTTGACAATTTCCTGACTCACATTATGGAGTAACACAAGATATCTGCTACCACGTATTTTCTTTCAACCAATCCGCAAACCTTAATTGAAATTAACCCAATAAAGTTTTCTCTCTTAAACATACGATTTAAATGAAATATGAAAGAGTGTAAAAATTGAGCACGATAATTTTATTATCGTTATTTAATTAGTTGATTAGTAATAGTTATTTATGAGGAATTACTATAATCTTTCACGCGGCGTTGACATACAATGCTGCAATATGGCAGTTTGAGAATTTATTCCGAGAATTTCATTGTTGGACGGTGACATGGGTGGGAGAGATAGGATAAGGAGGCTTTATTTATTTTACGCTGTTAAAAAGTGTCTAGATTCAATAAAATGGTATATTCAACTTCATTAAAGTCGGGAAGAATATACATACAGATATGCGTAAGATGGACATCACGTAATGAATACCGCAGTTTCGTATGCACTCATAAAGCGTTATATTGGAAACTCTCGTCTCAAAACAAAAAAGTGTCTGGCAAGAGTGCATGGTACAGCGGTGCGCGTGCTCACTTGAGGTGGCGCAGCTGGTCGTCGAGGTGGCGCTGCAGGTCGCGCGCGCGCCGCTCCCGCTCCTCGCGCTCGCTGCGCGCGCGCGCCGCCTCCTCCGCCGCCGCCCGCGCCGCCGCCTCCGCCGCCGCCGCGCGCCGCCGCTCGCGCTCCTCGGCCTCGCGCCGCCGCCGCGCCGCCGCCTCCTCCGCCCACGCGTCGCGCGCCGCCGCCGCCGCCTGCCGACGCTCCACCTGCCACCGCGCTCAGGTCACTGCAGTCCCTCTGACCGCAAGGTTCTAGGGTTCCACTCCTGAACGTGGCAGGATGTTCGACACTAGCTACATATCTAGGTCGAATTCAGCTGCTGTCTGGCGGAGAATTCTAGTGGCCGGCTGCTCTGATCGGTAGTTTTCCGTGGTTTCTCCGATCAACACCAGGCGAATGCCGGAGCACAACCCCCAAAAACGGGGTACGGACCGCGCGCGATATTTTATTCCTCTTCCTTGTCCTATCATTACTCCTTACGTACACACCACACACTTTCATGCACTACACAATCATACATGATGGAAGAGCAGTCAGAGCTTGTCCTGGCTGGGGCGGTGTCACGCTGGTGGGGGAAAACCGCCGCTAGCCGACGTAGGTCAACACCAGATCTTGCCGTCCAGTGGGGGAAGATCACCGCCACTCTAGAGGTAAAAAACACGCACTACACTTACGGGACTAATGACCATAGCAGATGAAGCCCCCAGAAACACTAATCAATTAATCAATCCTAAGAGACTCGACTGCAATGGTCATTGCTCCCTTGAGTGTTACGTCCCGAGAAGTGGCGGTGCTCCTCCCCCGCTTGAAGGAGAGGTCTAGCGCCGGCCTCGATGTCGGCTTGCGTGGTTCGCCCTTCCAGCGGGGCTCTGCCCTAGTCTGGACAAGCTCTAAGCTCCCGTCTGGTCCCACCACATATGACATAAAGCAGTGTCTGTGCGTGGTGCGCTGTAAGCGCTTGTGTGTAAGGAGAGATGTTAAAAGAAGGGGGACGGAAATACCGCGCGCGGTTCGTGGCCTGATTGTCTAGGCATGCTCCTGCATTTACCTCGTGTTGTTCGGAGAATCCAGGGAAAGCTACTAATTGAGCAATCTCCTTGATTACTCCTCGAGACAGCGGCTGAATCCGACAAGCTATGTAGCTGGTGTCGAGACATCAACCCTATGACTTGCCGGACACAGTCGCCACAGCGGCAACGGTTTTTGTCACTGAGCCGTCCCCCCCCCCCCCACGCGGGCAGACTCCATCAGCGGTGACTCGCAGGCGAGCGCTGAGCCACGGCGTACAGTACCGACAGCGTTTAAGCGACTGACAGAATTATTATGAATAACAAAGGAAACAATAGACGTTATTTTCTCTCATTTTTATGTATCAAAAAGAGAAAAATAAACGAAAGCATGATAAAAACGAAGATGTAGGGTTTGGAGCAGCTCAAAAGACGATGATTTGAATTTAAAGGGACTGCCAATGGAATCGTCAGGGACAGCTCACTGTCGTTGGTCCATAAATTGGAGAATATTTTCCGTTTCCAAGCAGGGGAATTTCGTTTGAGTGGAAAGGTGGGCGCGCGCGTGCTTACGTCGCGGAGCGCCGGGTGGTGCATGCGCCAGCGCTGGTGCAGCAGCAGCTCGGCCTCGCGCCGCCGCCGCTCCTCCTCGCGGCGCCGCATCTCCCAGTTGGCGGAGCGCAGGCGCCGCAGCCCCGCGTCCTCGCCCTCGCCCTCGCCCTGCGCCTGCGCGCTCGCCTCGTGCGCCGCCCACTCGCGCTGCAGCTGCGCCGCCTCCGCCGCCAGCAGCGCGCTCAACCGCTCGCGCCGCGCCGCCACGGCCTCCGCGCCCCTGCGCACACACACTTCGTATGCAACCACGTACACACGGAGGAATGTACGTGGTATAGAGAAAGATATGTAATGCTGCGCAGAAAAACACCCGATTTGGGGCAGAAAAAAATTCATTGCCGGGCCCTGAAAACAACAAAGTGGATAAATCCCGTCGCTAAATTTAGAAGAAAAAAAAATAACACGTGTTGTTGCCAGAATCGCTTGCTTGGGGAACCTTGATGCTGAAACTTCAATTGAGACCAAAACGTCCGTCCGTCCGTGAACATCACTAGCGCCTTAACTATGCACAGGATTTTTTCCAAATTCAAGCCACCCTTGTCGATCTCGCTGAAGTTGAAGCTTTGAGGTTTTGAAAAGCATTCTTTAAAATTGGTGAGTACATTACACGAAGCCTCTAAGACATCTTAAAAATTTTCTCAAAAACGAATCCAATTTTTCTCTTTACATGTCTTGTAAGAATGCAGTAAAATACTTATAAAGGTGGTCCGATTTTCAAGGTCAACATTGAATTTTTGAAAATATCAAAAGTTACAATTTTTTGGCGTCTTGCTACAATTTTCTTGTCTATAATTAGTTCTTTCAATTAAGATCATGTACATTTGTTTGAAACTTTTAGTTTTCGTGCAATATTTGCAATTTAAAAAAATTACGCAAAATTTGCTCCAAATTTTTTCTTTACACTTTTGGCAGGGATAGTGTTAAAAGTACCCTATTAGATGACATAAACACCGATTTACTCACTTTTTTTGTTTTTAAAAAAAATCAAAAATGTACTTTTTTCCAGCCTTTCACCTCGTAAATGTCTATATTATTGGAAATTTGTTCACATTGTTGCATTTAAGAGAACATGAGCTTTAAATAAAGTCTTATAAAGTACCTCCAAAACACCAAAGTTTTCTGTAAAAATGAGCTCAAAATTCCGCATTTTCTAAAACACTCAAATGCTCTTTTCTCAAAAACGACTCCAAACTTTTTCTTTTAACTTTTCGTACGCATAGTGCTAACTGCACTGTTTAAGATGACATAAAATTCATTACGCTGTATTCTTTTGGTTTTCAAAAATATATATTTTGAAGTTTCATACTATTTTTCCCGACTCAACTTCTGCCCCTGAACGGTTCTTTTTAGTCTCTGCTGTATCGAAAATGGATAAACTACGGTCATTGCGTTTTCACCACGTAATCGCCATAAAAATATTTGCGTCGGACGTCGCAAAAGCGCTGAAGCCCCAAAAGTTTAACAGAGCATCTAACCTACAAATAAATTTACGACGAGCACGTAAGATGTCATTAAAACACACTATATGTGACAAACGTTTTACTTCTCACCAAAAAAATCACTTCACAATATAATCCAACACACTCGATTGCTCTCAAAACTACAAAAATAAATAAATAAATTTGCACACGAATTGGAATAAAGAAAAATTAATTTAATAATGAATAATAATAATAATAATAATAATAATAATAATAATAATAATAATAATAATAATAATAATAATAATTTTTGTAAATACGGCTATTTCGATTAAACCCACTGTTTTCGAGATATAAGCAAATAACTAAAAGGATAACATTTTTTTTGCAATATTATCTGTGAAGCCAATCTTTTTCGAAGGGGCAAACAGAATATTCGAATTCAGCACCCCAGTAATCTATAGAACCGTTGAGAAAAAAACTTCCTGCTTTTTTTTCCTTTGTCAGATACTTAGTAACTGAACTATACATCTACCCAGGCATTTGGAGTAGTTAATAAGAAGGGTTCGGATTCTAATGACCTAAAAATACTTTGAAAATGACCTACTTTTTAAAAATAATTTTAAAAATTGTATTACAATGTGAAATTCAAATAAAAATGTGAAATTCAACGAAGTTTACAATTGTAATTAAAATTGAAGTATATAAAATTATATTTAATATAAATTCTTTAATTAAGGAGGAAATGTAATCCTTAGTTCTTATCTTCCAACCGTCAGTTTTGAAAGGTCGAGGAAGTGACGAAGATCGGTGTAATTTTGAGAGTTCGAAAAATAGATTTCACTGCAGTAGTGAATTTCGTCATGAATTGATGATAGAAGACAAACTATTTTTTAGAGTGTCATTGTAAATTCACTAAAATAATCAATAACAAAAACAAGAAAAGGAAAAAATGCGTAAATGACAAAAATGACGCGAAGGTCCCTAAAAATGACAAAAAAAATAGAAAAATGGCGAAAAATGGCCCCAAACTATACATTTATTTCATCTAAATTCATTTACAAGTTTGTTAGGTCTGGAATGCACTAATAAAAATATGACACGTTTTCCAACTCCGAGCCCTGCTAAAGTAACGAATGCCCGCTTGGTGAATTGGAATGGCAGAGAGGGAATACTGACCGTGGCGAGGCGGGCTGCGAGTGTGTTTGGGCGTGGGCGTGGGTGGCCCAGGCGTTGTGCTTGGCTGCGCGCACCTCGCACGCGCGGAAGTAGGAGCTGGCCTCCGCCCAGCGCTCGGCGCGCTCCGCCTCCGCCGCCCGCCGCCGCGCCAGCGCCTCCTCCACGCGCCGCGCGCTCCCGCCCTGCAACGCACGCGCACGCACACCCTTCACACACACTGCAACAACACACGACTAACACACACACACATATTACATAATTGTGGGCACAATTGTGCGTAACAATTGTGGGCATGAACTTAACGCGCGAAAGAGCGCCTCGAAAAATGTTACGATTATTTTGAAGGTATGAGGTGGTTGTTGCCAGCATTGTAAATTGACGTACCGTTCTGAGTCGAACCTAAGTATGTCAACGGGCCGTGCTATTTAGCGCTGGGTGAAGACTAGGGAGCTCGTGTATCAAGGTAACTTGCGCGAGCTATACATATATATATATATATATATATATATATATATATATATATATATATATATATATATATATATATATATATATGCGTGTGTGCGTGTCCGTGTGTGTATGTGCGTGTGTGTGCGCGCGCGTGTGTGTGTGTGTGCGCGCGCGCGTGCGTGTGCGTGCGTGTGTGCGCCCGTGTGTGTGCGTGTGTGTGTGCGTGTGTGTGCGTGTGCGTGCGTGTGTGTGCGTGTGTGCGTGTGTGTGTGCGTGCGTGTGTGTGAACATGATCAAAAGATGGCAGAGGTCACTGGTACGCAATGTCTGTTATTTAAAAGTTCTATGTAAAATTTCGTTTTCTCTTTGAGTTACAAAGTTGTATGTAAACACAGAACCCACAAGATTTTGTTGGAAAAATACGTTATGGGGATCCCTGTTTTCGAAAAATGTTATTTCCTGTCAAAACGTCCATCGTCATTCTGTGAAAAACACCAAACAAGTGTCTAAATCATTCATAGGACTTTCGCCACAATTAATATTCTCCAATTGATCTCGTTGATGTCGCTACCCTGCAATTTTAAAGGAATATTCTAATTTTTGGGTGTTCTTTACGTGTAGTCCTAATGACGTTTTCGTACTTTCCCTTAAAGTATTTGAACTTTTCCATTATTATTTCATGACTGTCGATAAATTCAAAAATCATTATTTACAGTTTTCACGAATTTGCCTTTCACCTTCAGTATCTGAGCTAGAGATTTTTTTAACGCAATCTATTCTTCAATATCAGATCTTTTAATTATTTTATGAATAATTTTCCAATGTATTAGTAGTTTTTGCGCAATTTTGAGTTACAGGGTTACAACGTTCATTATTTTCGAACTCGTCCATCTCCCTTAATATTGAAGTATGTTAATTTCTACTGAATGCAATATATTTTCAGATATTACATTTGGAAATAATTTCATGAAAACTTATCAAAATATTAAGTCTCTTCACAATTTTGAGTTACGTCGTTTGCATTTTTTGAGTGATAGGTGAATGGTTAGTACATTATAATATTACGTATACGTCACCATTAACATGAGAAATAATGCTGATGTAGTTTGAATTTGCTTTACAATGCTTCTTAATTAAAACAATGAAATTATATTTTCTACTACTATTTCCTGTAACACATAGATATCTTCTGTTTTTTCAAAGTATCCTGTTCACCCTGATATCTTCCAGTTTTTCCTACATATACAACTGTGTTGCTTCAAATAATCCAGAATTTAAGTATTACAAAGTCCAATGTAAAAATGTAATATTTAATAAGTTGCTGAAAATGATATTATTTGGAAATTAATGTTGAGTTTGATTTATATCTCCACTTAATCATTAAAACCAGAATGTTCGAAGATTTGGTACAGAAATGATATAAGGATGCTCAAAACTTCAAACCCCGATTTCTCGAAAGCAGCCTTGTGCTACATACAACCTTGTAACACGTCATACCCACACACCCATATATATATATATATATATATATATATATATATATATATATATATATATATATATACACACACGCCACAGTCACCCACGCGGAGCATGCCGCCGCGAGCGGCGAGGATAACGCAATCTAGTAACCGCAGACCACAACTCAGTGTGGTATATGCTGGACAGGGTAAACGCGAGGCGTCAGTCCTGTAGGGGTATGACGCGCTACCTCCGCACCACGGACGGGCTGTCGGTCGGTCGCACCGGACGGCTGACCGTCACTTTCTTCTTGGTTGAGTTGTCGGCGGTGTTAGGTAGTTGGTCGCCTGAATACGTGAAGTAGTCAGGACGGAAAATGCCATCTTGAAAGACTGGAAGAAATTAGCGCAGTTAAGTACTGAAGAAGTAGCGTGAGATCCGCCATTGCGAGGACTTTGAATTAGCGGTGAAGTTTACGAGTTCGAGGAGAACGTTGTGATATTTGAAGTCACATTGTGAGGAGTTGAGGCAGAATTTCCGAGAGCAGAGTTTAGTGAAAAAGGCGGTGAGAACTGCAACATTTTCGTTGAAGTTGTGAAACGAATGCGTGCCATTATTTATTCATTACGTGCGAGGACTGTGGGCACGTCGGCGTTTAACGTGTTGTGGAACAGAAAGAAAGAAAGAAAGAAAGAAAGAAGAGGCGTGCGAACGAGCGAGTTCCGCAGCGGAAGAAGAAGAGGCAAGAGGGAAGAAAATTGGATTGGATGTTGGTCCGGATGTGGACGGCGCAGCAAGCGAGGAAGCTCCGCCCAGTGGAGTCTATGAAGGCGGCAGGGCGGGCGGAGGCGACGGCGCCAAGTAAAGCGTGCCGAGCAAAGTCGCGAGTTGTCGGTGTCTCGGCCAGGTCAGATGCGAGTGCGAGCTTGCGCAAGGTAAAGGAACGGTATTGTGACGGAGTTTTGAAGTGTGTAGAAAGCGACAGGCGTACGATCGCTACGAATTTGTATCTGAGGAGTGGTCATGCCTGCGGACAATTCGGCTGAATATGTAATTACACAAAATTCAAGTTTCACTAGTAAACTTCTAAATCAAGTTTCACTAGTAAATTGTAGATTACGCGACTTCGAGATTTTTCTTTTCTTAAAATCGTGATTAGAAAGATTAAATTGATTGGAACATCTGTCGTATCTCATACGGCGATCGCCACTCATGTTGCACAGTGTACGCACGATTCACAGAACAAACTCTAGCACTCTTATCTTTATAAGATGTGTATTGCGACTGATGCTCAGAAAAAATTACTCAAGTCCCTTGACAAGTGGTCTGTTGTATTTCATGAGCAAGGTCAGGTGGACACCCTATCCCTAGGACGCAAAGGGACTCAGAAGTCAAATTCGTTTCGCTGACACGAGGAAAAGCAGTAGTAGAATTCGTTTCGCTGTCACCCATCCCTTCCTGGGACACAGTGAATATACGAGTTACTAATATTTCTTGAAATCCTAATCAGGCAGAGGTCATTTTTTTGGGCACTTGTATCAAAGACTCATCAAACACAATTCGTTCGTGCAGGGGCAAGAAGCGCGCACTTACAATAGATTTTTTAGATCTGCACGTGTTCAGTGCCCACTTTTTTTTCTTGTTGTGTTTTGTAGAAAATTGAATAAGAAATACACCTATATTTTTTAAAGTTTTTATCTGAGCGAGTTCATACAGAATTTTTCATTTTTTTTAAAATAATTACCATTTTAATGAAATATTTACTTTTCGAGACAGTAATTTACAGACGAATAAAATACGCATATCAAAGTATTAAATGAAACAAACCATGATTTTTTTATGTTTAGTATATTCGGAGCATCAATCAATCATATTTTGCGGAGTACAAGTAAATTCCAAAATTTAATACAGACATAACTACACAAATAATCAATTTTCAGATAAAGAAACATGTGTCTTTTTTTGATGACCAGATTTAATAAAAAAATATCATACATAAAAAATCCGTGTTAATTCGTATGCCATTGACGTGGAATGGCTCGTATTCGAATTCGTTTCGCTGCCACTCATTTAGTTTTCAAGACAATTTGAATGAATTAAAACCATTTTTATTTTACATATTTTCACACATTTTGGTTTAATTGCATAGTTTTTACATGTGACTTATTACGACATATTAGATTACATTTTAATATATTTATACTTCGAAACGGAACATTTTAGATTTTAGTTCTGAATATACTACGTTACTGCAATCATCTTTCTTACAAAGCAATGCAATGATATGACCACCGTACCTTCTACATGAATTGTCAAACCAACTCCCCCTTCTACTTTTAAAACCCGCATAGGAGGCATCAACGATAAGCAGATGTACGTAAAGCAGAAGTAATTTTAACCACGTCCTGGCTCATGTTTTCCCCCATGCGTAACTCGATCAAAAAATTTGTTTTTACTGATCATTGCATTATCGCGATGATGGGGTGGGGGGCGGTACGTTGCAGTACACCCCCCTCCGGGATCTTAGTCCTCTACTGGGTACACGGTAGTACTATTCACTTGAGCATCGGCTCCTTGTAAACATCATTGTATATAACTCAAACGAATTTTATATTACGAGTGGAACAAGTGTACAAATATTTCTGTAGAGGTACAACTTTCTTTCGACCACTCTGAATTCATGTTAAGAACTGATTGACGTTATGTGCTTGGAAAATGGTTATACAGAAGAATTTTAAACATTAAAGTAAATTTTTATTTTACGTATTTTCTATTTTTTCGTACATGTTCTTCAGCACTTGGATCAAAGACTGACCGCACAATTCGTTACTGCATGGGTAGGCAGAGTGGGCCCTCATACTTACAATTGATTTTTTAGAACTCTATGAGTGGATGATTGCCCACATTTTTCTCAGTGTATTTTATAGAAAATTGAACAAGTCTGTACATATTTTAAATTTGTAGTTAAACTACAGAACGTATTACAGAAAATAATTTACTAATATATGAGCAAGAAAAACCCTATTAAGTGCACAAGCACAAAATTTCTACAATTATACAATTGATTAGAGTAGACAGCTACAGTTTCTTGCAAACTCCGTGAACGAATTCCCGAAGTCCATCTTCCTCTAGAACAGGGCTTTGTCTTTAAACGACCCCTTTTAAACGAATTGTTTGCTTCATCTACCCCCTTGTTTTCCTATAATATACAGCATCCAAAATCTTAGCACAAAGAATTGCACTTAATGCCATAAAGATAACAATTTCGTGCACCAATATTCTCATAAAAATTTCAAATTTCAACCAATGAAGAAGTTAATGCTTCTGTTTAGCTGAATTTAATCTTCATAGTGGTGCAATGGTTACAAAATGTTAGATTTTGTATTTTAAGAACTGGCAACAACCTGTCTCCAGTATATATTGCGGAGAGCCATTTTCTTGCGCGATAGAGTAACGTTGTGAACACCTAACGACCCCGTTGGGAACCCCTCCTCTAGAAGAACGCGAAAAATTCACATACAGTCAATTTAGGGCACATCTTGCCTAATAGTCCAGTAAAAATGTCTTAAGAAGCAGAAACTGAGATGGTGCCGACAAAATAAAGTCGGAAGATAGAAGTATTCGAATGATTACAAATTGCTCAGGAATGACAGATATCACATCTGATACCGATGTCAATGTTAGGCGAAGGGAATTTTTCTTTCAGCACTCACGCATCAAAAGTAGTCTTTACCCTTTTCTGTTTATTGATTCGAAAGCGTTACTTTGCGGTACGCGCAATGAATGATCCAAAGATTATACCCTTGCAAGTTTATTTATTTAACGTCAAAAAAAACAGTTCAAACTGCGTATGACGTGCTATGGGGAAAAATGAATTGTGTGCACATTTTCAAAATTCTGTGATCCCTACACTAAGCCATATACTACTTAAATAAAAAAACTCCCATGTAATAAAATCTATTTTCAAGGATAAATAAGAAATAAATTTTGGCTCTTATCCATGTTGTCTTTCGGAATAATACTTCCTGCCGCGACAACATGGAAACGATAATTTGAATAATTGTACTTCACACTGAATTCTAGAAGACTTGCACAGAAAATGAAGTTACATTTATGTACAGAAGCAAAACAAGGGGCCATCTCAGCATTTGCTCAATGGATCAGGAAAACTGGACGAAAAACCTGATCGAGATGGGGGTCATTGACCCGGAGGCTGTAGTACAATAGTTCTTACAGGTTCTTTATACACATTTATACAGTCCAAATGGTAAATAATGCATTATGTATCATTGTTAAAATTAATGTTACTTTTCTTGTAATGCTCAGTATAGTCTCTAATTGTATAGAAACAGTCATGCAGCAGAAACGATTTCACTTGGGATTTAAACTTTTCTAACGAATTTAATCGTTTAATGTCTGGCAAAGTGTTGTAAAATAATGTACATGTATTGTATGTGAATTTTTTGTATTGAGCTGTTGATACTGTCACCTGATGAATATGATTTCTACGTCGAGTGTTATAGTAATAGACATCGGCATTTTCTGAAAATATATTCCCGCCCTTAAGCAAGTCATTTTTGACAAAAACAACTGATTCGTAAATAAACAGACAAGGTAATGGTAAAATTCGTAGATTAATGAAGAGAGGCTTACATGAATCACGTGGGTAGGATTTGGTTATTATTCGTACGATTCGCTTTTGTAATCTAAAAGTCTGGGAGCTATAAGATGTATTTCCCCAGAATATTATGCCATATCTCAGGCGGGAATGAACATTCGCGAAATATACACAACAAGTTTCCCATAAATTCATGCTAATAAATATTGTATGCAACTCATACGTCTTTTACCTATCGATTTCAAAATGGGTACAAATGTTATTCGTACGCCAAAGACACTTTCTGTACGTAACTATTAATTAAACCGAAGCAATATTTCCATGCGTAACTCACCCGGAGGGAAGGCGGCGCGGAGAAGACGCCGAGCTCCATCCCGTCGGCGCCGCGCCCTCGCGCGCACTGAGCGCCCCAACCCGCCCGCACCCCTCCCCCTTCACTTGATTGAGGCGGCTCGACTCACGACGAGTTAAGCATTCACTTCACTAGCGGTGTATTCCTCGTTTCTAGAAACCGCGCTGTCGCATGGGAGCGGGGGGGGGCGACTCACGAGGATCATCCCGGCAGATCATCCTTCCTTCACACTGTGCACGCAGAAACACGCATGAGACGGTACTCAACTCCGTGAACAGAGAGGTTTCTGACTGGAACACAATCACTTGGGTATTTTGTGTTGGCTGCTCATGGACTGCGCAGCCAGGCGGAACCAGCGCGTGCGGGACGAGGGGAGGGCGGAGGAGGGGCGGAGCGGAGCAAGCCGTACCCGCCGGCGCCGCCCCGCCCCCTTCAATGACGCGACGCTATGAGGCAGGTCGGCCCGGTCGATGGGCGACACAACGCTTCCTTACCCTCACGCCACGCGCTTTAACGAACGCATCCACCACTATATATATATATATATATATATATATATATATATATATATATATATATATATATATATATATATATTAGGCTGTATCGACAAAATAGAAGTCAATGGCTTCATGAAAAAAAGTTTTATTTCGATGCAAGAACAACAGCGACGAAGATATAAGCGTTTGAATAAGTAAAATAAGTTTAAATAAGTAACGTTTGAAGATCATGAAATCGTTGGGGGATAATGTGGGCACTACTTCAGTCAAAAATCCGTTGATAAAAATAACATTAAATAAAATGAATTTGTTACTTTCTAAAAAGTAGCGGAAAAGGCCGAAAAATGGGGTGTTTTTGGAGTTTGTGGCACTCGTAAACACATTTTAAAAACGATTTTATTTTTGTCGCTGTTGTTCTTGCATCGAAAGCTAACCTTTTGTTCACTAAGCCATTGACTTCTCATTTTTCCGATACAGTATATATATATATATATATATATATATATATATATATATATATATATATTCAGGTATCTCCCCCAGCGGGGCAAGCTCCAAGTTCCCGGCTGGTACGACACTGTCGGGACTCGAACCATAGGACCTTCCGGTCAGAGTCATAGCAGAGACAGCGGCCTGAAGTGGCATGATGAGTGGTGTGTCCGTGAGAGCGGTACAGCCTGCGGTATGTCTATGGAACCATGAGTGCTGAGGTGGGTGGTGTACTGTGGAGTGTTGTGGTGTGCTACGTCAGTGATGTACTTTGGTGTGTGGAGTGGTGTGCACGACCTGGAAGATGCCAAATATACACGGACTGAGTAAGCGTGTATGTGTATGTGTGGTCATGTTCGGTCCTCTGAATGACATGGCAATTACATACATATGCTTTTATCATCCAATTGTGACACCGATATACTGTGACATACCGATATGTCACATGAAAATAAACTAACATTTATTTGTAGACTATATGGTGGAACATGCATTAGGAAATATCACGAGAGCAAGGGCTTAGCAATGACTGTGAATAAACAATGTAGTTTTTGTTTTTTGAAAATGCATTAAGAGGTGGCTGGATGCCGAAAGTAGAAAATTTGGGATGGGCGAAGAAGTTTAGACGATCGAAAGGTCAGCTACACCAAAATATAACGAACGAATGGATTGGCTGGGTGAAAGAAGGACGGTCAAATGTTATGAAAAAAGAAAAGGTAGCAATACGAGGTCTTCGCGGGTGAATCAGGCAGGAGGATTTCATTCTGACCGGCATCGCGTGTCTGAACTGATCGTAGGTTCGTGAGAGGGAGCGAGTGTAGTGCAGATAGTCAGAGTCGGGTTATCAGATCGTGAAATTTTAAGGACAGTAAATGATATTGCAGATATTGCATGTGGAAGTAATATTGATGCATAAATTGGGACTTTGTCGGGAGTGGTCGAGTAATAGATTTCGGGACTATGTCATAGGACGTAATCGGGACTGATAATTTTGATAGTTTGAGACCAGCTTGGATAGGGGCAGAAGAGGATTTCTTGGAACTTTGGACTACGGCAAGCTCGCAAGATATTTCGACTGAGAAGTCTACGAGGGACATTAACGAAGAATAGATAAGTTAACCGCGGTATAAAACTGTAAATTCAAAGATATCTTGATCAAAGGCCTAACATCAAATCATTTATTAAATTCACTAAATTGTTTGCTAAAAAGGTAACAATAAACTTTGTTAAATTTTGTTCTTTAGAAAAGTGATCTTTCATTTAGTCAATCCAAACAGAAATGAACTAGAAATATATAATCATTCTATTTCAGATTCCCAGCTGCGCTGTATAGTCAGCGGATCTTATAATCCATTATAAAGGTAATAAGGATTATAATATATCGTGACCCATTGACCCAGCAAGCCGGACGCTAAGATCTTTGCAAGATATTAATGTAGAAAGAAATTTTGTATATCTCAATACCAGCACATTCTGATAAATCGTTTATGTTGAGCGAACACTATGAATTGCAAATCAGAATTAGAGGGTTGAACTTTAAAAGTCGGAACGCCATGAAGCCGTGTTTTAACAGACTTTTATGATCCTTACACACAGTAATTTTGACTACTGTATGTGCTGTCAAAACGGTACTTTCACAGGTCTTACGAAAACAATCTTTTGAGCTCACGGGAATCAATTTAGTACATGTCCAATGAAAAATGAGTCTAATAGTAATGCGGAGGAAGTAAATTACGTGGTCAAGAAAAGGTTGGCGAGGGTACGCCCATTACCATTCTCTAATATCGTAAGAACTTAGGAAACAAAATGTTACTTAAAGCATTGATACGTTCGTCAACTCATCATTATTTTCCCCTGAAAACTTATCAAAGACGAGCCAATCAAATGCAGCTAATGAACGGATCGGAAATTATTGCATCATTTAGGATCTCGAAGTGAGTTACACATCAGTCAGGCTATTAATCATTCTGAAGCGAGTCGAAAGAATAACGTAAAATACTTTATCACGAATGAAAAACTTGGCCTTCATCTGTCTAAATTATTAAAATTACAGGATATCTGGGTAATCAAGTTAGGCAATAGTGGGTATATAAATCCACCTTACTTTGGAACCAATTCAATATTCTTTTAGCGGTTTCTTACTAGCACCATAATATGAATCAACTTCTTGAATCAATCAAGAAGAAAAGAAAATAACATGGTGGATAGTTTCTTAAAAACTAATGGCTTTAGTCAATCCAATTAACAGAATTTTTCGTTTTTCTTAACAAATCTTTACTGTATGGAGGTTTCTTCGCAATTTTATCTTTACAATCAAACCTTCTAACTTTGCCGTGAACCACTACGACTGTGGCTACCTCTTCTATAGAACAGTCCATTGAAGAAAACACTGTCGATGAACAAATGGCGTTATGTAATCCTTGAAAGAGCTAACATTCGTAGGTGAAGTGTAAATGAACTTAATGAGATGAAAGAGAAAACTAAAAGGTTAGTGAATGGGCGTGTAAACACAGCTTACAATGCCGTATCAGTTAGCATATCTGTTAACCGATATTTCGTGAAGGAAAACTTGACATAACAGGCGAGTCCGTTGCAGGAAAAGTGTGAACAATTCTCCTCGCACGCGCTTCCTCTGAAGTGTTCAAGGCCGAGCAGCCGACCAATCTGCCATATGGGTAATGAACGAAAATACACGATATTGAACGAAAATAAAGTCGTTACACCTGTATTCTTGTAGTACGAGAGACCCATCTACAGTACGCTACATTTTTATGGGAATATTTTCCATTCTTGTATGAAATGTGCATAATTTTTGTGCTCAAAGACAAACGTCAACTATGTTTCTACGATGTTTGTTTTTTCTTTCCTGGTTGTTGCGTAATCTTCTATATAATATTTCAATTTAAATGTTTCATTTTAAAAACATTTGTAAAGAAGACCAAGATTCAAAAAGTTACCTCGTACCTTGGCCCATCAATCTTGTATCTCGGGCTCTCCACGAGGTGAGGAAGGCAGGCATGTCAAGGTCCCTACCTAACGAGAGGTCGTTGACTCTGCGTCCAGAGCAACTGCCGCGAGATTGAAAGTAGGGTTGTACACATTTCTCCGGGGTGAAGGTACCTCACTGAATACCTGCCCCGTGACTGTCTTTTGGAGAAGCCCAGTTGACAGTTTTGCCCCAAATGTAGCGATATTCATTCCCATTTTCTTTAGTAAAGCAAAGAAATTATCCATTAAAATGAAATACATCACAATTAAAATGACATACTCGTACATCGTAATATTTGAGCTTATAATTGAGGGTAAGATTAAACATCTTGAATCGAAAGGATTTCGGTTCGTAATCGCGTTAATTCAAGTGCATAATTGTGCATAAAATACATAATTGTCTGAACTTTATTCGGTCAGAATAGGAACTCGTATGTTAAAGGACGTGTCCGAAAGTAAGAGTGATACAAATATGAGATGAAATTTCACTAGAGGAGGTGGACTACAACGACTTGTTAATTTATATCACACTATTGCTGCATTCAACAAATAATAGTATAATTGAATAAAACATAAAACAACACGAAAACAAGCAAGGAATTTTCTATTCAAATACACTCCCGCTCCTTGGCAAAAATTATTATAAACGTAAGATTTAAAAAGAAAATAAACATTAAATAAAGTAATACGTAATAAAGTGTGTAAACATAATTCAAATCTCTGTTATTTGCTAAAAACATCTCGCAAACATAGTTTCGTATGACGCCACCAGTATTCGTTATACTTCCGAGTACGCTTTGCGCTTACATTGCCCGCTTGCGCGTCTCCTTTCTGGATTTAGAGGGGAAAGAGAGCGGAGTCAGGGAAAGTTGCCCATGCTCACAGACCGTCGGGCTTCCCAGGTGGGCAAGTAGCTTGTTTAGGCGGAGTTTGATATGCCGAATTAGAAAAGCATAAGCGGATATTCATGGCAGGTAAATATAAGAAATGATATATACATTTACTTCAAAATAGACATTCTACGTAAAGGCGTTTACTGTTTGGATTGATTGATTGAATAGTGGTTCCGGGCGCGTCAATTGCTATAGTTATTAGTCCCGGTAGTGTAGTGCATTCCTCGGCAGGTGGCGCTGGTCTTTCCCCGCTGGATAGTGGGATCCGGCGCCGACCTATCGTCGCTTAACGGAGTTACCCTAACCAGGTATCTCCCATCAGCGGGGCACTGCCCCAGCCGAAACAAGGTTTAAGCTCCCGACCGGTCTCCCGGTATGCATGGACGTAACACATGTTACATGTTACATTACATGTTAGTATGTGTATGTACGGGGTGAGGATAGGACAATGAAGGGGAAGGAATAATTTCTAATATTCGCCTGGTGTTGATCGGAGAAATCACAGAAAACTACCGTTCAGAGCCACTACAATTCTCCTCCAGACAGCGACTAAATTTGACCTAGCTAGATAGCTAGTGGCACTGCAGTGACATCAGTTGTTGCACTGACCCCCTTCTCCCGGTTTTAGTGCTTCGAATAATTTCCTTTCTTCCCGTTATATTCTCTACCTTTCGAGTTTCGCTGACGCTCATTAACCCGATTATGTTTTTGTAGACACATGGCCTTCAATTTCGTTTTTCTTTTGAGACCGACAATTGAATAGGCCTTACTACCACATTACTGTTAAAACATTCATTCAAGAACAAGAAATTCAACATTAAATCATTCATTCAAGAACATTAAAACAAACATTCAAGAACTCGAAATTTAGAAATAATGCGCTTAAATTATAAATAAATATTTATCTTTATTGTTAATTTAAGTAATACAAGATCACAGGAACAAGTAACAAAGAGGCTTAAGGTCCTAATTGTCAATACTCCGGGTTTTGTTTCTTTAAATAATTCTACGAAAAAATCTAATCACGTAAAAGCATCGCATCAAGTCCGTAGAAAAGCAAACTTGGGAATGTTGGAAATTTTACTTTTGACATCACGAAATGAATTCAATTAAATAACTTGACACGATAAATGTGGATGCTGATAAGTTACTATGAAAGAGATAGTGTTGCTATCATCTTACAATCAAAATGCCATTATCCTCTGCTGTTTTCTTTCATTTTCCCCCCCAAACCACAAATGACCAAAGGCAAATCCCCTGTTTGTTTAACTTCAATATTGTCGCATTTAGATCCCATTATCCTGTCTGTTATCGTCTTAAAAATGAAGTAATAATAATAATAATAATAATAATAATAATAATAATAATAATAATAATAATAAAACCTAGCGAAGTGTCTCAGGGCGTAGCGCGCTGACTTCGCAGTCGGGAGACCCGGGTTTGATTGTCGGGCCCGCCATTCTAACCGGGGTTTTCGTGGCTTCCCTTCGGTCATATAGGCGAATACTGGGATGGTTCAAAAAGGGCACGATCACCTCTCATCATCATCAGACGCAACAGAGAAAAGAAGTATTTCAGTTATATCCTCAGAAATTTCATATAAGTAATATAAGTTGTGTCCATACACCAAGAACCGTCTTACCAGGTGAGGGGGAACCTAGGGTGAATTGATTTTGCTCTTATTTTGTTTCGGGCATCTGTGTTACGCAGGTTCATGGTGAGCGGAATCGTGGCCTGAAAGCGCCGTATCAGTTGTAACTCGAAGTCCAAGGCGGCGGTTCCCCCGCTCCGGCCACAGGCCGAGCGCCGAGCCGAAGGTTCTTCCCCGCTTCCCGCCCCGCCCCCTTCCCCCCTCTCCAACCCGCCCCGCTTCGCGCCGAGACCCGCGCACTTCTCCAATTTACTGAGAGGATTTTAGTCGGTGAAGCTAGTTTGAATCAATGGTAAATCTGATTTTTTTTTCATATTCACAAAGAAATACTGCATAATTAATATATTGCTGCAAAAGGAGAAAAGTATTTTGTCAACTGTATGGCCTTTCGTGGCAGAAACAATACAAATTTAAAGTACATATAAAGATTAAAATAGGTTTCAAGAGCTACCGCCAGGCCTCTAAAAAAGGTAATTTCATGTTCAGTAGCTTCTTATATGCTGAAATGTAGTTCAAATTTGGGAATAATCTAGTTTCCACGGTGTCTATTATTAAAGCGGTCTGACAATCAGCTCATAGCCACTGTCGCTTCTAGTTCCTTCATGAGCTGCCTCCGTGGGTCGAGGCCGCACTGGGTGGGTGAGGAAACATTCGGGGCGGAGGCGAATATTAGCTTCGATTAGCAAAACGACGAATCTGCCACATTCCGTACAACATGTGGCTATTTGTTTTCCTAAGACGGTTTTAGTAAGTAACCGCTGTCTGTTCTTCCCCGATTCATTTCTGTATAGATTCTGCCTGTTCTTCCCCGATTCGTTTGTTTATAGTTTGAAGCAAAAACCGAGAAAAGAGCGAAGGCGACTGCAAGAAACGCTCGCGTGACGGATGCGGGGCCCTCGAGAACAAGTGGCGTAGTCATCGCAGCGAAGGTCCAGGCCGATGACGAACGGCAACACGACAAACGAAACTCTTGCACAAACAAACAAATGGAGACTCACAACAAACGTCTAAAATGCGTATTTCCCTCGTATACATGCGCGCGCGCCAAGGCATTTGAGATGTTACGTAAAAGATGGCAGTAACCTGTTACGAAACCATTGCACCATGAGTTTTCACGATTAGGGCATCAGAGTAACGCGAAGATAATGAGGTTATGCAGAAAGGATAAAGTCAAAATCAGTAACAGGAAGTAGATAATTTGGCGGGCAAAGAAGAGCTGCTAAAGCGTCTGTACTCGCGAGTCGCAACCGAAGCTTTGTTAGCCAGAAGATCCACCGTTCGAGTGTCCACTGGAGAATTTTCGAAGCCGAGCACTGCCGGCTGCTCTGAGCAGCCACATCCTCCGATTCATTCCAGGAGGAAGCAGCACCTTCGGCAACGGGCGCGATCACCCTTCCGCAATCTCTCCCCACTTCCAACGTCAGCAGCAACGATCGCAAGCCGCGAGATCCGGCAAATTTCCCATAACTTTGCGTTTCATCAATGCTTTAAACGTTATTGGAACGGTACGCTAATTAGGAGAAGAACAAGTATTAGAAGTCATGGGAGCTGCTAGGGTGATCATGACCTCTTCGGATTAACCCAGTTGATAAAAAGATTTTCAGGGCTCCAAGTTATTAGTTGTAATGTCCAAATAGCAATAAATATTCTCCATAGTTTTATATTATTGCAAATATCTAATACTTAAATGGTTAAATTTACTTACACTCTATGAATAACAATGTACTTATAATTTCAACGCTTCCTTTTGGCGATACATGACTATCGATTTTAACCATGCTGCCCGAGGGTTGCTGGTTGCATTTAATTTGAATATTTGCAAGATTTTTTTTTGTAACAAATCCTTCATATTCTTAAAGTTAAAGAGAAATTCGGTATGCCTCCGTAATTTTTTTCTTTAAAGTCTGGCTACATGCAAATCGCCGCAAAACTCATCTACACTACAGAAAAAATACAGGAGAGAATGGTTAAAGTACATTATTGAATTGATAAGTAGCTGCGATATAACGACTTTTTTAAATTCATGGCGTATCCCTTGTTAATTTTAATAAATTTGTCGATGGCTTTAACTACATTCCGCCTCCTTTCTCCTCCTCCTCATCCCGCCCGGTGCTACCGCATATAGAGAAGGGCTGCGAGGGCAAGACCACAGCCCAGCCCAGCCCCGCCCCGCCCCGCCCCGCCCCGCCCCGCCCCGCCCCGCCCCGCTCGCATCGTCCGCGCGGAGCGGCGGCCTTCGGGGGCAGCGGCGGAAGCGGACTGACCGCGCGGCAAAACCACGACCAGGTGAACAACCCACGCGCGATTCCACTCCAAGCCAACGCACCCGCTATACTGCGATTTTTCTAACCGTGCGTCTGGCAGGTATCAGCTGTTGACAGTTTCATCCAATCGGCACCTTATATGTCACTACAGTGCCGTCACTACGGTGACGTTCAAGCTCCCGATTGGATGAAACAGTCAACAGTTGATATTTACCACACGCACGGTGAGAAAAATCGCACTATACGAACAAAGCATAAACGTTCTATTTACCTCAAAAATAATATGAACTGCACGTGGCGTACATTTCATAATTGATACATGAATCTGAAAATAAGGTTTACAAATAGAGACGTCTTGAACTAGTTACAATGTATATGAATGTAACGTCATGTTAACCGTCATTAGTTACGTAACTTGTAGAGAGAGTATTTGATGTACGAATGAAATGTTCATCCGGCATTTTGAAATCTGTCTGTCAAAGATCCTTTCGTACGATTTGCGCACTTTTTTTTTTTTTTTTTAGTAAAAAACACACAGAAACTTATCAATATGTAATAATCGGATCATTTGCAATGTGCAAGACGACAGACCTGTTGATTGATATTAACCGCTCCTACTGTTTTGATTACTTTGTTGTAGCCAGTATATGCGTACCGCAAAGTAATGAAATGAAATGTGCGTTTGAATTAATTTCTAAGCAATAAACAGAGACCGGAAGTACTAGTTTCCATGCACGAAAGCGAAAAAGTATTTTGAGCTATAATAGTATATTATGCAACTCATAATGGCTTTATTGCATGAGTACACGTAGTGAAAACGAGTGACTTTTCAAATTGTATGAAAAAGATACGAACATTTTCAAATTTCTCCAAATAAGCTTTATACATTTATAGGACAAAGTGAATTTTTAGAACCAACTTTATTGGGATGTCGTAGGTACTTGGCTTTGTGCGAAGAAAACTACTCGGCTGATTTACCGCTACCACCTCACGAAACTCTCTCAGGGATTGGTTGAATTTGCGATGAGGCAATTACTCGTTCCGTAAAAGGCAAATAAGTCATAATATGTCATTTTAAAAACAATTAAAGATGTCATTTTTATAAACGATCGTACCGAAAAAGGACTTATATAATGATAGAATACGAAATAAAGGATGTAAAAGTACCCTCGAACAATGGCATGTTACAAGTATGTAATGCAGAGTATTATTCAGTAAACTTCAGAATAGTCGGAGAGATTGTACAGGGTATGCCTTTCGGGCGGTGTATGGCTCGGAGGTGGCAAGTGCGGTGGACAGCGACGAAGGCGCGCAGCGGCGGTCAGGCGCTGGCGAATGGCAGTCGCTGGTCGCGCGGAATACGTGAATCGGGGCATCCCCGCAAGCGGTGACGCGGGAGAGGGGGATGGCGACGGGTGGGGGCGGGGAGGGGGAGGGGGAGGGGAAGGTGGGCGCGCGAGCGGGCGATCCGGGCAGTCGCGCAGTGGGCTTCAGACGCGGACGCGGAATTCAGAGGCACCAGCACCGGGTGCGTACCATTCACTTCTGCGCAACAGCCAGCGGCCAGCATTACGAAATCTATCACGCGAATCTAAGCGAGTCTTGCGAAACATCTCAATCATGTTTTGGATCTTAACGAACAAAAAGTATATGCAGTTTATGCGAAATGAAACTCAATTTTATTCGGCAAAATTATACTATCATTATGCGCGACAAATTGCCAAACTGTGTGGCGTAATATTAGCCCCAAAACGGGTGTTTGTGCGGAAAGTGCTATTTTAATTTCTTTTATAGGTCCTTTTAAAATTGTTAGACAACAAACATTATTTTTCTAATTATTTTATTTCACAACAATTCAAATTTAATCTTATGTCTATGTTTTTCCAGTCTTCAACGACGTTTCGAGAGCTTTTGCGCCCCCATCTTCAGGTCGAATGAAGTAATACAATTAATCTTAATTGCTAAATGTATAACATTAATATAAGTTGAGTTGTAGATAATTATCATGTAAACACAAACTTACTGGGTATTTTTCAAATAAGATGTTTTTAAGATCCAAGAGAAGATATCTCTTTCTACTAATTTATAGTGACCCATCGGGAAGTTCATGATTTTTTTTTAATTGCCTAAAAGTCTTCAACATTGTTTAATGTTTCTGAAATTTAGAAAGTTATTTCTAGAAGATTCATTTTTTAAACTTTTTTAAAACAAGTTTAAGAATGTAGAGCTCACTTGTTTGTGATGAAATGTCATCTTGCTAGCTGACACTCGTATGTTCGGGAATTAGATTGAAAGAGATTTCGAGCTGTGAGTGGGCCAGGGGAAGGGAAAGTCTTATTCAACAAAGAAATCTGCATTTGATTCTAATTTTGTATCTCTTGCAATTCATTAATTATTTTGTCATAGTTATTTACAAAAGTGTTTAATTTTGTCATTCAATTCATGGTCTGCCGAATTTTAGTCTGAAACGTTCCCGTTATTATTCTATCGTACCATCCCTCCACTGCTAGAATCTGTCGGTCATTGAACTCCATTTGATGGTTTAGATCTAACCTGTGCTTGGAAATAGTTCTGACTTTTGGGATTTTCTAAAATGTTCTTCTAATGTCAATTATCTACAACTCAACTTAGATTAATGTTATACATTTAGGAATTGAGATGAATTGTAATATTTCATTAGAACTGAAGATGGGAGCGCAAAAGCTCTCGAAACTGTTGAAGACTGGACGTAGACGTAAGATGAAATTTAAATTGTCATCAAATAAAAAAAAGTCTGTCTAAAAATTTTAAAGAGACCTATTTCTTAAGATAATTAAAACTATAAGACAGTATAAAATTGTATATATGCTATTTTAATTACCACCACTTTGTATTTGCAGTGGAAGCAATAACGCGTATATCGAGTTAATAACAATTCCTTTTAAAAACAAAAGGTGGGGATTGATATTTAGGACATGACAGTTAATTGAAATTATGTGCAGCAAAAAAATGTTTTTTTTAAACGAACGTTTAACAAGTTATGTAAATTAGTCATTATATAAAATAATGTTCTTATGTAATTCGTATCTTATTTAAATGAAACTCAATACGAAAAACGATAAAAAAAAGCCTCCAAACGGGAAAAAACAGACGAAATAAGAGGGAGATCACACAGTTTCGTTGAATTATGCGCGCATACTGCGGGAAATGCGTTATGCTGCAACAGATTTAGAATTACGCGAATTTATGAGAACTGCACTGGGTACACTGACCCTAACAAAGTGACATTCAAATACAAACTATTTCCAAAAATTAGTCGAGTATGCAATCAAATAAAGTGGAGATCTCTAATTTTGTGCTTGTGGTCAATATTCCGTAGAGAATTAAGCTTTGATCTACTCCAATTATCAGATCAAGAAGAACATCAAATAACTTTAGATTTGAAAGAAAGTCCATTTTTGCGAAGAGCTCGTCCGCGCCAACGTCAATTCAGACCATTAACTACTGAGGTGTGCATTAGGATCCAGCGCAGGAGCTGCTCCTACTTCTGAAGTGGGCGTGCGAGCGCCGTCGCCATGGCAACCGCCGCGCGGGCCCCGCTGCGCGCCTGCGCTCTGCTGTGCACCCTCGCGCTGACGCTCGCCACCGCCCGTGAGTACCCCCTGCCCCACAGGCGTTGTTGGCGCGAATTGATATACACGAGTTCGCCTGAACATCGACAAATTTAATTCGATTCCTAATCGTCGATGTATTTCATCGATGATTAGAAACATGGACTTTTTATTTATTTTATTAAATATAACTGCTTAAGCTTAACCAATTCATTTTAATTTTTTTCTTTTTTTAAATTTAAATGTACAAATATGCATTGCGATGTTAGTTTATTTAATCTTTTATTTTGATATGTGTATGATAATCAATTATTCTCATCATATTCATGTTGAATTCCGAATACAGACTGAAACGAGCGTTTGTTCTTCAATTTGTAACAACAATTTGAGGAAATTTTCTCAGATGTAAAAATGTATCGAGAGCATTTAGTATTACATGTTCAGACAAGAAGTAACGTCTAATTCGCGTTAAAACGAGCTGATTTGGAGAATATTGCAATACAGTATTTAATAATTACTATTACATAATTTTCGAATTATCTGCATTTGCTTGCCAGCGCTACTGCGTTGTGCAATGTATATGCCAAACGAATCGTCCGTTGTTGCTTTCACAACGCGTCTATGAACACTACTAGCGCCTAAACCACACGTACGATCTTTCCCAAATTGAAGAAACCCTGTGCATCTGGCTCTAGTTGAAGCTTTGAGATTTTGAAAAACATTCTTTAAAATCTGGGGGTACTTTACATGAAGACCCTTGGACATTTTAAAAATTTTCTCAAAAACAGCTCCATTTTTCCCCTTAAATTTCTTGATAGAATAGAGTAAAATACACGTATAAAAGTGGCATAGGTCCGATTTTCGCGGTTAACTCTGAATTTTCGAAAATTGCCAAAATTTGATTTTTTTCGGCGTCTTCCTACAACTACAAAATTGAAGACAGATTTTTCCTTCAAATAAAATTTTTTGTCAATAAATAATTCTTTCATAACGGTCATGTACATTTTTTTGAAAATTTTAGTAGTTTTCGTGCAACAGTGCGTGCAATATTTCCAATTTTAAAAATAACAAAAACAAGATTTTCTCAAAAACGGCTTAAAATTTTTTCTTTAAAGTTTTGGTAGGGTTTAGTGCCAAACGAACCCTATACGATGACATAAACGTCATATTGCTCTATTCTTTTGTTTTTTCCAAAATTACAAAAATGTATTTTTTTACTAGTTTCCCACGTCGGTAATACTTGTTTTAGAGGCGATGTCTTCACAGTATTATACTTATGAGTACACGTGCTTTAAATAATGTCAAATGAAGTTTCTGAAAAACACAACAGGTTTCTGTAAAAATGAGCTGAAAATCCCGCATTTTCAGAAACGCTCAAACGCCATTTTCTCAACAATTTCTCCAAATGTTTTCTTCATACTTTTGCAAGGGATAGTGTTAATGACACTTTATAATATGATGTAAAGTACATGTTGGTGCACTCTTTTGATTTTTCAAAAATTTCACAAAGGATTTTTTTTTCAAAATTTCTCCCGCCGTTCATATGCACATTTCAATTGATTTGAATACATCATTGCAACTCAAGCCTCCTGTGAAAAAGTGCTTCAAATTTCGCATTTATAGTAACGCTTTACGACATTTTCTTTAAACCGCTCCAAATTTGTCAATGAAAATTGCTATTTCGGTCGAGCTTTTAGCCTTCTTTAATATTCTTAAATTAATATTTGGGTTCTACTATTTGGAGACCGAAAAAGTGGAGAAAATTTCGAACAGATGTAATTTGGGCGGCGATAGATGGCAGCAGGCAAGAAGGAGGGACAGGACTGTACAGTACCAGTCCACATCAAGGAAATTAGAAAACTTTACTACGAGAAAGTCTCTGCCATTCTGTAGCACCTCTAGTTCTCTTTAAAATAAATTACACCATTTGGAAGCTTTGCATGAAACCGGGTGATTTCGAAATGCTTTCTTAGAGCTATTTGAGAATATGGAATCATATTTGTTCTTACCCCCGTAAATTTTCTGTAATTACAAAAAACAATTCTTTTAAATTTTGCGCGTAACAGAATATTATAAGAAATAACGACGACGAATGTTAAGAACTTTTACCTCCAAACTTTGACGTTTCAGGAAAGAGGAAAAACTTTTTAAAGTTTCCATTGGAAGCTCGTAACTAGTGTTGATACAACAGCACACACTTTCTCGCATTATTGGGAACGGTTACGTAATATTATAATAGTGCAACTTCTGTCCTTCTCACACTTCAACCATCATTTCAAAAAAAATCCGAACCAATTAAAACGAAGAACCAGCGGTGCATATCTGCAGTTATTTCGATAGTCAGGGACTGGAATAATTTCTTACTTGTATCAAAGAAACAAACGTTAATAGCTCTCATCTGTTAAAATAATTACATCGTATAATACAGAGAATGGATAATTTAACACCGGCTTGTATTGATTACATTGCAATAACCTTCCAATTTTTGAATAATTACACTATAATTAGAGATCAAAAACTTTTTGTTAAGGAACTGCACAAATTACACATCCAGAGCGGAAGCCATACAATAATATCGCACTGTGACTGCCTAAAAATAACGTTAGAAACCTATCGCCTTTCATCATTTAAATATTATATCTGGAACAGAATAGAACTCGAAAGAAAAATTAACCGAGAAATACAAAAGAAGTCGAATTGTATAAATTCCGTGCATTTTACTTTCTCGTATACGTAAGTACATAAGGAGTAATATACGTAATATAGAGAAAGTTATGTAACGCTGCGCGAAAAAACAGCGGATTTTCGGCGCAAAAAAATTCATTGCCGAGCCATGACAAAGAAAAAGTGGATAAATCCAGTTCCTAAATTAAGAAAAAAATCCCCTAACACGTGGTGTAGCCAGAATCCCAGTTTTGTGGGTCTTTGAGGCCGAAAAGCCAATTGAAAGCAAAACCTCCGTCCGTCCGTGAACACTGTTAGCGCCTAAACCGTGCGTAGATTCTTCTCCAAATTGAACAAACCCTTGTCCATCTGGCTCTAGTTGAAGCTTTGCGATTTTGAAAAACATTCCTTAAAATTTGGGGTTACTTTACATGAAGACCCCCAGACATTTTCAAAATTTTCTCAAAAACGGCTCCAATTTTTTTCTTTAAATGTCTTGAAAGAATAGAGTAAAATACACTTATAAAGGTGCCGTAGGTCCGATTTTCACGATTAACTTAAAATTTTGAATTATTTCCGGCGTCTTCTTGCAACTACAAAATTAAATATAGAAATTTTTCTTTCAAATGAAATTTGTTGATCATAATCAGATCTTTTAATAAAGTCACGAATATTTTATGAAAATTTTAGTAGTTTACACGCAAAATTGCGTGCAATATTTGCAATTTTAAAAAAGTACAAAAAACAACATTTTCTCAAAAATGGCTACAAATTTTTTCTTTAAATTTTTGGTATTGATAGTTTATTGTTTTTTTCGTGTTTCCGGGCGCGTCAACTGCTTTGGTCATTAGTCCCGTGAGTGTAGTGCATGTTTTTTCTCGGGAGATGGCGGTGATCTTCCCCCGCTGGATGGCGAGATCCGGCGTCGATCTACCGTCAGCTAGTGAGCTTTCCCCCTAACCAGGACTCTCCCACCAGCGGGGCACCGCCCCAGCCGGGACAAGCCCTACACTCCCGACCGGTCTCCCGGAATATGTGGTAGTGTAGTGCATGTTAGTGTAAGGGTGTGTGTAAGGGGAGAGGATAGGACAAGGAAGAGGAAGGAAAGATCGCGCGCGGTCCATGGCCCGTTTGGTAGGGTACTGCACCGGCATTCGCCTGGTGTTGATCGGAGAAACCACGGAAAAATACGGATCAGAGCAGCCGGTCGCTAGAATTCTCCTCCAGACAGCGACTGAAGGTATTGATAGTGCTGAATGCACTGTATAAGATGACGTAAACGCAATGTTACTCTATTCTCTCGTTTACTCAAAACATACAAAAAAAATTTGACGTCTCTCACGTCGTTAATATTTGCATTAACGAAAATTTATTTACCTCATAGTATTTATGAGTATACACATGCTTTAAATAATGTCATAAAATATCTGGAAAAGTCAACAGTTTTATGTGAAAATGAACTCAAATTTCCGCATTTTGAGAAACATTCAAGAGATATTGTATCAAAAATTGCTTCAAATTTTTTCTTCAAACTTTTCCAATGAATAAAGCTAATTGCACTGTTTAATATGACGTAAAGTTCATTTTGGTGTATTCTTTTGTTTTTTTAAATTATTAGTCAAATGTAATTTTTTTAATATCACTCACGTCTTTAATATGCACATTTCCATCGATTTGTATACTTTTCTTGCATTTGTACGTGAAAGTGCTTTAAATGAGTTCAAATTAAGTTTTCCGAAAATTCAATAGATTCCTGTGAAAAAGAACTGCAAATTTCGCATTTACAGACACGCTTAACGCCATTCTCTGAAAAACAGCTCCAAGTTTTTCAATGAAAATTGCCATTTAGAACGAGGTTTTACTCTTCTTTAATATTCGTAAGGTAGTATTTGTGTTCTACTATTAGGAAACCGGAAAGTTGAATAAATTTTTACGAAATGTACTTTGGTCGGCGATGGTTGCTGGCAAAAGATTGGGGGCAAGGCCGTAAACGTAAAGTCAGTCAACACCACGGAAATTAGAACCCTTTACTACGAGACTTTGGTACGTCTGTGCCACTCTTTAGCACCACTAGTTTGATTTTTTTTCTGGGTTATTACTGGGTTAATTTTCCTTTCTGAACAAATATAGTCATTTATTTCGTAAATAATAAACATTTTTACATGTTTCTGGAAGGTTTATTGCTTCTGTAATGCAATTTTTAACGTTTCCTCCCAGGACATCCTGTACGTATGTGTGTGTGTGTCTATATATATATATATATATATATATATATATATATATATATATATATATATATATATAGTTTAATACAAGTACCATTTGACTGAACGTAGAGACATTGATAGTAAGATTAAGGTTCCTAAGATAAGAACAATAAATACATAAAGCCTCCTTATCGTTCCATCCATTGCGTCCAACAATGAGAAGTGAGAATTCTAGAAATTTCAAACTGCCTTAATCCGCGTTGTCCTTGTGTTGCAAACTGATATCTCGCCAAACGAAGAAGCGGGAAATTGGAATTTTGCAATTTTGAAAATTGCAATAATTACGCTTAACTACTCTTTTTTTTTTAAAAGATAGTACATTATCTATTTTAAAGAACCTGTTTTTTTTTCATTTGCCAAAGATTTCATTTAACCAAAAAACACTCTACAATCAACAATGTACTTTTGCAATGTTACTTAATTTTAGAAAATACAGTTTGCTGAAAATGGGACAAGCACCACTTCATCGTTCTTTTTTACAAGGGAAAAAAATAAAGGAAAAAGAAGCCGTTTTTGAGAAAATTATTTACAAAGGTCTGTTTCAACCAAAATTACGTGAAAACAACTCACATTTTCGAAAAATTGTGCGCGACCTTCTTTCAAGATGATTTTAATGAACAGATTTCATTAAGGAAAGCATTTCTATCTTCAATATTGTAGTTGTAGGAAGAGGTCTAAGAAATTGAACTCTTGTAATTTTCGAAAATTCAGAGTTCAACGAAATTGCGACTTACGTTATCTCTTCAACCGTCTTTTGCTCTTTCTGAAGGAACAAATTGTACCCAATTTTGAGAGAATTTTGAAAGTATTGAAGATAATGTACAGAACCCCAAAAATCAACATCGGAAAATATCAATTTTGGAGAAAATTGTCTGATCGTCTACGCTAGCGTCTACCACGGACACACGGACGGACGGGCGGGCAAACTCCTGATCAGAGCAGCCAGCCTCTGGAATTCTCCTACAGACAACGAGTACATTCGACCTAGCTGACAAACTAGTGTCGAAACTCTTGCCACTGTTGGGTCTCGAATCTAGGACCTCCCGGTCAGAGGCACTGCAGTGATTTCAGTTGATATACTGAGCCACCTCTCCTGGTGGAAATCGTTATCCTAGAAGTACTTTACTACTTATTGGAACAAGAATTATACATCTTTCAGTATCGAGAACTCACAATACACGTTTTTTTGGTCGCAACTTTCGGCTGCAGAATTACACAATTTCCTCTGTACTACCTAAGTAGTTGACGAAAGAAAAAATTAAAGCCAATTCATGAACGGCACTGTTTTCTGGAAAACACAAATATTTGTCAGAAAATTCTGGAACTCGTAGAAACTACTCTTCAGTGCAGAAAACGTAATAGGATATGATTTTCACGGACGAGGCATGATTAATAAATCGTGATAACTTTTGGTGATAAATGTGAACGTGAAATACAAAGTGAATTGAAAAGCACAATTTTCATTCAAGCGTTTCTATAATCTGCCAAACTCTTTGGGGAAACTCAAACCGGAAATAACTTTAAAATTGAAAATGCACGAGCATTTAGAAGACTAAGATTATTTTAAATCTTCAAATCCTATGTAAATAACATGAAATGATTCTTAGTGAGATTTATCACGACAATTTATTTCTAGTCAGCGAATATCCTGTGATTATGCATGTGATTGATTCAAATACCTAAAAAATTATAGAAATTTCGGTGGAAAAGAAATAATATAGCATATGTACCAACATTGAACTTGGTAATAGTAGAATATATTTTGTTAAAAATAGCCGTTATTGTGATAAATGGAACTGATGATGTTACACAGGCACATACTTTCACGAACTGGTTAATTGACAATTCGCTTGAGTTTGGAATAGCTTTTCGGCTGTCTTTCCCTCTTTCCAGCTTCTATCCATTGGCGCCTAAAAGACGTACCAGAGCCTCTCACAATACCCACCTATCTTGTGGGGACGTTCCCACTGAAGAGCACCTTCGCGCTCCCTGAACATAGCATAGGCCTAACTCCGTCCTCTGTTATGGGCATGGGGTTCCAATTTCTCAATTACACACGAAGGCAGCACACACATCTGATACATTGTTGCCACTCAGGCCAAGCGATTGTGCAAGGATTATACTCTCAGATTGCCCTATATCCTAATCATTAGGGTATAGAGCAATCTTTCTCAAAGTGAGCAATGAAGCCCATTGTGGGCGCTGAAGGCCTAAAGGAGGCGTTCAAGGGCCCTGAGAAAATTGAGGCGTGTTCGGGCGGAAGGGAGGGGGAGCGATGGCTGATTTGTGTTTTTCTTCTAATATCTTAAAATTTAAACTAAATTCAAAACCTACACCTCATCTCAAAAGTTTAAGACCATCTTAATAATTACAGAAAATGAAATAAACATAATTATTATATCAGATTCTAATTTTCCGTTTTCAAGTAAGGCGATAACGGTTAAATACTACTCAATACTAATTTCATGTGCTTTTTCGATTTTACTCACAAGACATTGAAACAAGAATATATTGAGTTTAGTCACTAACAAAGTAATTACTAAACAGTATGTATACAAAAATAAATACACGTAGTAACTTTATTTCAACACAGTAACCAAAGATATTGATGTAAAAAAATTACCACTTTTGAATATCGGTACAACGATGGCTGATTTCCATTCATTCAACCCTCTCGCGTTGTTAACAGATGCGCCAAACAGTCTTAGGAAGCTGGTATCGATGTCGGGGATCGTCCTCTCAATAGAATTTGATGTCCCCTGGTGGACAAGTATTAGTTTCTTCTTGAAAGCGTTACAGTTCATCGATAAAAGGTGCCTCGGTTTCATTTCCACATTTTGAAATTTTCAAATCAAGAAAATTGGACAAGAAAACATTCTCGAGAGTATTCTTAGGATTCATTCGATTGACAAATTATATTTAATAATATTTCTCAACATTGTATTTTTTTCATTTTTACGCGAGTATGCCAGAACATAAGCACCGCCTATGACCGTCCGAAAGTATTAAGTTTTCCGGCATTTTTAAAAGTGAACTATTGATTAGGGAAAGCTTTCCCAATTGTCATGCGGTGCCTTTTTTTATAATCTACGAATCACATACGTATTGCCCTAAGTTCTCAATATTACAAGGGTAAATAAAAAAGTATCTGCAATTCCGTTAAATCGTCTGAAGGTTGATAGTATATCTGTGTGTGTTTACCAGCCTTACGATGATATTTTTCACTTCGCTTATGGTAAGTTTTAGCGTTATCACCCAGTGTTTGCTTGAGCTGTTGGGACGCAAACATGTCTGCGCTACTCTCTGCACAAGAAAAGAACACACTTTCATAATCGGATTTTTGTGTTCTTTATGAGTACCAAAAGTGAAATACTTAGAATACTGTCAGCACAATGTGGAAGTAATGTTTTTCCTTGGCGAAGAGTTTACCAACTTGGACTCAGCCATTCAAAAGCCGCCAACCAAGCATGCAGGATGAGAAAAGAGCCAATGTTGAGTCTCATCTACCCAATAGAGGAAGTCCGTACCTTGATTCTCAACAATCGATGAGTGTCTTTGGATGAAGTGGTAAACTATATGCACGTTAGTCACCTTCAGAATATGGCAACGCTGAGATGAGCAGTCAAAAGAAAATCATTTGTTGCAAAACCATTTGCATCCTCATACCGCCGCCCAAGCCCTTCAAAATCTGTATTTAGAGGTGTTAGTGCATCCCCGATTCAGTTCGGACCTTGTCACGTCTAATTACCATCTCTTTAACACACTTAAAGCTTTAAGAGGCCTATGATTTCCCTCCGACCAGCGTGTGAGGAAGCAGAGTGTCCATTACTTGCTGCTCAATCGAAAATAATTTTTCCGAGGGTATCGCAAAGAGGGCGATATGATGCACCAAGTACCCCGGAGTCTTTGTTGACATAATTATGAATGGTGAACTGTTGATGTAATCTATACTTCTATACTAATATATAAAGACAGAAGTGCGTTGTCGTCCAGCGCGGTTATCTCTGAATCTACTGAACCAATGCCGATGAAACTTTTGTGTTAGCATCCTTTAAAGGCCTGGAGTACTATAGGCTATGATTTACAAACATACACGGTAATATCTTTTCAAAATAATTACTTTTCTGGACATTTTTCGCCTAGCCTTACATCATAGATTCAAGAGTGCATCAATGTCAATAGTTAAGCTGCGCGCCACCAGAGGATGACGTCTGAGATCTACTACTGATTTCATCAATGTCCATAATTATTGCAAAATTCATAAGTTTGAATAAGGTTATGTAATGTCCCTGTGTGAATATTTGAAAGAACGCCGTAAATGAAGTGGTAATTAATGTCAATGTTCACGTATTGCTCTTTGTCCGTGTTATATACTAAGTGGCAAGAAATCATTGTGAGTTTGAAAGTGTTTAATAATTGAGGTAGGTTGAGAGAATAAAAAGTACAATAATATACGGTACAGAATATACAGTAATGTACAATGTACAATATACACATATTCGTATACAATCTAAACGTCTTCTTTTACAGAAATTTGTGACAATGAATTGTTTGACTAAACGACTGTTACAATTGTCAAAGATGTTACAAATGTTACTATTACAAATGCCAAGAGATGGGCAGTCTACTAAAATTTTGAATCGGTTACTCAGAGGGAAGATCGACTTGCTGAAGTACTCATTCGCCCCATTGAAAATAATACTGCAAGAAGTGGAGAAATGTGAATAATTCTCTAAGTAGTAGGGCAGCTCAATTTGACTATTTACACAGTTCTTAGGTTCAAAATAGTAAAATGGAAAATGTGTATATGTTTTCAGTCCATTCAGTAAATTTTTTTCTTCAATATGCGAAGGCAGTTTGAACAGTGGTGTGTAATTTAGGAATGATCATTTACATATTAAGTCTAATCTGTACAGTTGTTTGTCATATTAATTGCAGTTGTACTTTTTTCTTCTACATGCGAAGACGTCTACTGAGATGGAAGGTATGAATTTTCTTAAAAGTGAGTGTTCCCTTTAAAATAAATTCTCTTAAAAGTGAGGGAGGTATATAATATGTGCAGTTGTTTTGCATGTCACTGGCTCCTAATGAATGAATGAATGAATTCATATATATTTTTCAATAAATAATTGGAAAAAATTAATTTATCTAAAAATATTTTGTCTAAGCAAATCTGGGAGTCCTTTGTTTCTATTTTTCAGTATTCATGTTCATATTGGTAAAATGGAAAATATTTGTAGGTTTTCAGCCCACCCAGTAAAAGTTTTTCTTCAATAACTTCTCTTACATATTAACACTAATTTGCGCTATTGTTTTGCATATCAATGGCTGCCAATGAATGATTTCATCAGTATTGTTCCATAAAATATAAGCAAAACTTAATTTATCTAAAAAAGTTTGTCTGAGCAAATATATAAATCTGGGAGCTCTTGGTTTCTATTATTCAGCTCTCACGTTACAATTGGTACAATGGAAAATGTTTATTTGTCTTCAGTCCACCCAGAGAAAGTTTTTCTTCAACATTTGAAGGCGTTTTGTGCAGTAGTATGTATTGTCGGAATGACCATTTACATATTAAGACTAATTTGTAGAGTTGTTTGCATATCAATTGTTGTTGTACTTTTTTCTTCTATATGTGAAGAAGTTTACTGCAGTGGATGATAATTATAGAATGATCATTTATTTATTGAGACTAATATGTGCTTTAGTTTTGCATATCAATTTCTCCCAATAATTGAATTCATCCATACTTTTCTATAAAAAATAGGCAGAAATTAATTTATCTAACAAAAAGTTTGTTTGAGCAAATAAATAAATCTGGGAGTTCTTGGTTTCTATAATTCAGCTTTCCTGCTCAAATTGGGAAAATGGAAAGTAATTTATGATTTTGTAAACCATGTAAAAGTTTTTCTTCAATATGGGATGAATTTCTGTGCAGTGGTATGTAATTTAGGAATGATCATTTACATATTAAGACTAATCGGTAAAGTTGTTTTGCATATCAATTGCTCCCAATGAATGAGTTCATTCATATATTTCTAAAAAATAAGCAAAAATTAATTGGTCTAAAAATATTTTTGTCTAATCAAATAATATCTGGGAGTCATTGGTTTCTATTATTCATATTTCAGGATCCATAATCTCTATCACTTGAAATAAAATAATTATGCTAATATTGTTTTGTTATGTGGCTCAGTGCATTGTCAATTTATTATCTACACATAATGTAATGTTGGTGGATCATTAGTTTTCTATTGTATCAGTCGTATGATGAATTGATTTACCTCAACAAATAAGTTTTATACTTTCATGTTACTATCACACGACAATAAACATACATATTTTTGTCATCTTTAGAATTATAAAAACTGGTAATTATGTTTCAGAATAGATATAAGTATTTTCATTTATTTTTATGATTATGAATCATCAATTACGTTATGACATCTAGAACTATTACTCCGGATCTACCTAGTACCGTACCTGTGCATGAACTTCCGCATGTTATACTCAGCTTAAAACAGTAAGTGCCTTCAAAGTCACGAGTTGACAGATCAATTTCAAAACCTTCTTTATGAATACAATAGAAGAAAAAATATAAATATAGAATAAGTTTTACAACGTGACAGTTTAGATAGTGTTGGAATAAAGTATAAAACTCCACAAAAATTTTATATATGAGTACAAGTATTTTATTTTGTAGTTTAGATTTTTATTGCTTTTAGTTATAAAGTGAATGTTTAGAAGCTGGAACTTCAAATAAGAAAAATGTCATTATTTGTGGAAAAGTGAGCGAGGTAATCTGGAAATTTCCAAATGGGGGTCAAGAGAAGACAGCTTTCGTGGCGTGGCCGGGCAGAGCATGGCAGGGAGTAGGGCGGAGAAGGGATACAATGGAAGAGATAGAGGTAGGTCCCGCCGCAGGGCATGAAAAGATTGAATTCCTCTTCATGTATAATTTACTTTAATAAATGCCCGAGCAACGCCGGATACTTCAGCTAGTCAATTATAAACATCGAGTGAAGATACTTACTCTCGTATATTAATTAAATGTTCGAGGGTATTGACAAAACCTGACTTCAAAATTCAGAGACCTTCAGTACTAAATTCCATGTATCCTATTGCTGCAGGCGAATTAGTGCCCAAGAAATTGCAAATGTTAAAGAATATCTACAACATTATATGTCTATAACATTATCCTTTACGGTAATGCTATAGCAGCATAAAATACACTGCCATTTAACGAATTTGCGTTTTGAAGGCAAGCTTAGAGAGAGAGAGAGAGAGAGAGACAGACAGACAGAGAGAGAGACAGAGACAGACAGAGAGACAGAGACAGTGAGAGAAACATATATATATATATATATATATATAGAGAGAGAGAGAGAGTTGTCCGGAGCGAGTGACATCTAAGGTGTAGAATGGCGGCCGCGGATCGTCCACTGACATAATAAAGAGTATATGTTCACTATAAATCTATATGTTCACTATAAATCAATTTCATTGGACCATAATTGTTAGGCGGGGTATTTCGTTGGAGACTGCGGTTGGTACGTGAAAGAAATCCAAAGGGCATGAGAAATAATGTGAAGTGGCCATAAATCGTAATGGAGGCGCGGGGCCCGCCCAAATGAAGCGTCATGGTGTAACATTTCCGGGGGAAATGACGGCAGGCAGGCAGGCTTCCTTTCTGCGAAGCCAGTGAATGGGCGAAAAAAGCCGCGGCAGCGCCTCCAGGCCGCCGCGCCGCGCGGCGGGTGGCGTGTTTTGGGTCAGGCGTCGCCCGGGGCGGGCCGCGCCGTCCGCCGGGCGCAGACCCCAGTGACGCCAGCGCGCGTCGGCCGCGGCCAAGCAAAGGTCAAGGCTGCGCGCGGCGCCGCGCCGCTCGCCCGCACACGTGCCGCGTGCGCATCAACACCATCATCATTACCGCCAGATGCGGCTCAGGGCATCAACTGTCACTGCAGTTCCTCTGTCCGGGAGGTCCTCCGGTTCCAGGCCCGACGGTGGCGGCATTTCTCACGGTGACAGCCGCGTCCAGCCGCTGTCTGGAGAAGAATTCAAGCAACAGGCTGCTCCGGTTGGTAGTTTTCCGTGGTTTGTCCGATCGATACCAGGCGAATGCCTCAGCACTGCCCAAACAAACAGTCCCCAATACTGCACAAACAAACATTCCATCGCGCGCGAACTTTCCTACCTCTTCCTAGACATATCCTCACCCCTTTCTTACACATTTACATTCACTAACCTACCACACATGTCCGGATAACATCCGGAGCTTAGAGCTTGTCCCTACTGGTGCGGTGACCTCCTGGTGGGGAAAAACTCGCAACACAACGTGTAGGTCGGCGCCACCGGATCTCACTATCTAGCGTGAGAAGAACATCGCAAACCCTCGCGATAAAACATACGCTTTACTTACGGAACACATGACCATCCAGTTGACGCACCTGGAGACACGAAATAATCAAGTCAAATTATTATTATTATTATTATTATTATTATTATTATTATTATTATTATTATTATTATTATTCCTCTAATTCACAACGAAAGATGTTAAGAGTCGGTTGAATATAAAATCTAATCCAAGTTGCAACCAGCTTTCTCAGGAGCAGATCTTGGAAGTGTCGGTGCCTCTACAATACTTTGCGCAAAATTTGAGCGCTTCCAAATAAAGCAATATTTTGCTCTTCCTACTCTTTTGAATAACCTGGGAGTTCAGCCAAGTTCCTACACAAATTTTGTACAACAAATCCATGAGCTCTGATTATCGGAACGACCTATGCTTTGACGCTTCCACATTCGGATGATCTCGATTTCCAAACTCTTGCATTTAAGACGTTTCTCCGCCTCCTTGGTTACGACGTTCTGGTCACAAGGCACAGCGACATCTACAAGTAGTCACATTTCCCCCCAAATCCCGGATAACAATAGCCGGTTTGTTTGAATATATTGTCGAACAATGTTGTATATTAGTCCAACAGACGTCACCAGTTTCGGTGAGTGTTGGTACCACTTGGAATAAAATCTGTTCTTGAAATAAGGTCATGTACATTTTTTTGAAAAATGCGAGCTGACGGTGTGGGCGGCGCGATGGCGTGGGAGGGGGTAGGGCAAGGCGGCGCGACTTCCCACCAATGTGTTCAAACACAATGTTTCAGGGAGCACTTTGGGCCTTCTGTCGCCGCTCGTCTTTACAAGACATACAAAGGCGTGAGATCCGTCACAGCAGTGTCATTCCCAAGCCATTAGCCTCTGGCCTGAGAATTAAAACTACAGAATAATAGAATTACAATGAGCAAACATAACAGGAATGTGTTTGTCTCAAAATGATTAGGGATTCCGAACCGACAGGATGAGAGGACAGCAGGAATAGTGATGAGCCAAGTATTCTACAACTAGTCAGTGCATTGCTGGAAACTGGGCAGTCGAAAGCTTCGTTTCCTCCACATGTTCAGAAGAGTCAAGCCCCTAACTGAATTCCTGGCCCAACACCTAATGAAATAATCAAAAAGAAATAACGTCTTTTTATTCTGGCGCAGGAGGTCAAAAGGGAACCATATCAAGGTATTATTGAGTGGAATGCATACAAATTATCTTTATGTAGACTCAAAAATTATAGGATCCTTCGTATAAGAAAGGATATAATTAATTATTTGAATGATTATTAATTTCGGAGCTTCCTTACTTCTCTTCTTCATTGGCTTCGGCACACAAATAATACCAGTAATTTTCGTTCAAACGAACTAAAGAATTTATATCCAATTTCCACGAATATTTTATGTCATATCCAGAATTTCAATTACAGTTTTCCTTAAATGACGTGCTCAGGCATATATTGAGATCTCGACGAAATGCACCGGAGGTTTTACTTCATCGTAAACGTACTATAGAGAATGTGTCGTAATACTGCAGAAAATACCTATTTTTCCGACACGAAAACGTTGTCTCTCTCGTACTGAAAAAGAGGAATTTTCTTCCTCCAAT
Organism: Teleogryllus occipitalis; assembly: GCA_011170035.1. NCBI lineage: Eukaryota > Metazoa > Arthropoda > Insecta > Orthoptera > Gryllidae > Teleogryllus > Teleogryllus occipitalis. The sequence goes on along the minus strand of BLKR01000857.1, from coordinate 22,960 downwards.
AAGAAGTTTGTATAACATTTATCTATTAAAAACGTAGTGCAGCCAGAATCCATTGTGGAATGTAAACGTAAAGAATCCACTGAGGGTTTTTTTCCTCCCATCGCGTCTTTTCGAGTTCGTCCTCCTACACGTTCCAACTACACTAGCGCCTAGACCAGGCCCGCTCATCTGGCTCTACATGCGCGCGGACGGTCGCGGCTGCTTCCGCCTGCGCTCCGAGCTGGGAGGAGAGTCATCGCGAGGAGAGGGCCTTTGGGGTGGCGCATGCGCCCTGCGTCGAGGACCAGTTGACAAGTTACCAAAGAAAGGAATCTGCGAAATGGGCTCAACCAACGCGCTGTGTGTGTAGTGTCATAGTGTCATTTATGATATAATACAAATTTTGAAAATAACTATTTGCGTGTTGACAAACATAAAAAATGCATATTGTACTAGTTGTTCGTACTTAAAAAGAGGGCCTAAACAGAAAAATAGCGAAATAAATTAAATGGTTTGAACAATGATTTTGATTCAAATAAGTACATTTACAATTGGTTCCTATCCCTGCTTTCAGCTAAACCTTTCTCAGCACCTGCCGACTCGACTAACACTTGGGCTCGGTTCTTAAAGCAGCAAATTCCCCACGTAAAAAATTCATCTCTCAAGACGTGACATTGCTCCTCCATAACATTTTTGTTGAGAGTGATAATTTTGAGTATTACAGCGCACAAGGATAGAGAAGCTGAAAGGTCAACTGCGCGTGCGAGTCACTCGCCACCACGCGGCCGCGACAGGGCTCTTGGCGGTGAGTGCGCACTTCAAGGCGGATTTTGCCGTCCGACAAACGGCAACGTCATCCGAAGATCAGGGGAAAAAAACTTGTTGAGAAAGTTCCTACTTCTCTGCGAATCACTCTAATATACTTACGTAGAAGCCGGGCAGTATTGTGTCTGAGACACACAACTTTTATGGCTACAAATGGTTTTGTAAAAGATATTTAAAAAACAACTTTGAAGATCTTTCTTTGAGAGTTTCTTTTTTTAATTTATTTTTTTAAGGTCGATTTATAACAGTTAGATCATCAGGGTTTCTGTTACATCAATTAATGAATGTCTCCTGGTCGTCTACGGAAACTGATGATTATGGAATAATTTTGGAACTATTTCAACCTTCTTACACCGACTACCTATATGAAATTTGATGGCTACAAGAAACAGCATTCCATTAGTTCCAAGAGAGACATATCACATTGAGCTCCATACGAGAAGCGTATCTCCACTCGTGTGACATTATAGTTATTAACGTCATTAGGCCGATAAATAACAAACAAAGTTTATAACCAAGCAAGTCTGTTATTTGTGTTATCGGCCGTGTGTGTTCAATACATTTCATAAAACCATTTTCTTACAAGAAAAATAAAATAAGAAATACATTTGCTTTTAATACGCAGGAGTACAACGCCATCTTCATTTCAGCCGATTCTAATCTTCTAATGTGGTGTTTAGTTAAAGTCCAAAATGGTTGATTTTAGTGTAAAATGATTATGTACAATATTATAGGTCATTAAATTCTCTACAAGTTTTTTTTCTTTTTCTTAATCAAGTAGTATGAGAGCTACGATGTTTTAAAATTTGACGAAATTTCCCTTTTTATTTATAAGTTCCCTCAAATTACCAATAGTCTCTCTAACGTAATGTTTTCGAGTAACGAAACTCATTGTGAACTAGTGCTGCTACAACAGCACGTACCTTCAAGCAATAATGCTAACGGTTACGTAATATTATAATGTGACAATTTCTGTCTTACACTTCAGCTATCATTTGAAAAATTCTTAAACGAAGCGCTACAAATACATATATTTTTCAATTCAAACATTTAAAGAAAACAGCTTCCTAACCATTGAAGTCTACATAAATGTACCAACGATGCCTGATGCGAATTTTAGCTGTAAATGAAATTATTACTTTGTAATAACCCGAAGCAGTGGTAGGCGTCACCACCGCTTTCTGTGCCAGTGCGCCAACGCAAAAGCAGCTATGCCATTCGTATCGCATACACATTTTGCTAATCAGCATTCTTTAAAGCGCTAGCAATAAAATGCAAATGGCTAGAAAAATACAATAATTAAATATAATATTGTTTTAGTAATCAAAACAATTCGTTTTTAAACGAATTAGTCGTCATTGCCGCACCTTCATATAAACAGCGAAATAAACCATTCGTTTCTACATTTAACTAAATTAAATGACAATTTAAAATACATTTAATGCATAGATAATATTAAACGTAATCTTTCTTTTCAAGATTCAAATGAATGCCTCCAAGAAGATATTAAATCACATTCGCAGAGTGATAGCGCCCCAAACGAAGGAAATTGGAATTTACCATTTGTTGTTGTTTTTTTTCAGTTTTCGAAAATACAGAGCGCGGAGAAAGCGAGACCAGCACAACAATTTTTACCGTTTGCTATGTACGTGAAACATATTTAAAACAAAAATTTTGAGTCATTTCTGAGAAAATTATTGTTTAAAATTTTTAATTAGCCTATGACGCAAAATTTCTCATATTTTCAAAAAATTGAAGATGTCCTTATTTGAAGATCCTTTTTATGAACATATTTCATTAAACAATTATCTTCATAATTGTTGTATAAAGACCCCGAAAAAAATTTGAATTTTCCCTATTTTCGAAAAATTAAGGATTTCAACGAAAATGAGATCTGCGCCTTCCTCTTAAGCGTCCTCTAGTACTTAATCTATATATTTAAAAAAATAAGGTATTCTGCCATGGCTTCGTTTAGAGCTTCTACTGAACCGATTGTAGTATTTTTTCCTTTAAATGAAAGAATGTGATCCCTAGATGTGTTATCAGATATTGTTTGTGTTGATTCACCAACATGTACGGTGTAAATTAGTTAATTATCATCATTCTTTAATAGTACGCTTATCAGTAGTCAATTGTTTTCTTCCAAAGGGTGCCTGTTTCAAAATCGATTATATGAAACGCTAGATTGAGTCCACGTTGCTTCATGGTGGCGCTGCTTGATGTTTTGTTTTGATTGTTGAGATTTGTTTACAATTCGTCACGGTTTTGTTTCAGTGTAATAATTGCATTGTGGCGTTGACAGTTTGCATGTATTTGCTTTTGTGATGTATTTTATAGAGAACATTCGGACAGTGGGTTTTGCTCGGTTGTACTGAAGTAGTGAAGTTGTTCACAGGTTATGTCGAATTCCGAATCGTTGCCCACGCGCCCCCAAAGAAGCAAACGTACATTAACTGGACGCAGAGAATGAGAAAGTCAGCGCAGAAAATGTCAGTTTTGTTCTGCTTTGTACTTCCCATGCGAGAGAAATTCTGCAAACGTGTTTACTTTGTGTTGCTTAAATGGGAAAATAAGTATACCTTCGAGCAATATGCCAGAAGTAATCAAATTTGTTTATAGATACATCAAAAAACTTTAGAAATAATATCCGTCAGTATAATAGTGCTCTTTCTTTTGTGTAATTTCGTGTATTATTGGAATATGTGGGCCATTTTGCATTGCCACCTGGTCATGGACCATACGTGTTCAAAATTTTGGGAACTACACATCACAGAATATCTTCGTTATAACCTGAAGATCCAAACAATGCAACATATTGTGAACATTAGTCTGGGCACAGTATTTTACATTTATCTCAGATCTCACCGTCAAATTTTGACGGGTTCTCACAAGTAAGGTTAAAAACATTTGAAAGTTGTAGGCGCGGCAGTAGGCCTAAACATACCGCTAACACCACTTACTTGCATCAAAAGCATTTCAACAGAATAAAATCAAATTATTATTATTATTATTATTATTATTATTATTATTATTATTATTATTAACCCTATACAGTATTTGAGTAACTCCTCGAGTGTGCAGATGTGTCGTTCCGTCACTCAAGGCTGGACCACTTCCCCTGCACCAATCGAGACATATGAATTCGACGCATCTCGTTCTCCTGATGGGGAACTGATAATTTGTTTTCGGATCCGGTCAAAAGATTCAAATAAATTTCCTGAAATTTCGTGTTTTGGCGCTGCCATCTTCGTGAGTATACCGGGAATTAAAGCAATGCCACCTAAATAGATCGATATAGGTGGCGTTGATTAAACTCCATTACCAAAAGACATTTTTCGCTCAATACACCATAATTTTCTTTCAAGACGTTGGCGACACTGATGTTGACATATTTAAGTGAACAAGTGAAGTTAATTTTAACAAGTGAATGTGCGGCATATTTCATTTTAATTTTTATTTGTAGGCCAAATATCATATTTTTTAAAATAAATTTGCAAAACCTACGAACAGTATTGCCCTGGAACTTACTAGATTTGAAGAATTTCGAGCGAATACGGAGAAAAAAATGTTAGGGTATGAATGAATCTTTGAGAACGAATGAATGAATATTACGTTTGATTTCTCACTTTTACATTCCTCAAAGTACAAATACCAAATACCACCATATATATATATATATATATATATATATATATATATATATATATATATATATATATATATATATATTCGCATACAAAACTATTAATAGAGTAATTTCACATGTGGAAGTGATCACTTCCACTTGTGCTCAAATTAGACATAGCTTGTAGAGTTTTAATGTCTTCAAAAATTATGGGAGAAAAATGTGCTATGTAATCCGGGGGAAGGATCAAATGTAGTTGTAGAAGATTTTGCGGCAGAAATTTCAGAACTAATTGAGAATGATCTTATATTAATAACAGAATATCCCAGAAGAACAGCTTACAGGTGATCTTTGTGCATTATTGAGCAAAAATGCAACAAAAATCAAAAAAATGTAGCTATACTGAAATCTAATCATTCGTATCATCAATACTTTCAAGTATTTTTTACAGTGATTATAACTTTTAAATTGCAATATTACCAGATTATTATTATTATTATTATTATTATTATTATTATTATTATTATTATTATTATTATTATCGTATCGGCCATTTATGATCACGCTACACGTTATGTTCCGAGGCCCCGGAGAGATCAACGTGTGTAATGGCGATCAGCTTTAATGGCTGTATCCCTTGATAAGACAAGGTTGTTACGCCTTGAATTATGAATAGTGAGGTCATAGGCTGATCTTTTTCTTCAAGACCTTACCCCCGTCGCTTGTTCTAAATCGTGGTTTATGCGACTTAAAATAACAATTAAAAAATATTTCTAAATATCTCCGTGTAATTGGACTAACTGAACGTATTTTAAGATAACAGTACAGTCCACCTTTGTCAATGCAAACTAGTCTTATTTAACTTTATTACCGAACAGAAAGGTACAACACCTGAGCAATTCAATCCCGTATAAAATCCCAATCATTTTAATTTCACATATAGTTGCAAATTCTGGACGTCTCTGAAAAAGTATGGTAGAATCAAGAAGTGCCGAGCCAGGAAAAAATGTAATATGATTTCCAAGAAGATCTCATCCTGCAGATTACGGTATAAGAAACGAGTTTTTAGAGGCTCTTTAGCCTTAAAATTCCAGGTTTTCAGGCCCTAGAACGCTTCGATTTGAAGTTATATAACTATATAGATTTTAACAACGCTGCCGAAGTGTTGCGAGCTACATTTGCAAATATTCTACTATGACGTGTTTTGTAATTCTAGTTTCTAAGTTTATTTTTTATGAAAAATGATGGAGATTGTATCTACATTACTTTGAAATCTTAAACTTCGGCCACGCTATATCCTCTAAATCGTTCCTAATAGCCCTCCTACATCACACCTACAAGTAAAACATGCCACATTATGTATATTACTGGAACATTGATTTCTGCCTCAATTCGAACGGAAAGTGTGCGATGTCAGCCAGGTGTGTCAGCAGCACTTGTCAGAAAAACTTTATTCTTCAATTTCAGTGCCCATTGTTTCCTGTGTGGGGAGGATAAAACCACTGAATTTATAGACTTACAAATAAGGCTTTTCTATGCACATTGTGCAATTTTATGAAGTTTTCCATAAATCCATCAATGCAGCTGAGAACCCGCGTGAATGAAATCGGCAAATAACACGCACTGCTAAAGAGTGATTGGTCGCAGAAGAGGTATGGTGCCTCCTTTCTGCCAAAAGAAATTGTACAGGCCGACAGGATGTGGTGATGCAAAGGGATTTCGCCAAGCCACTAATGTTGATGAAGACATGCAGTTCATATATTTACCTTGAAGACAATGTGAAATTCCATTCTTCTTGATGATTTGATGGGCCAAATACAGGGAGATTACCGATCCAATAGTCGAACAGTGATATCACGCCTCTTTCCAAAGTGTAGAGAAGACATATTGATAGAGTTAGGAAACAGAACACCGCTTGTATGGTGTCGAAATGTAGGGTACACAGTATTAAACGACAACTGGTATGGAAACAAGAAATATAATGTCGCAGATGATGGTCACAGAGTCATCGAAAGAGTCGCTGACATAATTGTAGAAGATAACCCTTCACAGGTGTACCAAATAAAAGACTACCTTCCAATAGACAGTTTACATAATGTTGAATCGGTAATACCAGATACATACATTGCTGTTTTGAGTCAGAGGTTTTAAAACTCAGAAATGGTCCATCTGACTTGTGGAAGAAAAAATTTATATCGTTGTTACATGGCGTCATATCGGTAGTATCGTCCCTTTTGGTAAGGGGTAGCGCATATTTATTCAAAAAGGATGGATCAATTATTGGTATCTTGTCTATTATTGGATTCTCTTCATAGTACTTTGAAACGCCATTACTTGAAACGTTTTACGTTTTGTTAAATACAGAAACCACGACTAAATAACGAAGCTTACTTAATTGTAAGTTCATATTTGACAACGCATATTATGATAACACATTAGATGGTCTTAATTCTTTCCATGTCATCAGGTAGGAATAATTACATTAATTCCCTAAACTGCAATCTAGCTTCTTCTGCAACCAAATCCTCATTTCCAATGCGTTTTATTTGCTGGCCCTAATCATAACCTCACGCACAGGGCTATGTGATTCTGTGATTCTATAAATTCGATCGTATTCTCCTTCCCACAGGAAACAATGGGTTTTGGAATTGAAGTATCTATTGTGTGTGATGATATACCTGGCTGAGATTGCTCTCTTTCCTTTAAAATTGATGCAGAAACCAATTTTGGATTAATATACTTCCTAAGGTAAGGTTTAAGTTCAGTCACGTCCTCCCATAAGAATAATTTTTGAGATTTTTAAACATTTCGAGGTGCAAAACTTAAGGTTTTCTTGCTATTAGCAACATACATATGCACAAAAAATCTACTGCCTTAACATTTGCGATGTAAAATGGCTTATCGACTGTACTAGAACTCAAAAACGTTCATAAAATACCCAACAAGTTCACAGACCTTTCTGGTTTATGTAAACACATGTTCACTATCTCTATTTCTTGTATGTGAAGATTAACTCTGCATCAATGTTTGCAGAAATTGAAACGTAAATTTAATAAATTAGTTCTTACCATAGTTATTTTTTCTACATCTTTACTGATTATTCAGTAAATTTTTTCATTCTTTATTTTATTAATTAAACAATTGGTTCCTGGGGTGCGAATTTACAGATGTGAGTACATTTGCACGAAGTATTTATCCCAATTGCGAAATTAATTGTTATGTTTCAGTTCCGACGACAACACAACAAGCGGAGACGGAACAAACTGAACGTATTCTTCGCAATAGCATTGAAACGCTCACTGAAGATGATGCGGGTGAGTACGTTGAAAATAGTTATAGCAGCAAGCGCAGAAATCGGCGAGCGAGGTCGCAACAAATTGCTCTATGTGCTTTTAATTTTTGCTTAAACAACTTAAATATAATTACAAAGAAAAAATTGCAAAAAAAAGCGGTACCGGAAGAGAAACTCTTTTCGGGAGGCTTCCTCTCGATTCCATCCCTTGTAGTAAAGACATTAAAGGCTGGTAACCAAATCATTTGGACTTATTGGAGGAACAGCCACTTCCTTTGGATTCCGTAGGCCACTTCGATTTTCGACATCGGATCTCTACATCGTGGTCAAAGTTTGTTTTATATATATATATATATATATATATATATATATATATATATATATATATAGTCAGATTCCATCGCATCCCTCCTTTTGCCTCTGTTTTTATACTGGGTAGACTTAACGTCCCAAAGATAAGGGAGGGTGTGTAAATCCCCAATTTTTAGAGTAGTTTCCATCGCGAACCGCAAAAACACCAGAGCACAAAACAAAACACTGCGTGGCGGCTGTCTGTAGACTGGAATCGGCTTGTCCCGGAATTTCGTCTCGCGAGATGTGCAGACTGCCTCATGCTGCGCAATATTTGTATAATGTATCACATTTCGAATGGGAGACCTGCGACATGCAACTTTTGTATCGCGACAGTTCCAAACAATGACGCGGGACATCCTTGGAACTTGGCGCGATACATGTGTTCCGTGACTTTGTCGCTACGTGTGTACTAGGCTTACACACGCATACCGTTACACAGAAAGAAAGTTCTAACGATTATTTAAAATTATCAAAAAGCATATAATGGAAAGCAACTCAATTTCCGTGGCTCACGAAGGATTTTTCTATGAATCAATAGGGTTGTGATTTTTTATTGTAAATTGTAGAGTTTGAATTGGTAGTCCAGATGTTATGTTCTGGGAAATAGTTTTATTCTGACTTTATTTGTGATACGAATAATTTACATATATTATGTATATATCTACATGGTTATTTGGTAGTAATTTTTATTATTTTCTTCTTTAAATTCTTGCCAGCTGCCGCGATTAGACGTGAAATGCAACTGAATATTGTTCTTTGGAAGTTAATTATTCATAATCACATATTTTATAATCAGATTTGCAGGAATGATTAAATTGTATTTATTTGTTTATTAATAAAATGAGATTTTGAAGTATAAAAAAATTGGATTAGATACCTATTACGAATTATGTGAAAAGATGGATATCGGGGTAGTAATATATATGATCTTGAAACCCCAAGAATTTGACGGTATTTTAGTCCTTTCAGAGGAATCTGTTCTGTAATTTGGCAATACACTCTTCTTGTGACTTCATTTGGGTCAGTTTATGTTCTGTCGTCAGTAAGATAATCTTGTGGAGAGCATAAAATTTCATTACATTTAATTTTATATTGTCAGGTCAAGGTTTCGCTAATAATTAAGTAGAGACGGAATACAATGATAATTATATAAATAATAATTTGAATTAGCGTTGGTGGGGTAGTGGGGTAGTGGTAGTGGAAAGTGGTGGTGGGGTAGTGGAAGTGATGGAGTTGGAGCGGTGGGATCAGTGGTGGTAGTGGTGGTGGTAATGTAGTAGTGAGTGTTTGTGGGGTAGTGATGATGTTAGTATTAGTAAAGTTGGTGGGAAAGATGATGTGTCTGGCGTGCGCAGGGGGCGAGGGCGAGAGCGAGGGGGCGTGCCCGGCGGTGGTGGGGCGCGCCGCGTGGGGCGCCGCGCCGCCTCGCCAGGTGGAGCACCAGGAGGGGCCGGCGCTGCTGGCCATTGTGCACCACACCTACATCCCCCGCGCCTGCAACTCGTCGGCGGCGTGCGAGGCCGCCATGCGCGCCATGCAGCACTTCCACCAGGAAGAGCGCGGGTGGAACGACATCGGATACAAGTAGGGCCTCCTGCGCTCAATCCAAGGGCCACACTGGACAGCGCTTGCATGCTTGTGTCGCTCAAGTCCTGGGGTGTTCATGTATTTCACCAGAGTATGGTCCCTGGAACGCCAACGATAATGCGTCAAAGAAGAATCCGAATTTCCAGGTTCTTTTCTGCTTTCCCTTAATATTACGAGATTCCATTCTTTCTTTGATCTCTTGATTCCGTGAAGAATCTTCGAGGATAAACACGTCCGTTATTCGTGTTCTCTTGCCAACGACGGCGGTCAATTGCCATGCAACTGATAGAAAGCATGGACCTCGAAATCCCAGAGAATTTTCGTGTTGTGGTTTTCGATCACTTAGTGCGAGTTATTTTCACCATTGGTCAATTGCCTGCGTCATTTTCTGTGCAAATTCCAATGAAGTACAGTGGTTACTCCGTCATCGGGTTGTTTGTAATCTGTAGGTTCTATAATGCTGCAGACACTGATTAGGAGATTAACTATTTCGTATTGTTAGCACATTCTGCTCTTTACGTCCTGAATAGTTCATTTATTTTGGCTTGAACGGCCTTGAGTCTGTTTCTTAAGGGAGTCATCGCGCACTTAGTCCCACGCGAAGAATCGTTCACCTTCATTTCAATGTCCCGGGAATACTGTTTAAGGACAACGTTTTTACGTACATGATCAAGCAACCAATCCCTGAAGACATGATGTATTCTCCCGGTGATCGCTTACCTGCTGAGTTAGCTCAGAGCCAGCATTGCTGCTGTCTGCAGTGACTATGACTGGGAGGTCCTTTAGAGTTCCAACGATGGCGGTATTTCGACACAATCTTGATAGCTATGTGAATACAGCCACTAACTAAAGGAGAATTCTAGTGGCCGGCTTCTGATCGACAGTTCTCTGGTTTCTCCAAATGATGTCAGGCGAATGCCGGAACAGTCCCTTCAGAAACAGGCCAAGGATCGTGCTCGATGTTTCCTCTCTCTTCCCCGTCCCGTTGCATGCCTCCCCTTCCGGTGTCCGGAGGGCGCTGGGCGCGCTCGCTGGCAGTGTATGATTTCAGCGCGGTGTGTGCGTGTGTGGCAGCTTCGTGGTGGGCGGCGACGGGCGCGTGTACGAGGGGCGCGGCTGGGGCGTGGTGGGCGCGCACGCCCTTCACTACAACCAGCGCAGCGTCGGCGTCTCGCTCATCGGCGACTACGTGGGTGAGCACTCGCACTCTGGGACGCCACGTCGGCAGTTTAGACACATTTAGGAAAGCCGCTCGATATGGCTATAATATGCTCGATGGTTTTACGTTTTCGATGTTTTGCTTTTTGGATGCAAAAGTGCTATAATCACAATTTTTCAAAAAATAGAATATGAAATACACATCATAATAAACGTAATAATAAAAAATAAAGTGGTACCAGCACTTATGGGCTCGAACCAAACGAACGCTGTTTATGCTATCTTCATCGGGCAAAGTATCTCTTGCTCGAGATGGCTGCGATGCCCTAGTATTCCCTACTCTTCTTTTATATTTTGCACATAGAGTGGTCAACGCATACAGAGTGGACGTATGGGCTCTCGGTGAACTGAAAGCTGATCCTTTGGCATGACCCCTGGGGGTCAAGTTTCAGGCTCAGTTTCTGTAATGATTCGCATTCTCTTTCACCTTTGTTTGGCAGTTAAATGTTAATTAAGAAAAACGACCACTGGGAAATTAAATTTTGTCCCGCGAGAATATAAATAACTAAACCAGTTTTAAAACATCGATGTTGCTGAGATGTAGCTTCACGTTTTGTTGAGCTCTCCTTTTGCTAGTTGTGATAGGAGAAGAGCCAGGCGTGTGGATTGCCAATACTGTAAATTCAAATCAAGTTCGGTCTGTTCAAGTGTGTTTTTCGAATGTTGCTAACCTCGTTGGTGGTTTGCGCAGGGGCGGCGCCGCCCGCGCACATGACGGCGCTGGCGCAGCGGCTGTTGGCGTGCGGCACGCGGCGCGGCGCGCTGGCCGCCGACTACCGCCTGCTAGGCCACCGCCAGGTGCGCAACACACAGTGCCCCGGCGACGCCTTCTACGCGCAGCTAAGCGCCTGGCCGCACTGGGTGGCGCGCCTCGATCCAGCCATCAACGCCACCGTCCGCAGCAACGCCACCACCACCACCACCACCACCACCACCACCACAACCACTCCCTCTCCCTCTTCCACGTAAACACGCCGCGCGATACAATAATGAGTGTCCTTCCTTTTTATATAGCACGTCTCAGAATGAATGTTACAAACCTCTAAGGTATGGAGCTGCAGGCATAGGAGATGAAGATCTATTGACAATGAACATACATATAGGGTGAAATCGCATACGAAGAAGTTACACATTTCCCCCTGAATTTAAGCACAGAAGCACATTTGAAAGCACAGATGTTCCAGAGTACATGATTCCTCCATCACAGCGACACAACGTGACCTGCCGAACATCTGTGCATTTGCCTAAAAAGGGAAAATGTCACATATTTAATTTCGATGTACGTAACTTCACATTAAATGTTCATTTGTAAAGTGATAATCTTCCACCTCTCAACTTGCCCAAGGGATTTGTAACATTTATTCTGGCACAACCTGTATTCTTCAATATTAATTCTGATCCTAGTTTAAACCTTCGTTTGCTCAATGTAAGACTTTTCTTGAAACAACGTGGTGACGCCGCTCCTCTCGGGCAAATCTCGCTCGCAGGCGGAACTGGCCTCCTCAGGAAGGGCAACTAGGCCCACTCACAATTGTGAAACTCAGTGTTTATTCGGGTGATTTATTCTAGGACACAAAGTGTGGGAAGTACATGTGTTGGAATACGCAGTGTCACCGCACGCAACTAGAAGGAAAAGTACTACTCGCGCAAATTCTCTTGAACGATGACCTTGCTTCCCCCTCCCTTGAGCATTGTATACAGCTACAATAAACAGTTGAAAGCAAAAGCTCGCAGCGAGCACTAATTACAACATTCCAAGCATTAAAACTTCGTTTTTTACGCGAAACACAAGCTAGTCAAAGCTAGTTGCTTTCACAGTCGAGAACTGTTCAGCTTTATTACCATTATCCAGTGGCGGCTCGTGGTCATACTATTAGGGTGTGCAACGCCTCTGTTCTCTCTCCCTTCCTCCCACCCTCTCCCTTCCTCTCTCTCTCTTTCTCTCTCTCACTCACACACACACATGCCCATACATACAGGCATACATTACTAGCAAACACATATATTCATTAACATAAATAATGACAAACAAGGCATCTTATGAAGTTTGAAAACATGTTGAATAGTTTCTTTTATCAGCAACGAGGGTTGGTCGCATTTCTTTTCACTACACCCACTTCGACTTCGCTCGACAAGGACCCCTCCGAAATATTTACAACTTGCGTCGTGTTACCGCATGATTCGGCACTTCCAGAACGGTTTTTCAAATGGTGTCAAGAAAAACATTAATTCGAAACTTTTTTATTCGCACTTTTGCTATATTTTCCATAAACTCGCTGTACAAATTTAAGGTTAAAAATACAAGTTTCTGTACCCAATACTCAAAAAATCTGGATAGTATGCCGTCTACACTATTTGCCGAAACACAAAGGCTGTGTCGCTTCAGTAAATGCTGTTTCTTTTCAGCAATTGTTTTTGTGATTTTTCCATTGATGTCATTTTAATATTTTCGACGCTATTAATTGTCAGTTGTACGAACATACTTCACAGAAAAGCAAACACTCTTCGGTTTTTCAAAACGTATTAAAAAGTAGCTTACTACATACGTTTACACAATACATTTTGGTTTTCACAGGCTTCGGGATGGATTTGTAATTGCAACTCGCTTTAAAATAACATTCGATTATCACAATACTTATGAATGCAACACTGCACAGCAATGTGTTTGCGTTTCGCGCGCTACCAAAGAATTGCTTTGGAAGGGATGAGAGCTCATTTAAGTGGAGAGATATCTCGCACTTTCTTCGTTCAATGTCAAACTTCTCTTAAAAACTTGTGCTAGCCGAATGTTATATCTTCACATGTCAAGGCACTTCCAGAGGTCACCACTGCGTCTGCGCAGAATTATCCGCACTGTCCGGAGTCTGCTCCAACTGCCCATAAGCGACCATTGTCCCCCCTCTTTCCCCTCCATCTCCGCGGGACCCACCGTCACACTCGACTCGTTCGCATTTCCCGAGTGTGCTCTAGCTGGCTGCCACGAAGGGCACTGGCGGCGGACTATCAATCGCAGCTTCCGAACGGCGCGTGTTTTGAAATACCATGTTTAGGAAACGCTCTGAGAGGACTTGTATTCCCCTCTTGTTAAGAAATGTTTAAGAATAATTGCATCGCAATTGTTTGGGTGTGCACATGCGAACGTGCGAATACCTACGAGCCGTCACTGCCATTATCTAAAGAAATGTCTGAGGCAGGTCCAGGTCCTTCAAGGGCCTGGACCTTCAAGGCACCTAAAACTCATATCTCGTGTCCCTGTGGTTGCCTACCCAGTGCGATGACCTGGCCGCACACGTAGCAGGTTTGACTTCGATTTTTTCAGAGTTTGGCATTACTGTAAATACTCTAGAGGCCGACTTTGCAATTAATACCTCCCCTCCGCCCGCATTTCTTCAATCCATCGTTCAATAAAAGTTGCGCGAGTAGTACTCTTCTGCAAGCGCCCTGCGCGGCGAGCAGCCTGCGCCTCGCGCAGCGCGGGGGCATCCGCCCCTTCCTCCACCAAGTCCCTCAAAACAACTGACCACCTTCTTCGATTCAGAAAGCAGGTCCTAATTCCATCTACTGGCATGCGCACCCCGTAACATAGGATTTCTCATCAGGCTAATATTTGTATCCTAGACCTAACTAGTATTCTAATACGGGTAAATAAAAGCAGCATCTTATAAACCAACTTCCATTTCTCTTAAAAAGCTTCCACTACCTCTTACTACAATGTGCTATTATTTAGAATCACTTTAAACACATCTTTCGTATCTCTGTATAACCGTGCATCGAGCATTGAGGATACTGTGTAGTTACAAAGCCATTTCAGTACTGCATACGAGTATACAGGAAACTGCTTGTGTCGTACCTGACTTTTATTGCTCCACTGGAAATATTGCTACGAGACAGAAGAAAAACTTATATCAATAAAACACATGACCTCCTTCCTCCTCACTCATACAATCAAAATGACTCAAACTTCATTGCATTCAGAAAGTACGATTATACAACGTGACTGGAGAAGAGTACATTTTTCGACAGAACATGTTTTGTGGGTCCTTGATACCAAAAAAGTAGATTTTTCTTCCACCTCAATGAATTAAATATATTTCTGCTAAACTTAGTATCACAATTCACGTTTTGTATGTCTTTAATGGACAAAAAAGTCCTTTTTCTCAAAACGCCTATCCGAATATCCATATTAGCGCCTAAAATGTTCAAAGGATTTTCACCAGCATGGGTATTCCATGATTTATCTGACCGCAGTCGAGACCCGGTAATTCAAAAGGGATGATTTATTTTTTGGGAGTACATTTAAGAAATATTTAAAAGATTTTCAAATTTTATTTAAAATAACTCCAATTTTTTACTTCAATTTTTTTGCTGGATTAGAAGCGCGCATTTAAAAATGAAACATGTTTCATTAAAATCTCATATTTCGAAAATTGGAAAAGTTCAAACATTTTGTAATCCTTTCCACAATTACTTTATTGAAGAGATATTATTTTTCATGAAATTTGTGCTCCAAAATTAGATGTTTAAATAAGGTCATGTAAAGACTACAAATAAAGCGTAGTTCTCCCGTAATTTTTACTGTAATTGTGGCAATGTAATACACGTACGTAAACTTTTTTCTTCCATCCCCCCTCCCTCGATTAAAGAAAAGTTCGCCTAATAATATGGCATATGTCCGATTTTCATTCGAACCTCTGCAAGTGCGAAGATTGCAAAAGTTTATTGCATTATTTTATTTTAATAGCTAGATATCTGTGTTAATGCAATTTATACCTCAATCTCAGAAATTTAATCATCGTCAATCGTGAGACTTGCTTTAGGTTGGGCAATACCCTTGAGTGGGTAGACTTCTGCAACCGGAGACAACAGATTCGTAGCTGTCCGGGAGACACCGCAGCCTAGGCACAGTCTGGCAACTATGCTTCAGACGCAGCGTCTCTCCCACAGCCAAATCCCCAGACCGTATTTGAGTAAATCCTGCGGGTGCGAATCTGCGGTTCCGTCACTCACGGCTAGACCACTTCCCGTGCACCAATCGACACTATGAGGTGTCATTCGACGCGTCTCGGTCTCCTCATGGGGAATCGATAACTTGTTTTCGAATCCGGCCACAAGATTCAAAGAAATTTCCCTAAACATGCGTTTTGCGTGTTTTGACGTTGTGATCTTAGGGAGTACGCCGGGAATTAAACCAACGCCACCTAAATAGAACGAGTAGGTGGCGTAGATTGAACTCCGGTACCCAAAGGCACTCGTCGCTCAAATCGCCATAATTTTCTTTCACGACATTGGCCACACTTATGTTAATACCTGTAAGTGAAAAAGTGGAGTTCATTTGAACAAGTGAATCGCGTGGCATATTTCATTTTCATTTTCATCCGTAACCTATTACCATATTTTTTTCAAATAAATTCAAAAACCCTCGAACAGTATTGCCTTGGCACTTATTGAATTTGAAGATTTTTAAGTGAATACGGAGAAAACAAAACTAAGTAATGTTAGAATGAATGAACGTGAATGAACGTTCTTTCGTTCGACTTCTCACTTTTACGTTCCTGAAGTGTACAAATACCGATTTTAAAATGAATGTGATTCAAAACTTATTCTTATTAAACTTAACTAACACCTTATTCACATAAACATACAAAATAGTCGCCTTTTAGTGTTTGTACATATTCGCATATAAAACGATAAATAGAGCACTTGCAGAAGTAGAAGTGAACACAAATCAGACAGAGTTTGTGGAGTTTGCATCTCTTCAAAACTTAGGGAAGAAAAATACGGCAGTGTGAAAAAATACGGGAAAGAATCAAATGTAGTTGTGGGAATTCTGATTTGGTGTTGTTGACATTCTTATCAGAAGAAATAAAAGAGGTCATCTTCGTCAAATGTAGTTGCTTTTATTTCTTCAAATGTAGTTGCAGAAGATTTTGCGACAGTATTTTCGGAACTAATGGAGAATGATCTCATATCAGGATTAGAGAAAAAAGAACAGCTTACAGGTGATTGTACATTATTGTGCATATTAGCAAGATCGTAGAAAATGTAGCTGTACTAAACTTTAATTATATTCAATAACTGCAACAATTTTTTAAGGCGATTATAATTTTGAAATTGCAATGTTACCAGTTCATATACCGAATGAAGGTAATACACAAGACCACTGGGTGTTGGGAATTTATGAAGGGGAATATAACATTATCAGCTACTACGATTCACTGGAAGTCCAATGGCAGATACTGTAAGAACATATTTGAACAAAGCTACGTATGAAAGATATTTTCAACACATGAAAATGTTTTTAAAACAGTTTACAGCGTCGGCGACGCCACAATCAACTCGTATATAATAATCTTGTAAATTCTAGCATGCTTGTTCCATGGGGCAGTTGTAAAGTAACGGCTGAGGAGTCGGCCAACGAATCTGATGGCTGGAAGTCGATTTCTCACTGTTGCCACTGGTGTTGTTTTTTCCGAGCACATCGAGGTGCGCGTGTAAACAAAGTGTAAGTCCAATTTTCATTAAACTGTTCATTCTCGTGACCTTTCGAAAATTACTAATATTCGAAAATAAATTAGATTCTCTCACGTTTCTTCCGCCAAAGAGGGTATTTATGCAATATTATTATATAACCGGTTGGTGTGAGGTTGCTTGCTAAGCTTATTACTCTACATGCTGAGAGTGGGATGGGACGGAATATTTCATCATGAAATATTATAATTTGATACTGCAGAGTACAAGTGAACACAGTAATTTTCAAGTGCACATATATGATGATTAATCAACCTGCCTATATAGTTGAAAGTACATACGCGTTGCAGGTATTCAAACTTTTTCGCACATTTTAATCTTTAATATTTCCTACAAAGAATTTGCTAGACATGCAGGATATTCTTAATAAATTTCTTGAGGTACAGAGGCACGGCATTTGAAATGAACGCTTTCCAAATGAGCATGAACTACCAAACAATTATGAAAGCATGTGACGTCACA
This sequence comes from Teleogryllus occipitalis, assembly GCA_011170035.1. NCBI lineage: Eukaryota > Metazoa > Arthropoda > Insecta > Orthoptera > Gryllidae > Teleogryllus > Teleogryllus occipitalis. The sequence continues at coordinate 5,090 of BLKR01000857.1, read as the reverse complement.
AATAACAAGGGAATTGTACGTCTCAATTTCAAACAACTCAAATAACTTCTGAATCAATTTAGAACGTTGTTTACCAAAAAGTGTGCATAAAATATATTTAAGTTAATATCGTTTCCTTAAAAACTTCAATCACTCTTACATTAAAGGGTAAGGTTGTAAAATATTGACGTAATACCTGGTGCGCACCTACCGGGACGGGGAGGGGGAGACTTATTAGGGACTTCAGTCCCCTTCAAAGTCGATGACATATATTTACAAATAGTTCTACTAATTTTCAATAGTGACGAAAACATTTAATATCTCAATTGTATAAGTAATAAATAGAAATAAATAAACATATATAAAGTTTAAATTCAGTATATTTGAAATATTATTTACAAGAAAATATCAAGTTGACCGCACACTACACTATAACACCCCTCCCCCATGGATGCATTCTAAGTGCGCCACTGCTTAATATAATATTGCAAAAACTATCATTACAAAACTCCATCAAAATTATATCTTGAAGAGTAATTACACAGTAATTGCAGCTGGCCAGAAGGTGTAGATCTTCGTAGCGGGATGTTTGATTGTTAGAATACCCGCACAAAACGAAAATCGCAAAATTATGAGTATATTGGTCGCATCCGACTGTTGCAGTTCGAATTTAATTATTAATAGAATAGATTTTATTTATTTGTAGGAATGCAGGGCTCTTAATCCATGTCTACAATAAAGTAATGATTAAACATCGGATATTAAGGCACTAAAAACTTACTTTTAAGCATCTTAAATGCACTAAACGGTTTTTAAATTAAAAAAAGCAATAAAACTTCAAACTGGAGGAAAAAGTACTAATATATTTCACTCTCCTTGCACCTAAAATTAGCCAATATCAAAAAACAGTATAACCTGAGAATATTAATGAGCCATTAGTAAATGAGTCACTTTGGCATCTTCATACGATTGAGCTCGGTTACTACAATTGAAGAGGCACTGTGAGGTACTTTGTGTGGTACACAACTCAGATAACTGCGAACAGAATATTGACGCACCTCACGCCCGGCAGAGATATAGGGCCTAAAGATCGGCCTACACTGCGTCCTTCCCCGAAGAACATCTGGCACAAAAAGGTATCAAAGTCGCAAGTCGCCATCCGTCTGAGCACAAGTGCTTTGATTATACTTCGATTTAAACACAGCTTCACTTCAAGGTCACGAGGTGAACGGAAAGGGGAATCGGGAGCTTCGTTACGGCTTAAAAGTTTTGATTTTGGAGCTCCTGGTTGGATAACAGTGTCCCCCTCTCCGTTCAGTGAAGCTTGAACCTTGAAATGAAGCTGTGTTTAAATGGGAGTACAAGTCGCGATTCCGTGTTCAGTGCTCACCTAAGCGCCCATCGCTCAACCAAAATTTAAAAAATGGAATTCATTACCAGTAGACAATTATTGTGATTAGTAGAATTGAAAATTATTTAAACGTAATTTTTTAACCAAGACTAGAAATAAATATACATCAATTTTAAGAAATAAAGCATTTAAAAAGTAAAAAAAGTCTAAAAAAGCATTTCAGTCATAAAAGACAAAAATGGCAAAACAAAAATTCGTCAGAATGTTTAATGTTCCATAGTTCATATAAATTCCCTATAAATAGTTTCATAAGAGTAAAATAGACATTTTCCTAGACATCCGACGTCTAGTAATGACTCTATACAATTATGAGTACTACATTGCCATTATCTTGAAATATCATAATTATAATTGTTTTTAAGTTCATTACAAATTGCAAATAAATGTTTAAATATAAGCTTTCCATCTTCTATGTTGCTTTACCTTTTCCTTTTCAAAAGGCACAGAGAATGTCATGTAATGCTGCAGTTGCCAATCCGGGTGGCCAAGATCGCTAAGACCGAAAGCCGTGGCGGCCTCGGGCATGTTTGCATTTGTGTTCGTCCTTTCACCATTCATCACCATATCATTTCATTCGGTATACAGATACCCCTAATGTGAAATCAATACTGGTCGCTAATGATAAACTAATATGCGAAGAACTTCTTAAGGCAAGAAAGTAAAAATGCAGCAGCGGAAAATGGCTGATTAGTTGGTATGCATTCAACAAAAATGTACATGTGTTTCAAACACTACAGAAGAATCAGCCAACCATGAGGCACACTGAGACTCAGAGCAGGTGAGCACAAGTTGGCAGACACTAAGGCCGTGGAGTCGAACCCGCTCAAGATATATATGTTAGGAGTTGTGTATTTGGTATTGCGGCATTCCCCATCCTTCGTGTATCACATCAATATTCTTATCTTTCCTTAAACGCTTCCTTGACTGGTTATTGTGTGCGTATCTGAGGAGCAGGTGCTCTACACCTCCAAACAATGGAGGAAGCACTAAGTTAAAAATTGGGCTGAGGGCTTCCTCGATGTGATGTTAGGGTGGTGACGAGGCAGCTCTTCACTATGAATTTTCCAGAGGAAAGCAGTAATTACCGTAAAAGAACCTAGTAGGTCTAACAAGCACCGATAGACAGCAGCCCGGCAGACGTCTGCTAGTCCGTCCATCAATAGCACATAAACCGTTCGCCATAAACCGATTTTCTCCAATATTGATATGCCATGATCGATCACGACGAACTTGAGGCCCTGAGAGTTCCAAACGGGTACTTTGCTTTTAGGGCTACTTTATATGAACCCTCAAACGTATCGCCAAAATTTCTTTAAAATGGCTTCAATTTTTTTATTAAACTTTCTCCCTCGGATAGCGTAAAAGACGCTAAAAGAAATCGCGCAGGTTTCATTTTCTTTTAAATTTCTTAATTTTTGAAAATTGCAAAAGCATAGTTTTTCCTGAATGACATCTTTTTTCCAAGATCTAGAAAATACAGGTAATTTTACACAATTTTTTCTTTAATTTTTCACCTCGGAAATACCAAAGGACGGTAAAGAAAAAGGAATTGGTCCTATTGTGAGCGAAGTCGTAAATGGCAAAAAATTAACATTGCCTATATGTAATATCAATAAAACGGATTTTTTTCTTAAACAAAGCGTTTCAAAATTAGATCTTTAAGTCATGTGTTTAAGGAAAAATTTAAAGATTTTTTTTTAAACAAGTATTTTTCGCGAAATTTTTCCTTAAAGTAAATGCATTTTTTAATTTCAAAAACACTCCAAATTTGTCCTTTAAATGTTTTCCTCCGATAGAGCAAATGCCGCTTACAAAAATGGCGCAGGCCCCACTTTCGGCGAACTCTCTATCAGCGGGTAGAAAATTTCTCCTTACTGAAATGTTCTTTCAAACTAGATCTTGAAATAAAATAAATGAAAATCTATTTTTTTAAATTGCAAATGCCAATGTTCAACTTTATTTTAAAGCGTCGAGAAGGATGTGTGAGATCGAGGAGGACCCAATTTACCCAATTCAATTGCTTTTTTTGTGTTATTTTTTCTTTGTAAACAATTATGTATTCATTTCTTTTGTAAATAATAACCAATTTACATGTTTCTGGGGTGTTTATACGTTTCTGAAAAACAAATTTGCCATAGAGAGTATTTTTTCAAGTCAACTTTTGAGTGCTTATTGCGGCTCAACCGTTCGAAATATCGAAAAATGTTTGCATGGTTTGGGCCCACACGCTTGAACTTTTTCCTTCAATATGTACAGAAGATTAGTGCAATGGTACATAATCAAGCAATGATCATTTAGATATTAAGAGTGTTAGCAGCACATCGGCGGCCAAAATTGATTCAAATTTGGCACCGTACTGTGAAACCTATCATTATAACAATTCCTTACCGCTAATTAACAGCAAAGAGCATGCATTTTTAAACGTCCCGCGTCGGACATATTTTTTCTCCAAAACCGGCGCGTTTGCTTCCAGAGAGAAAGACAAAAACATCTTTCGCAGGAAACTCTTCGGAAGGACAAACAGTTGAAGAGTTGAACTGTTTTCCCAGAAGCCCGGCACGCCGCGCCAGGTACCGGAGACACAGTAGTGTCAATATTTCGAGCCTTAAAAGCCCTCCAAATGAAGGCGCGATAGAATAGCATTATTAAAAAAGATAGGGGCCGAACACAATTTCGCGGTTACTCGTCTCGCCTCGCGCGAGTCAAGCACTGTTAAGATGCACGTATATATGCTACCGACTATTAATTTAATTCTGTAGGGTTGGTACTGCGACCTCAGCTGAGAAGTTTTAGCGCGTTAACGCATTCTCATTGTCGAGATTTCGAAGAAATACGACTTTATGATGCCACGAGGGGTAGTGTTGAAGAATCTTGCAGCCGTGCGTATACACAAAAGATCGCCTCGTCAGTAAAAAGCCGTGGTAATTCACATCTGGGCGGCATTGAAGAAATTCAATTTGACTAGTGGTAGCAGTGGGTGAGCACGTAAGAGGCGATAGCAAGCTGAAATGGTATGTCGCCGGAATTATAACAGAAAACAATCTTCTGTTCGTCAAAGGAAACATTGACAACAAGGTAAAATTGACAAACTTCTTCCATCATCACTATTTATCACGCTGAGATAAACTAATAGTTCTCAAATAATTATTTTTCAGCATTTTCCCTAGTGGCAAGCTAGGAAGTGGGTAGCCACGCTTTGCGAGCAACCCCATCCATCATTATTCTATTGCTCTCCCAAACAGGTTTACTGAAGCTATCTTGCAGTGTTAAAAAAGACTAATCTGTGCTGTTGTTTTGCAAATCAATTGCTCCCAATGAAAGAATTCATCCCTTTTTCTATAAAAAATACGCAAAAATTAATTTATCTAAAAATATTTATGTCTAAGCAAATAAAATATCTGGGAGCCCTTGGTTTCTATTATTTAGATTTCAAGATCTATAATATCTAGCACTTCAGATCAAATAATGAAGCTAATATTGTTTTAAGTGGCTCAGTAAATTGTCAATTTTATTATGTGCGCATAATGTAATTGTTATGTTCAGAAAAAACACTCACTTTCCAAACAACAAGTTTATTTACACAGTAACGGGAATATTTACACAGAAACGGAAATATTTACAACAGCGGTCAGAAAATCATTTTGTCTAATGCACACTCTACCAAAACCCCACTGTTTCACCAATCTATGTCTCCCGCTCA